>OX465251.1:14736899-15336431 GCA_949987775.1 Aproaerema taeniolella
GATCTTTATCGGTTGATTTACACTCAATACTTTAACGATGCATTTCTTATTGCATTTCTCGCATTCACTCTGACCTTTTCTATATTTTTACGACTGAGAGCTTCCTTTGTTTATTCGAGTAGTAATTAAAAATTCTCATATATCTTTAAATTAGATTTTAATTTGTTAGTAGCTTTATAAAGCTAATTGATTCGCAATTCACATGTCGTTTGCAGTAATGGGAGGTTTGTGGTTTGCGATTTTCCCTGCGTAGAACAAAGCTTTCTAGCGGTTGGAAAAATATGTGTTGTGCATTTTCCATGGCATTGTGACTGAGCCTGTTATTTTCCCATTTGGCTGGGTTTATGGCGCTGAGCGGCGATGGGTGCAGATAGCGAGTACGCTCTCCGATCTAGAAACGTACCGACGCAATTATTCGCACGCACAACCAACCTACTTTTCAGGGTTCCGTGTCTAACTGAAAGCTGCTAAGGTAAATTACGCGAACTTATGTCTATTTTACTGCCCTTGCACACTTTTAGTTCGTGTATTTTACTTTGTATCTATTCCTCGGTAAATACGCAATAAAATGTTCCATCTATCTAATTTAATTTATGTTACAGTACTTACAAGTACTTTGAAGGATTTTAAAGACGGATTTAAGGATTTAAATTTTTTACGTAGTTTTTCGTTACTGTTCAGAGAATCAAATGTCGTCATTATATAATTTTTAAAATGCATGTAAATATTTCTTTAAGTAAAAGCAGCATTTGCCAAGTTTGTTGAATCCGCTTACAAGAGCGGATTACGCGGACCCGTTTTTGATTGAATAAGTGACAAACGACTACGGCATCCAAAAAGAAAACACAAATTTTCCACTACCCACATTTCACTACAATCTTATTTATTACCTTCACTATTTTCTCAAATTTATGGCACAAAGTAAGTGAGGGACGCACAAAGAACGCATGTTTGAAAATTTTCTACGCATTATTAACGCATCGCTGCATGCATATCTTAGTGAAAATCTTTGAAGATTTACTGTAGATTACGTAGAGTAAAGGGAAATTAGACAGATAGGTTCAATGCAGGAGAGAAATCAGACTGCTACCCGCTAAAACATACATTCACAATGGTGATATGTGACTATAAGATTTCCATCGCGAAAAATTGATATTGACTCAGCAATTATTCACTAGTTTCAATAATATTATTTATAGACAAAAAAAAGTTGACGTACTGTTTAGAATTTAGATTATAAACTGTTGAATCTTCATATCTCAAATAAATAATTAAATAAAAAGAAGGTATATTGTATATTGTTCCCATGGGCATTAATAATTAAAAAATATATATTCTATAAACCTTACTAATATTATAAATGCGAAAGTAACTCTGTCTGTCTGTCTATCTTTCACGCTTAAATTACTGATCCGATTTTGATGAAATTTGGTACAGAGATAGATTAGAGTCTGGAAGAGGACATAGACTACATTTTATCCAACAGCTGGGCACGATATAACCTGTTGTCCACGAGGGCGGAGCCGCGGGCGAGAAGCTAGTTATTCATAAAATATAACAAAATTTATATTGTCAAATCACAACTAAAAATCAATAAACAAGGCAAAAAGGAGTTTACTGCTACACGTTGTAAGGAAATATGCAATCTTTTATTCAAGTACATATCTCTTTGTTAGTACCTTCTGTTCATGACGAATGCAGTTTCCCATTCTGTCTATTCATGTCAATGTCGTGTCTTCAGTGCACTAGGTCCAAGGTTTACCCTCGAATTTTATCGTGGTATTTTTAAAGTAGGTATTTTTCATGTTTTACAGTATACAAAAATGTGAACTTTTTGATGTGGTACGTTGAATAAATTAGGTTTCTAAAATGTTATCAGTTTACTCCACGCTGGACTAGGAATTAAAAAACTTTGAATAAGCCATCTTCCAACTCTTCCCAGGCATAATGTAGGAGTCAGTAATTATGTGGGGTGTAGTTGTATTGTGGGCAACCTGTCACCACTATACTATACGCACTATTCCATCTAGTAACCCTCAGAATGTATGTTAAATGTGGCGTCAGATGTTTTATAGACCACATGATGCACTGCCTACCCCGATTGGTATATAGGGCGTGAGTGTATGTATGTATCAGCAAACTTTGCAACAAAAAACAAAGAATGTAACGTGCCAAAATATGTATATCGTTGGTCAAAAGAATTCTTGTTTGCAGTGTTACGTTGTGTTTCACAAATATTATGATTATTTGCTTTATAAAGCGTTTCGTGTTTGGGTTTCAGCGTTTCAGTAAGGTATACCTTGTCGTGATAGCTGAAAGTATGCTGATTGTTCAGATAACGCGAAAAGTTTGCGAGTTTACATAGTAGAGCTTACTTAGGGGAAGTTTTTGAATAGCTCTGTTATGATTGTGGGAATACATGGTTTTCCTTGTCAGGGTGATGTATGAATGCAAAGTTTTAAAAATTTACTAGGGTGTCATCCGCGAGGAATTAAGTTATTTCGCGGTTCTGGAAGAATTATTTGAAGTTTCGGGAAAAAGTTTAGCATGTGTCCATCCTTATACATTAAACTATGTTCTTACTAAATTTCATCCAAATCGGTTGGGCAGTTTAATCGTAAAAAATGTAATAGACAGACAGACAGTTATTTTTGCAGTAAGTTACATTGGTATGGATTAATGTGAAATTTACAGGATAAGCTAAACGGTTTTGCGGCTCGAAACTATGAAATATATTTTCACAAGAGACGCAATCACAGAAACAGTATTTCATTTCATTCAATTCATCACTTATTCAATGTTAGAAATGAATAATGGATTGATAACTTGATACGGTTTCTTTCTTAGTACTGTGCCTTGTTTTTGTGATATTCATATTACACGCATGTGCATAGCTTAGGCAAATACTCACGCTTATATGTATTATTGGGGTAGGCAGACGTTCAGGTGGTTATAGAACTACTTGACACCACAGTTAAACAATATTTTGAAGTTAACGAGAAATGTTTTAGAACAGATAGGTTAATTTAAATGTTTTATCTATCTAAATCTTTGAATGTCTTTATGTTCATCCAAAGATTTTCCTGCTCGAGTCGCTTAAATATGCAGGTCTCCTCGCGATATTTTATCTCATGTACTTACAAGACAAATACTTCAGTAGCAATTTATGGTTCAAATCTCTTTCTCTACTAACTTTCTGTAACAACTAATTCATATCTTATTAAAAAAGAATTTTTAGAAAAAGAAAAATTTTCAGCGCGAAAAATCTTTTCTAAAAGTTCGACGCAAGAAGCGTTTAAAAAAAAAACAATCCATTGAAACATCACTAGAAAAAGCTCTAAACTCAAAAGCGTTCCAACCAATCACAATCGCTATATTGACATATCAGAACGGTCAGACCAGACATAACCATACACAGGGTATTATTATTATACCTAAACAGAGCCAGGAGTGGGAACGTTGATGTAATTAACCTGCATAATAGTCAGTTATTAAGCAATTTCTGCTCTAACATGGCGGATGTGTCATGTAACTGTGCTTGTAGGTACAAACCTTCCGTGTGTACTACTCTCTACTGAAATACTTGGTTAGTATATCTTATTTTCATGCAAAACTTCGTGTGGTTCATTTTAAATCATGGTGAATCTAATTTTCGTTATGATGGTTCTCATACAGAAATCTATAACGATGTCCCATAGGGGTTAACATAGATCACATTTTATTAACATTTTGCCACATGTACTGTAGTGAATTACTTGGAGTTTCTACTGTTTTGTATTTATTATTTGTTTTCTGATTGATTAATTCATTGTCTAGGTTTCATGTGCTATTGTATCTCTAATTTAAAAAATATTATGATTTCTGAAGTATTTATATGGTTTTTTAGTATATAATTGGTTTGTTTTATTTTCGTTATCTCGCTCACTTAGTTGACATATTATTATTCTTCTGTGAAAGTCTTTTTGGTCTTGTATCACGTTTTTAACGTAATCGAATCTATATTTATTTTACTTTTTTGTGTAAAGTAACCTTTTGTATTCCAACAGTCATAATTCATCACTTTTTCTCTTTTAAGTCTATTTAAAATAGTAGATTTTACAACAAGTGCACAAAACGAATCATTTTTATCCGAGACTTATAGCAGCCCGAGCCGAAGGCGAGAGCTGATAGTAACGTCGAGGATAAAAATGGTTTTGTGGACGAGTTATAAACTCTGCTTTTCACTTCGATTGCGAGGAAATAATAAAATAACATATAATAACAAATTTTATCTTTAAACTTCTGATTATTTTGGCTGTATGGAGTTTTCTATGCCTTACTATAGACCCATTTATGAGTAGATCACTTTGTGCACTAGAGCACAAAATGCGATTTTGTGCAGCCTGTAGTAGATCGTTTTGTGCTCTAGAACACAAAAGTCGATTTTGTGCAGCCTACGATTTTGTGCAGCCTATAGTAGATCGTTTTGTGCTCTAGAACACAAAAATCGATTTTGTGCAGCCTATAAGCTGCACAAACAAGCACTTTCCGAGCATGAGTAGTGAAAAATATATATCAATAGTTTTTAAAACATTTAAATAATTGCACACTGCCACGAGCCAAAAATATCCACCAAAAAACAAACACAGTCCTTTGAAGGCTTCGTGACCCAATTCCCTTCTGCAAATCCCCTTAATGCATTTTATATTGGTTCAATTGGGCCGGCGTCGCGGTATGCGCATACGCCGACGCATGTGGGCGATTCGCGGTAACACATTATAAGACATCAGCCGCATCGGCCACTCGCACGCACTCGTTTAGCACCGTTCGGGAAATTAGATCTTGTACTTTGAACGGCTAGACGTCGTCTCGGTGACAGTACTATAATAGGGCACTATTTTTGGATCTTTCGCCTTGTGTTAAACGATCTTTTATTGATTTGAGTGGAATTTATTGATTTCCAATTTTTTTGATTTCAACAAAACTGTTAAAGTACTCTTGGATTTTATTTTTATGTTCCTTATTGCATGAATAAAGTAAAAAACATTTTACATAAAATAAGAAAGCCAATAGAATTCATGCAAATCAACAAAAGATATCGTTCAACACGAGGCGAGCGATTCGAAAATAGTGCCCCTAGGCGTCTATTCTGTCTTTCTATGACCGATACTTCGGAGCAAGGACATCTCTTTCTGCGCTAGGTGACAGTGACAGGTAGGTACTCGTATTGGTTGTATGTTGGCAGTAGACTGACATAATAGATGCTCAGCAGCTCAAGCACAACGTGAAAACACCGCGGTAAAATGTCAAAAACATGTTGAAATGACAACGCCAGAAGGCGAGCCTTTGTGCAGTGCCCTCGCGCAATCAAGTGAAGTTTTACCGTCTTCGGAGTGGTTTGCGCAAGTTTGTCACAGGCCGTGCTAGCTATGCTGAGATAAATAGTTTTAAGATGCGATTCTAACTTAAAAAAATGACGACTAAAATCCAAGATAATGGGTTAATTTATATACTGGGTGAAAACAAACCTCCTAGCTATATTCAAAATCCTGAACCAGTATCACTCAAATTTAAAAAAAAAATTTTTCCATGGGAATAGTTAATTTTTTTGCCTAAACGTAGACATTACTCCTATACCAGGCACGCGAGGGGTGCGGGTAGCGCTCGGGGGGTTCGCCCGAGTGGTGTCTACGTTTAGGAAAAAAAATCCCCCTCCAAAAAAAAAAAAAAAAAAAGTGTTCAGTAAGTGATACTGGTTCAGGATTTTCAATAAAACTAGGAGGTTCTTTTTCAACCTGTATTTATAAAACCGAAAACTAACATCCCTTTGACTGATCGAAGGAGTGTACTTTGAAAAAAGTTTAAATTACACATCCACCTATGTAGTCCTTTTAATATGACGCAGTGTACCTAGAACTTAGACTAGACATAGTATAGTAGTTGCTTTACTAGACTGAACTAGCTATTAATAGAAGACCACGTCTGTCAAACAATTTAGTCATTAAGATTTATTGCGCGAACGCGTTCCCGTGATATGTTGTCTGTGATGTGATGATACTATGTACTTAGGTTGCAGGAGTCTTTTATTCATTTATTGATAAAGGATCACTAATACATTTATTACAATACTAGCTTTCCGCCAGCGGCTCTGCCCGCGTGGACTACAGGTTATATCGTGGTCAACTGCGAGATAAAATGTAGCCTATATTAATCCTTTCCCAGGCTCTAATCTACATCTGTACCACATCAAAATCGGTTCGGTAGTTAAAACGTGAAAGACGGACTGACAGACAAGCAGACAGACAGAGTTACTTCCGCATTTATAATATTAGTAAGGATTGTTACTTACATAATAGTCTTTTACACGTATACAGGGCTTTAGGTATCTCTCTTTCAACCTATCGGGTGGTTAATCAGTCCATGAAACTGAACACCTTCCCCAAGGAACATAGTTCAAAATACGAAACAAAAAATTTGAGTTCCCATACAAACTTCATCAGCATATAGCGCATTTTGTATGGGAGATCAAAATTTTTTTTCGTGACTTTTAATTAGTTAGCGAAACTTTAGGGGATTCTTCCCATGTACTGAACAACTTTACCCAAGAAACCTACATGAAATTGTTCAAAGAAATCAGCTGATCGCAAAATTTGTACGTAGAGCCGAAATTTTTTTGTCATAATTATTTCTAACTACATAATTACATATGCTTATGTTCTTTATGGACCTCTATGGATGAGGTTAGCACAGGACCGTGACGATTGGCCCTACAGAGAAGAGGCTTTACCCAGCAGTGGGTTGATGTGGGTTGAGGATGATTATAAATAACTATTGTTAAGAGAAAATCGATCAACGACACAACTGGTACAACACTACCAGTCTACGCGGTGTGGCGCAACACTACACGGCACATAGATCGGTGTTTATGTGTTCTTGCATTGTAATTTGTAAAATATCGAATTAAAAGGACTGTTCAATGAGTAAAAGGTGTTTTAGTGTAACACTATGTTCTTTGGTATGGGGCAACTTGTTCAGTTTCGTGGGCTGAATCGGACCCTTAACCTTCGATAGCTAATTTAAAATAACTTCATATAGAGAAACAAGTTTAAGACTAAAGACAAAAAATTACAATTCAAGCTCAGTTACCCAAAATTCGTCAAATTATTATCAAAAACAAACATCTCCCAAAACTGACGCCATATCGTGACTTGTAACTCCCCGATAACAAGAATTACATCCGACACATTCTAAATTTAAAAAACAACATGAACAAGATCAGGTCATGCGGTTGGTCTGTTCTGTTCGGCGCAAGAGCAATGCAATCGTGCGTGCGCCTGCACATGCCGCAGTATTCCTTGGAACGCGATGAATAACTCATTGTATGTCGTCGGGTGTGACGCATGGTTCGAGGAAAGTGAAGATCCGACTCCAGAATTTGGCAAATGCATTTGTTTTGGTGTGTTGCTGGTCAAGAGATAGATAGATAAACTCTTTATTCATCACAGTACAACACAAACACAAAACACAATTATGTATTTACAGCACTTAATAACAATAATAAAATCATTTATTTTCAGGCAACTAGGCCCATAGATAAATACCTTACAGACTAACATACATATAAAATATAATTTAACAAAATTATAACTTAATTAACACTATTTCCCGGGTGTTTTTCCGGGGGTGTCTATAACCGGGTCTGAGCTATGCGAGTGTGCACTGTGCCAATGAAAGAGCACCTGATTCAGCTGTTATGCCACAGCAGCCAGACGCTGCTGCAACGCTAGTACATACATACATATTTTTCTCGACTTTTGCCTTTTGTCTCGTTTTTCTGACCTTTTTACCGTCACACTGATAAACTAGCGAAAACTGTTTTTCAATATTGGACGACTACAAATTAGTTAAGACGTGAATTAGAAATGAAAAGAAATACGTATATCAGCCCTAGGAACTTAACAACAGAATATGAATTTTAATTTTTTCGCCTCCACATACTAGCTGATTTGCCTTTGTACGGGAAATCGTAGGGAGAATCACCAAATATACTATCTACCTACTTAAATATTTTCTTATACCTTTTCATGGCAACTACTTTTGGGCTCAAAGATATTGGATATTTGTACTTATCAACTAAAGAAAGTTTCACGAAATTTTAATTATAATTGTTGTAATCATTAATCAATGACATGTTAAACATTGACTTCTTCGGCATTTGGAGCACTGTAATTAAATATCAAAGTGATATTTTAATTAAGATTTTAGAGCATTTCTGGTAACCCTTACATTATTTTTTCCAAGGAGTCAATATTCTTGATCACTGTTTGGGCTAACTTTTGATGTTACACAATAAAATATAAATTATATTTTATTTGCATACAAAACATATAGATATAGGAAACGTTTGGGTACAGCGGATATGGCGTTATTTAACTAGAAAACCTACATTATGTGTTGTTATGTTAGTTAACAAAAGCTTGTAATTCAATTGCATATCCTTAGTTAGATATTAAACCAACCTAAAATCAAAACTGTTTGCTGCGGCGTCTAAACGAATATATCCTGTTCCTACAATCACACACTTAAAAAAGTTACTGCTAACAAGAACCAAGGACCTTTATTAACACGTCACATTTCCCACCGAGAGTGCATCACTGCATCATTGTGATGCAGCACAAGTCCTCGCTACATCGCGGCACCACCAAACGGAATATTCGCAACTACTATTGTCGTACCATTTTATGTTTTCGGTTTCCTTTGTACAACTTACTTAGCATTCTAAATTGGTGCCGCAGACGTTTTTTTCATTATTAAATGTCGTGTCAGAGCAATAAAACGAACGGTCAGCAAAGTTGTGTGCTTAAACGTAGTGTACAGTCAGCATCAATTAAAAGTTGCGTAAAGCTTCTTTTTCTTCTTATCGTATAGTGTGGCGGACTTGGCTGACTTTAGTGTCAGAGTTTCCAAACCGCACAATGACCTCTGACTTGGTTTTAACGACTGTATTCAATGGATAATAGCCGGGACCGACAGCTTAACGTGCCCTCTGAAACGCATCTGCCTGTGTATTTGTGTGTCTGTCTGTGGCATCGTAGCTCCTAAACGAATAGACCGATTTCAATGCAGTTATTTTTGTTTGAGAGCTGACGTAATCGAGATGGTTCGTAAATATATTTATACAAAATGGTTCAGCCCTTTAAAAGTTATAAGCAATCGAATGTCGGGGGTGATAAAATTTTAGAGTTGTTCTAAATAAGTAGATATAAAGAGCCCAAGGGCGTTCGCCAAGGGGGGGCAGGGAGGGGCAGCTGCCCCCCCTAGAGGTGAAAAAAATGTAGCCAACTGCAAAGCAACCAAAGTTTGAACCGTTCTTATTACAAACGCCAATTCGCCATAGAAGCAAAGACTCGCGCTACAAGTGTCAAACTTCATGCTCTGCTCATTTTTTTTTCATCCTCCATAATATTAACTTGCCCCCACCTCGGCAAGGGCTGGCGACGCCCTTGGGTATCTGTCTTGCAACCTCTCGGGTGGTAAATCAGTCCATAAAACTGAACAACTTCCCCAAGGAACATAGGTCAAAATAAGAAAAAAAAATTAACCTTCCATACAAAATGCGCTATAAACTGATGAAGTTTGTATGGGAACTCAATTTTTTTTTTCGTATTTTGACCTATGTTCCTTGGGGAAAGTTGTTCAGTTTCATGGACTGATTTACCGCCCGAGAGGTTGCAAGAGAGATACCTAAAGTCCTGTATTGGTGTCCTCCGATGTATCTGCTGCCGACTGTATTATACAGTTGTTTTATTATCCTCATACGAATTATGAGCAGCAATTACGGATACGGAATATATTCCTCTTTGTTCTACAGCACCGGAAATTTTGTTTTGAGTTGAAAGTGACTTTATTCAATAGATTGTTTTGTAAAGCGGTAATTTCGCCCAACAGTTGGCAGTTCAGAATTCAATTTGGATTTCTACTATTTGTTTATTTATTTAATACTTTACATAGCAGTCTTTTGACACGACAGTATCATCATGCTATGCTATATTGTAAAACAAAGTCCCCCGCCGCGTATACTGTCTTTCTGTCTGAACGCGATAAACTCAAAAACTAATAATCAGATTTTCATACGGTTTTCACGAATGGTCGGACTGATTCAATAGGAAGGTTTCTGTGTATAATTGATTCCCGAAATTCCCACGAGAACGAAGTCCCGAGCGGGAAGCTAGTATCTTTATACATAGCCATGTCGTTTTAGTAAATAAATGAATTATCTATATAACCACAAAATCTCTTTGCCAACAGGTAAACCGGCCTCTAACGATGAAGAAAGAAGGTATCCAGACACGGAACCGCAAGTTAAGCAGTAAGAGCAAGAAGAAGAAGGGTGGCATGGGCATGGGAGGCGGCGCGTGCGCACTCGCGCTCGGCGGTGTCATGGGAGACATGATCAAACCACTCGGAGACGCCACTAAAGGCTTCGGGGGCTCGGCTTTCCCGTCTGCTATGGACTTTGGTAAGTGTTACCGTATAATGGATCTCAACCGACGAGCCAGGTTAAGCAACGTGCACAGATGCAGGGAACCTGATGGTATAATTGAACACTCACGCCTATAATCCCTATTAGGGTAGGCAGAACAAGTAGGCATTATTAGTACCTAAAATGAACATAGTTATGATAGGATGTCAACATCTTGGCCACGATACACCAAAACTCTGGCTTCTACGGTATGTATGGAAAGAATTGGCAGCTGGCACTTTGTAAGTTTTTTTTACTCCCAGTCCAGCGTGGAAGAAGATTTCTACGATATCTCGATATCTCTAGATCTGTGTAATAGTAGAACTGAGTGTTGATACACCAAAACTCTGGCTTCTACGGTATGTATGGAAAGAATTGGCAGCTAGCACTTTGTAAGTTTTTCTTTTACTCCCAGTCCAGCGTGGAAGAAGATTTCTACGATATCTCTAAATTAACAGAACTGAGTAATAGTAGAACTGAGTGTTGATACACCAATACTCTGGCTTCTACGGTATGTATGGAAAGAATTGGCAGCTGGCACTTTGTAAGTTTATCTTTTACTCCCAGTCCAGCAAGATTTCTACGATATCTCTAATTTAGATTTCTACGATATCTCTAAATTAACAGAACTGAGTAATCATAATCATATGAAAAATGAAAATGAAAAATAGTTTATTTTCGTTTACAGAGTATTGTAGGTAGCTCAGTGGATGGAGCCTCCTTTTAAGCAAGTAATGTGCCTGTACCAGGAGACTCCGCTCTTCCATAACAACTTATAGTAACAGACAAATAAACTTAATAACTAACTAAACTCAACCAAACAAACTTTCAAGGAAACTTGAAGTACCTAGACTAATGATGTGTCTGTATGTGTATGTGTGTGTGTGTGTGTGTGTGTGTGTGTATTTTTGGCTGTGTGTGTGTGCATCCACGGAAATAGTCATAATTTATTGCTTTCATATAATTTAGGTCTAAATACAGAGTTATGGTACAATCACGGACCCAGTTTTGGCGCAGCCACGTAAGATAGAGGGGATGTTTTATAGTTAGTTTCACCAGTATTTATCAGAAAGTCTTTCTATCCAACAGGTCAGCACCAAGTGGGTTTGGTGCACCCAGCTGCAGCGCACATGTCCCACTGGTACGGGCCCCCCCACCAGGGGTTCGCCCCACCGCCGACCTCGCACAACCCCTACCACCATCACCATCTCGCGCAGCTCAATTCTATGGTACGTTTTTAATTCATTACATAGCTCGTATTACATTTTTGTCATTCATTCGTATTTCCGAAATTAAAACAAAACAATAATAAAGTATGTTCTTCTAAATTTAAATCATTGCAAATGTTATTTGAAAATTAAAAAGAAAAGAACAATAAAATATGTGGTTCTGAATTTAAATTGTGTAAGCGATAAATCTAATAATTCTTAAATAATTCGTGTGCATTCAGAAAATCAATGATTGCTGAAACACAATAAAAATTGAAGCACTGCCAGCTTAGCCTTTGTAACTTTCCATCCTTCATCTATCTCTGTGTAAAACTCAGATTGATCCTTTGCTTTACAACATGAAGGGATAAATAAACTTGGAGTAGAAGTAAACCTTGGATTTCCTTTCTTATTTTTACCTATCTATAACAACTTTATCATTCACCAATGCCCTTACGGTCAGATAAATTATAAGGAAACCTTCATGCACATTCAGGAGGCTAATCCAACCCGCAGTCACTAGTCAGGTTCCCCTGTTAGCAGAGGCACAGAAGTCAGAGAGCAAATAGTTCCACATCATTACCAAATCCCCTCCTACCAAATCCTGGCTGATTATGTTTATTCGGTAACAATAATTTACAGTGACGTGTTCCGTTTTTGAAATTTCAAAATACGAATTAGTAATTACTTGATGATTACTTGACAATTAATGATTGTCATTTGTTTTATTTCAGACTGGCTGGAGGAGTGAGTACACGTGATAAGTCTACCAAACTCAAGAGCCTCCCAGTGTAAAGTGAAAATACAAGCATACTACCGCCTCTATTCGGCCGTAGAATATTAGGAAATCAGAGGCAACAAGAAAGCTGTGATTTCAACCCTATCCAGACGGCACAAGGAATACTTTCCAATGATCCTCAACGATCTACTTTGACACATCACATAATTTATAAGACTGTTAAACAGAATTGATGTTTCTAAGTTTATACAAACTCTCCATTGCATAGGAATTTTAAACTACCTAATTTACCTATTATTGAACTTTTTGAATGTAATGGCGTCTAAATAATAAATACTATCACTGGCTGCAAGGAATTCTTAATTCAAATTTAAAAGAATTGTAAAGAAACTAATTCATTCATCTGTGACGTCATCGAAAAGTTTAGAACATCTTGATTGGACATATCTGTTTCAAAATTCGAACGTTGCCCAGGACTTTTATATTCCGAGATCAGTTTCCTAAAAGTATTAAACTAAGAGTGTTTTACAAGTAACTAGCGAAATTGTACAGTATTATATTGTAGTTAAGGTCGATAACGAAATCTAGATGATTTATTCATTATAAGTATAGTTCAAAACATAATTTTCTGTGTATTTTGTACATATCTTATTAAGTTATATTCGTTCCTGTATAAATTGTTTTATGATTTTTTATTTAATTGAATATTTCGGTTCGCTATAGGGATTGTGATGTGTTCAGAGAGTTATTCCACAATTTGTACATTATAATTTGCGTAGTTGATATTGAATGAAATGCAATAGTAATTTATGTAATAGATTTAAATCAGGAGATATGTAAATAGGAGCCGTATCAAATAGTGATATTAATTGAATCAGAACTGATTTTATTTATATCACTCAGTTTTACATTGACCGGTCACACGATTGGACAGATCGAGAATGTATTGATAAATATTTGTTATAATTAAACAAAAAATGTAATATAAAAGAACTTGTAATGCATTACCGTTTTAAAATTAAGATATTGAGTGGCCATAAATTAAATGTGAGGTGATGTTTGTAGATGCAGTCAAAGTAAAGATAACATGAAGCGACAAGAAAAAATTTCCTTTCAAGTAATTGTATGAACAGTATTTTTTTTTACCTATCTATCACCATTTTTTTCCCAAAGTGCACATACGAAATTCCCTTCTTATTCCTACCTACATCCCTTCGTATTTATATCCCTATATTCCTGTCTGTAACATAGCAAACTTAGACAAGTATATAAAGTACAATCATTCAATTACTGTAACTACAAACATCACTCAAAACCAAAAACAATATGTACATATGGAAATGTAAATGAACGTGTAGAAAATAAAGAAAATCATAATAAGAATATTCAGAAATAATGTAAATTAGCGATCACTACAGAACAGCCTATAACGATATCCCGTACCTAAAGTTTTTAGTTTATAAAACAAAACATTGTGAAGTTGTGTATTTTAAATAAAATTGTGAATAAATTATCAATATTGATATTAAACTGTACGTTTTTATTGCGGAACACCCTTCACGAACTTAATTAAACAAAAGAATAACGTCTACATTTGAAAATGGAATGGAGTGCCTTTTCGCTTAAATTAGAAAGGAGATCAATTGACCATCCAATTACTCGTCTTCGGCCGCTATAAGTCACAGGATCAATTTCGCATCCCGTAGAAAAAGTCATCCAAAAGTCGCGCTTATCTCGCGGCAAATTGAAAATGCAGCCGGCCGTGTGATTGTGACGCAACGCTCGCGTCGTCGGCATATGGACCCATTCAATTTTAATCGCATTTCAGAAGAATGGACATCGGATAAAAGCGCCTATAAAACGGCCAGTACGATAGACCTCACTTAATAAGCTGGTTTTATTTGCGGTTTACTTCGACGGATTTTAAGGGTGCATTGTTGTACGCAATCTATGTTTACGATTGATCTTTTGAGTTCCACGGAGATTTTGTCAATCTTGTTACTTTACGCTCGGGTGGAGACGTTCTAACATTTGCTTGGCGGTTTGGTAAGGAACTCGATATCTCAGAATTGTTGATGCAAACTTCCGTAGGAAATACGCGAGCTCAACAAAGAATAAGCAACCGCGTCGGGTATTCGCAAAAACGGTGCGGTATTTCAAGCGAGGGACTTTCGAGACAGAGGCATAAGTCACCTCTGTACGGTGGTGATATATGCGAGGCTAGCGCGGGAAAAAATGTCGCGCGGCAAAAAGGTGGCATCAGTCTGGGAGATTTATTGCAGCGGGCAACACTGCGGAATATTCGCGAGAGTGTTGCTATATGTAGCGGGACAGCATGCCTACCCCCTGAGGTGACAGCAGTTCGCACCTCGCTAAATTACGACTGTTAACGCTGAACGGTATGTTCGCTGTTCGTTTCGAATATCCTTTCTGTTATTTGAGAAGGTAAGTCAGAACCAAAAATGAAAAACAAAAGAATTATTTTTATGAGTATAAACATACATACAATACAAATTCAAGGTAATCCCTTTCCGGGTAGGCAGAACGTTATGTTGTTCTAGAACCACTTGACACCACTTTTGAAATCTAAATATATAAAAGGAGAAACTGACTGACTGACTGACTAACATATCAACGCACAGCCTAAACGGCTAAACGTAGGCACTTGAAATTTGGAAGGAACGTAGCTTAGGTACCGTAGAGGTGCACTAAGAAAGGAATTCCCGAAATTCCCACGGGAACGGGAATTAGCGGAAAAATCCTTTCGTATGAAAAATCTAAACCGCTTAAGTTAGACGCTTGAAATTTGGCATGCAGGTACCTTAGTAAACTTAAAGCTTAGTCGCAACAGGATATTGCAAAATTCCCACGCGAACGGGAGTTAGCGGGAAAAAACTTTTGTATGTAAAAATCTAAATCACGTAAGATAGATGTTTTCAATCTGTGTACTCAGTACAAAAAAAAATTAACACGCAAACGAAGTTGCGGGCATCAGCTAGTTCTCTCTAAGGGTTTTTAGACGAACATGAGTGTAGTGGGGTTGCACCTGCTAGTGGTGCACCCTGCTAATCAACGGACGAGGCTCTTGCGTATTACAACCCGTGAAGGGTTAACCTACTTTGCTTGATACTTGCGACTTCGCTATTATAATATACAGGGATTTAGGTATCTCTCTTTCAACCTTACGGATGTTTATTCAGTCCATGAAACTGAACAACTTCCCCAAGGAACATAGGTCGAAATGTGCAAAAAAAATGCAAAAAAACAGACACACAGATTCAGAGACACAGAAACACACCTCAAACTTATAGCACCCCTCTTTTTGTATAGGAGGGCCAAAAATGACAAACACAAATTATTACGATTTACTACAATACTTTGCTATACAGGGCTTTAGGTATCTCTCTTTCAACCTCTCGGGTGGTTAATTAGTCCATGAAACTGAACAACTTCCCCAAGGAACATAGGTCAAAATACGAAAAAAAAAATCTCCCATACAAAATGCGCTATATGCTGATGAAGTATGTATGGGAACTCAACATTTTGTTTTCGTATTTTGACCTATGTTCCAAGGAACAAAGGGAAAGTTGTTCAGTTTCATGGACTAATTAACCACCCGAGAGGTTGAAAGAGAGATACGTAAATTTAAATTTTGATTAAAAATACTCAGACAATACTTTTAATTAAATTAAAATTACGATTGAGGACGCTATATAAAGAATTGAATTGAGTATAATGGTGATAGGTTGTCAACCTTTCGCCCACGATACAGCAAAACCCTCGCGTCCCTTACATACTGGATTCTACAATATACCTGGTAAGAGTTGGCAGCTGGCACTTTCTAAGTTTTTCTTTCAATAATAGTCTAGCATGGAAGTATTTTTATAAGTGTTTATGAGTTCTACGGTGGACTGAGGGTAAAAGAAAAAGCTGCCAACTCTTTCCAGACATACTGTAAGAGTCAGTCATTTGTGAGTGAGAAAGGCTAATCAATCACCTATCACTACCATACTCATGAATAGAATAGAAAAATCTTTATTTCATAGGACATTCAGGATGTCACTTAAAACTAGTCAAGATTACAATGAAATACATACAAACATACATTAAACGGTTTAAATACATACATACGCATTCGTTCTTTTGACCTTACTGACTCTACGCCTATTCGCAAAGGTGCAGTCTTCCTCAGAGAAGAACAGGCAAGAAACTCTGAAGTTGCTCTTTTAAATCGCATTACAAATTTTCTTATTTACTAATTTTCTTATTACATGTTCAGTCTAACCCTCAGAATGTATGTCAAACGTCTCGTCAAGTGGTTTAGGAACTAGGTACATGCCCTGCCGACCCCAACAGGGATGTAAGGCGTGAGTGTATGTATATATGAGTTTGGTAGTAACAAAGTGATCAGATGGGATAAAGGTAGATCAGAAATTGCAATATATCTCATAGTTCAAGTGTCCGTTTAAATCCGGTCGGTCTTTGAAAGCAGTGGGTCGAGAGTAAGGGATCGTGCACACTTGAGCGGTCGCAAGTGGCTTGATCCGGGAATCAATCTCGGACTTACCGCCTTATCTCCCTGACCCTGCCCAGACGAATGGCACGACACATTTCATTTGCTTTTGAATTTTATATATATTGCTGCAATAGTAAAAATAAAATAAGTCTGTATTTTATTTGAAGTAGAGTCAGATCTTGCATTTTTATTTTTCTGAGTCTTACCTTGTCTTAACTCAAATAAGATTCAGATAAGAAAAGGCTAAAGTAAACCTTAAAAGCGGTGATAGCCCAGTTGGTAATAAGCCAGACTTGTAATCGGAAGGTTGCGGGTTCAAATCCTGGTGCGAGCCTGTACCACCAAATTTGTCTTTTCGGATTTATGTACGGATTTATGACTTGCACAACGGTGAAGGAAAACATCTTGATGAAACCCACTTGTCCATGAAAATTTATTTTCAAAAGACGAGCGGTCCACAAACCCGCATTTGGCCTGCATTGTGGACTGTCGCCTGAATACCCTTCGTGTTCCGAAGAAAGGCTCAAGCCCCTCGGTGGGGACGTATATGAGCTGGTAAAAAAAAACTTAAAAAGCACTTGTATCATAGATAATTTAGGAGTTGGTCATGTTAAAAGGAAAGTAATACAGACCATACTCACGCAAATAATCCCTCACAGGATGGGCAAAGCATCATGTAGTTCACACCACGCCACGTTTGACATAATACCAATTGAGTAAATTATATAACTCATAATTTTTAAATTATTACACCACGAACTAGTTGGTCATTTAAATTATGTAATTGATAAGCGATCAAGGAAATTATCAGATAAACTTTTTTGAATATTCCAATTTAGTGCCTTCTGTAAAGAAGAGACTATAAAAATTCAAAGGTAATCGCATTCAGTGAGCCGCGCGCGATTGGTGCGTGATCCGCTCATCAGTTGTAGGGATAGTGCTGTATTCTTCACCTAGTTATACATATATTCGACTAGTCGAATTACAAACGAGTAGATAGATATAAATTCTTTATTCCACACAGTAACAAAAAATGTTTTACAATAACTAAATACAGCAGTGCGCAAAGTCCTTTTCGCTAAGAGCAATCTCTCCCAGGCAACCCTTATTTTAGGGACAACTTTACAGAACGAGAGTAGTGCAGAGTAATACTACAAAATAATAGAGGTATTAGTGGGTAATTTTCTTATTGGTGCTCACACCAACAGGCGTTTTTTTATAAGAATGTGCATCGTGTTAGGCATTCAAAAAGTCGCTCCATTATTTTTGAAAGTTTCGTGGAACTGTAATTTTGCTGGGCAAATTATAATGTCGCAGGAGATTATAATTTCAGTAGTGAAATTGCAAAAGTACGGTTTTTACAATTTTCCGGTGACATGTATGTACAACGTAAAATAAATACAGATAAATGAAATCGTTAATTTCATCATGCAATTGTATTATTATGATGTAATGATTTCAATTTTTTTTGTACATCTGCTCTTTGAAGATAAGTCATACTTATCTTCAAAGAGCCTACTTTCCTTTAAGAAAGCAAGGAAATACCTACATTTTCAAAGATTTAATATTTTTATTTCAAAAATCCTTCGATATTTTTACGACTGTTTCACGAATAGAGCTCCAAATGACCACGCAAACTATGAGTTAAAGCCATTCAAGTGTGAAACGGGCTTTATCTCGGATTTTTTGCACAAATTGATTTTCGAGATCCCAAAGGGTCAGTAAATAATTTTTTTTTGAATAAAGGATTATTTATATCAGCAAGTGATTTGTTGGTTTAGTTTATTTTTTATAAAACAAAGTCTTGTTTTTTTTCAATTTTTCCACATTTGAATTTTGGCGTGAGATTTCTACTGAAAATATGAAAGAAAAAAAAAGTTCGCCACGTACTCGGCCATAACTACACGACAAGAAGAATAGGATAGAATATAAAAAATCTTTATTTTATAGGACACTAGCTTTCCGCCCGCGTGGACTACAGGTTATATCGTGCCCAACTGTGGGATAAAATGTATAATGAAAAAAAAAACAGGTTACATCGGTTATATCGGTCTACAGGTTATATCGTGCCCAACTGTGGGATAAATGTGTAAATGTATGTTTATCCTTTCCCAGGCTCTAATCTATCTCTGTACCTTTCATCAAAATCGCTTCAGTAGTTTAGGCGTGAAAGACGGACAGACAGAGTTACTTTCGCATTTATAATATTAGTAAGGATTCAGGATGCCACTTAAAATAGAAGAAGCTAACTAATTAAAAGTTACCTAATATGGATAAGCTTTAAGGAAAGTGTGATGTGACTTTAAGTGTATGATCTGCAGGCCGAGTCAGCATTGACAACACCATAGGGCGAGCAAGCCTTTGCGCGGGACCCTCGCGCAATCAAAGTGAAGTTTCAGCGTGAGCCGAGCGCGAGTTTGTCGTTATCGTGCTAGAGCTGCTGACGTGAATATTTTTCTCAGGAACGAAATAGTAGCTTTTATTAATAATTTAACCACAAGAAGACCACATCCTTGTTGTGTCTAATAAAATGAAATAAATATTAAAAACCACAACATTTTACGATTCGGTCAAATATTATTTCCAACAAGATTTTAATGAGAATTGCATGAAAAATGCATGTTTCATCAAAAAACTACTTATTTATTAGTAGATTGATTTTACGATAAGATAATTAAAATCACAAGTTAACCAAAAACACTACTTAATAATAAATGGTGAATAAAATTGATTTGATTATTTAGTAACCTCATAAAATTAAAAGCTCGTTAAAACGAAGACTTAAATTAATTTTTAAAGTATTGTTTTGAATGTAAGTTTTAGAAAAGGTATAAAATTTTTACTACTGTAAACTTGGTCATTAAAAGAGCTATTAAGGGACAGGTTCCCAAGTTCCATTGGTAACGAAGCATCAGATTCTTAGATGGAGAGAATCCGTTCTAAGAAATACTCTCCCCGAGATACAGATCACGTTTCGTTAGAGTTAAACTGTATCAGAATTTAGATTCAGAGGAAAATACTCCTTAGTAAATTAGTGAAAGTACAATTTTAACCGATTTTTAAAAATTTATGTTCTCAATTCAATTAATTTTTTCGTTTTTTTTGTATGCTGCTCACGCTATAATTCCGCCAATCGGAAGTCGATTTCCTAAATTATTTTTTTGTTCGAAAGAGGCATCCAATATAAATTTTATCGACATTGATTTAGCGCCTTTAAAAAAATATAAAAAAGTTTTAAACGTATTATTGACGACCAGTTTGGTCTAGTGGTAGTGGCGCTGCCTCTTGATCGACGGGTCCTGGGTTCGATTCCCAGTCGGGGCAAATATAAAAAAGCAAATGTTTGTTCTCAGGTCATGGGTATTTGTGTTTGTCTTTATGTGTGTTCCGAGGGATCCACGACACAAGGGAAAACCTTAATGTGGACCTTTGAGTGTGTAACGTTTATTATTATTATTTATTATTATAACGGGTTCTTACTAGGATTTTTGTTTCAAATGCTATTTCGGCGCTGTTGCAAGCACCATGATCACAGATGAACTGGAGAACGAAGGGTAGTGTTAAGAGCAGACAAAGCAGTCTACCCTCTTTCTTGTACGTTTCTTCTTAGTACTGCCGGAACCGCGATAATCGAGAATCTTAAAGAATATATTAAAAACAGTTCAGTGGCGGCGGAAGGGGGGAGGCGGTGGGGGGCGGTCCGCCCCGGGTGCCGAGCATCAAGGGGTGACAACGGAATGCCAACTCAGTCGCGCAGATTAGTAGCCACTGGCGCATCTGCACGACCAGTGTTGCCAACTAGACTGATACGAAATGTGCTAAATTCCGAAAATATGCTACCTAATTTTTTTACTGAGTTTTGTAATATTGGATAAAGTGCTAAAATCAAATGCTAATTTAATTTTAATTTTAAATCAACAGTAAAAGTGACCGGAGACACATGGTTCAGACTCTCAGATGAAGATAAAATTTATTCAGATTATAGTATTTGTCGTTTTATTTTGAGGGTGCTCAATAGAACATCGCCCCGGGTGTCAACTCATGCTACGCCGCCACTGAAACAATTGATGTTTTGGTTTGTAATTTTAACGTCGGTTGAACTTAAGATTTTGCATTTGTTAAAATAAATCAAAGTCCAGACGAGTCGCCAGTAGTGCTACTTTACAATAAACTCCGAAATAAGCAAAGGCTTTACACGTATAATGCCTTATTTACAACCTCTTTCATAATCATAACAAACAGAGAATATAGTGTGTCCGTAACTTAATAACGTTGGGTATACAACACAACACACCTGCCGACGCATTAAATATTATAATTTATACAAAAACGACCCTTAATGCGTTCGTCAGAGGAACTGTGGTAATTATTATTTGGTGTAAAAGTATTGAATGTTAATCCAGGGCCGATTCTGGTGGAGGTAAGGTCGCTAAAATTTCAGTCTAGCACCTCATAAGTCTAGCACCTCATTGTAGCGCTCGTAGCCCGATCAGTGAGGTTAAGCAACGTACACAGTCGCAGGAAACCTGATGGGTGACCAAAGTGGCAATTTATCAGGAGCGTTTCTGTCCTTCGGAGGGCACGTCAAGCTGTCGGTCCCGGCTGTTGTCGATGGACTACCGTCGTTAAAACCAAGTCAGAGGCCATTGTGCGATTTGTAAACTCTGACAGGATTAGCCAAGATCGCCACACACTTGATTATACCTGCACGATAAGAAGAAGACCTCATAAGTTCGTTTCGACATATCAAGCATGTAACTAGTAGAAGAATTGAAGGTAAATTAGTTAGAAATACATTTTCACCAATAGTTGTGGTAAGGGGGACACCCGTCTTATATGGCTTGCGAGAAAAAGAGAGAGAAGGAACTAAGTGTGACTGCGCGCCGTCCTACAAATATCAGTGCAAAATCACTGAAATATTGTGAGAAACTGGTTAAGTGCCTAGTGTTGCAATGCCATAAAGCTATGGAGTACAATAGTGATCTAAATATAAATGGGCCTCTCTCTGCGAAAGGCACCAGAAAAATGACAACATATAAAGTTATGACAACATTTTTAGTAAATCACAGGCAATAACAAATTCTTATATGCCAACATATAATGTATCCCAAATTTGTAAAGCGATTTAAAAGAGCAACCTCAGAGTTTCTTGCCTGTTCTTCTCTGAGGAAGACTGCACCTTTGCGAATAGGCGTAGAGTCAGTAAGGTCAAAAGAACGAATGCGTATGTATGTACTTAAATCGTTTAATGTATGTTTGTATGTATTTCATTGTAATCTTGACTTGTTTTAAGTGACATCCTGAATGTCCTATAAAATAAAAATAATTATATTATATTCTAAATATGTAAATGTATTGGGAAAACAGGTACTTTACTTTAGTACTTATCTACTTAATTTCTTTATGAGTGTGGAAATTATAAACATTTGATCAGCAGGCCGAGTACGAAAGTGCAACGCCACGACAACACCGCGGTCCTATGCCAAAATGTCAACATTGACAACGCCATAGGGCGAGCAAGCGTTTGTGCGGGACCCTCGCGCAATCAAGGTGAAGTTACAGCGTGCGCCGTTAAAATGACACTCTTTAAATAATACCGAATACTTCCACGATTACCTTGAATAAGGCCACGGTATTGGGGTGTATTCTGAAAGTATGCTAATTGTACGAGCGGTCGAGTAGTAACGGACTCGAAGAAACAAGGGCCCGACAGGTGACCTGATAAAAACTGACGGAATTTTGATAAACGGGACATGTCTCCACGATATTCAATTTCAAAATTTATTACTTACAGTTCGTTTCGCCATGTGCATAATAGCCCTCGTAATTAGGAGAAAGACTTAATGACACACAATAGTGCATTGTTCATCAAGGGAGGAATCGGACTTTCTCCCGAGTGCTACAGTGCTTTATACTACACCTGTGAGGAACATTCAAAACTCAAAACGTAACAAATAATTTAAGAAATTTCCACAAATGTGACCAAAATTTCGCGCTTTGTTTTTTTTTTATGAAGACAAAAGGATTCGAGGTCAGTGGCAAGGAGATTCCATATTTAAATTATATAAAAACTCATTGGGCAGTGGTAAGTGAGAAATGAAAATTCGTAAATTTTTTCCTCCCACTAAAACACGTTACAAATGGATTTACATACATTTTTTCCTCCCGTTTATTTTGGTCAAGGAAAAGACTAACGTTCTCTTCTCATTTTCAGGGAATAATGACTACTGTTCCGATCAGGTGTAGTATAAATATCTTAATTTAGTACCTATCCATTTCTGTTGAACCCATTTATAGCAAAGTATTGTAGTAGATCGTAATCATTTGTGTTTGTCATTTTTAGCCCCCTACACAAAAAGAGGAGTGGTATAAGTTTGAGGTGTGTTTCTGTGTCTCTGAATCTGTGTGTCTCTGGCATCATAGCTCCTCAACGGATGGACATTTTTTTTGCATATTTCGACCTATGTTCCTTGGGGAAAGTTGTTCAGTTTAGTGGGCTGATTTACATCCTTATATTTATGCTCACTTATCTAAAGTCACTCAAATCCTTACTAATATTATAAATGCGAAAGTAACTCTGTCTATCTGTCCGTCTTTCACGCCTAAACTACTGAACCGATTTTGATGAAATTTGGCACAGAGATATATTAGGTGAGGCGAGGTCGAGATATATTGGCCTGGGAAAGGACATAATGCTACATTTTATTCCACAGTTGGGCACGATATAACCTGCAGTCCACGCGGGTGGATCCGCGGGCGGAAAGCTAGTGTATAATATAGCCTTTACGCATCCGTACAAAGCAATGGCCACTCACATTATTTATAAAACAGCATTTTTGTGCAAAAAAATTTGCTACGCATTTGCTTCGTTTTACTTACACCGATAAAAGTGTCTTGTGCCACTTTTTTATCTTGTAAAACAGTTTCAACTGGAAAACCAAATAAAACTGTCATTTTAACCTATGTTAGAGGGGATTAACCTTCTCGTCGGCGTATTAACTAACGTTCTAATGTCGGATTATATTACGATATGAATTCAAGCAGAAAATGCTTTAAGGCTTGCGGTTATACAACTCTTTGTGTGTTCAGCTGCCTGCCATTCGATTCTCGTAACACAATCGCAATTTAAAAATACAAATAACAATGTCATTTAGAATTCATTGCTTATTAATAACGAGTTTCCGAAATCAGATGCTAACAAAAGCTGCGATGTATGTCAAATTGTTTCTATAGAAGAAGAAATATATTACAAATTTGAGATTTTGATGGTAACACGGTACGTTTATCTGTTTTTTGATGAGAGCCACGTGCCTCCTTCGTTAATTATCAATTCTTTTAAGGTGTAGTACGCGTGTGTTCCGAATATATTCCGGACTCTACCGAATATTTAATAGGTTGAAGGACCTTTAAAAACAAGGGAGATATCGTCATAATATAAAATGTAGTATCATTTATATCAAGAGTGAAAAAAATCTAAAATTGGCACCTTAAAAAAATTAATCAAAAAATGGTGGGTCACTAACGTCAAGAGTGCAAAAAAATTGGCTCCTGTAAAAAATAGTTTCAGGGAAAGTTTTATTTTAAACTGACAGCGAGATATTATTTGTCAACAAAATTAATTTTCAGGCATCAAAACGATGAAAGTGAAAAAGTAAACTTTTGGTTTATAAAAATTGTGAAAATGGGATTTAATTAAAAACAAGTTGAGCATACTAAAATCGTACTAAAATTAATTGACACTGGAGTCATTTTCTAGGGTTCTTGGAATGGGATAATATATGCCCCTATTTTTGAATCCAAGATGGCGGACATCCTTTTTTTTTAGAAAATATTTGTAATGGCAGATTTTGTATTTCCTCTTTCTGGCTTTGTGCCTTTCAAATTACTTTAAGAACCCAGGAATAGTTTTTTGCTCCCAACGGGGATTTGGTGACTAACGAGTCGCTAAATCACTATTTTAATAGCCCAATCGTTATGGTTAGCAGCCCGTTCAGGATTTCGACTATCTGGTTCAATATATTTTATGCTACCATTTTCTTATTTAACGTTGATAAAAAAACAAACTCTAAAAGACTATTTGTTGTTATTAGCGAAAGAGGTGTGTATGGATCGTAGCAAGTGGCAATCTGTGATCTCTGCCTACCCCAATGGAACAAAGGCGTGAGCTTATGTATTTATTTGTTGATAAGTTTGAATTAATCTTTATGGCGTGAAAGAAAATATAATGTATCTTTTCTATCATGTTTATAAGTGCGAAATAACAGTGATAATGATAATCACGAGAATTTTTAAGAACTTATACTTCTTACAGTTAATAATCGTGTCCTAAGTTGATTGTGCGTGCAGGCATGTATTTAGTAGCCCGAGGTATTGAGGCACCTGTGCTCAAGGTGTACGCTCGGTTTATGGCCCAGATTGCACCCTCTTTCAAACTCTAACGAATATTTAGCTGCCCTGTCCCACCTTTTGCACAAGGCTTGAAAACGCGTTGTTAATAACTCTAAAAATTGAAATTCCCCCGAAATTCGATTAATATGACACAATTAGCTTTCAAAACAAAAAAAACGCATCAAAATCGGTTCAATCGTTTAGGAACAACGATGCCACAGACAGACACACAGACACATAGATACATAGACATACAGATACACAGATACATACGTCAAACTTATAACATCCCTCTTTATTGTTGGGGGTTAAAAGTAGGTTATATTTGATTTGTTTAACTGAATTTAAAATTGAATTTTTGAATTTTTAGGTTTTAATATGTTAGATCGACGTGAAGTGTCGTTGGATTCATATTTATATTAGTACTAAAACATATTAAAATAGTCCAAGAGTAATGCTTTCAATCAATCTTAGAAGCCTCCTCCTCGGTGTCAATCATAAATACTTAGTTAACTGGTTCAATTACGGGATATTAAATTAGCTAACGGTCCGATATTACACAATTTATCATTTTTAATTAAAACTGTGAAGTTATAGGGTAGGAAATTTAGATAAATAGGTCGAGGAAGATTGATATGAGTGGTTTATATTTCAAGCTGAGATATTTTTCATTCTAGGAAATGTTGAAGAGATTTTAAAATGTTTTTTGCAAAGTAAGTGAGTAGAAACTGTTATTGGTCTATTAAGAAATCAGTAAAGGTGACTTCATTGTATAGGTGACTTTAAATTAGCTATCAAAAATTAAAGATGTGAATCAGCCCACAAAACTGAACAACTTTATCTAAATAACATAGGGTGACATATGAAAAATAATTCGCGACTCCATACAAGCTGTGCGCACATTTGCCTTATATGGGAACTCGATTTTTTTTTTGAGAATTTCATATAGTTCCTTTGGGGACAGTTGTTCAGTTTCAGGAGGTGATTTCAAAGTTAGCGAAACTTTAGAGGGTAATTCTACCCGTGAAACTGAACATCTTTCCGCAAGGGAAAGGAAATATTAAATTCTCAAAAAACTCTTTGACTACTCATAAAAATGGATTGCACAAGTTTTATGGAGAGAAAAACTTTTTTTCCAAAGGAACAGATCATTTTTCAAAATAAGATAATCAACGACATGCCGGTTTTTTCCTTTAAAATAAACTATAAGATCATAATTAATGAAAGAAACTTGATATTATATACAACGAAAACTCTACTATACTTCAATTGCAGAAATAGACCACATTTAATATAATAAAATCCTTAGCACAACACGTATATCCGTCGTTTGTCCGTCCGGACAGAAAGCTAATTATTATTTTATAGTCGTCAGTCAGTTAGAAAACACCTTGTTTTAAACAAATACACACCTGATCGATTTTGTTACTGCACCTTGAGTTCACTGTCTCTTTCTTATTCTTTTGTTTTTATTTCTATCCCTTTCGCACTGCGAACAAAACCTTTGTTGGAGATTTTGTAGAATTACGAGTAAATACTGTATTTTATGGAGTTTTTGTTATCATTAAAAATTAAATAATAGTGAGTTTGAAAATGCAGTAGGTACTGAATTACGTGTTTGGATTGGCAATAAGCTTTTCTTGAAGCTTGACGACAACCTTCTGGTCTTTTTAGAAGTCTGTACTAACCGACAAAAAAATAAATAATAATAATCAAGAAAGACAATTTGCGAGTTCAAACTTTTTACTTTGACTTTGGCCTGTACCTTTTGGTTGATTTTTCATTAATCATCATTGGCTCTGGGTTGAAGGAAAACATCGTGATGAATGATGAAACTCGCACTTCTAAGAAAGTTCATTTTCGAAAGGCGAGCGGTCTACCAACCCGCATTGGGCCAGCGTGGACTATAATAGCCTGATATGACGTGATATTTTCCTACTAAATTTTAATCAGAGTTCCTTTTTGTTAATACTTATCCAAAGACCTACCGTGTCCACCTGGTCCGGAGCAGGAGAGGCTGGTAATCTGTAACACATGTCTCCCTAGTACAGATACCAGTCTCTCATAGATTATTTGTACTGTATATCTTAGATTAAGTACATTTTTGTAAACCATATTCTGTGTGAGGGAACAAATAAAAATGTTATTGAATTAAATAAGAAGTCAATTGAACTGTGAAATAAGTTGATTTGAAGAACATTCTATTCTTTAACAAATACCATCCTGTATGAGTTTAACGTATAGCACGGAGGTGTGAAAACACGAGCAGGCGCAGATCGCCGCGTATGCGCAACAATTCCGATTGTTAGTAAGGTGCAATTCTTGATCCACTCGATTTCAAATTTGAATTTAATCGAAAGACATACTCCGAACCTGACCTTCTCCCGCCGAAATGGAAATTTTTCTCATCGAAGTTAAGTGGTTCTAGAACCACTTTTAGCTCTACCTACCTCTATAGGAATTACAGACATGAGTTTATGGTTGGTAACGTTGAATTAATGACGGCTGTGGTGTACTAATTTGGACCCGTTGTTATAAAATATAAGTTTTTCGACTTTTGACAACCACAGGAAATAAATTAACCACAGTTAACTAACCATGTTTTCTTTAAAATTCCAGATTAGTTTTCATTGCGAAGAACCTAAACTGATATAATCATTAAGTCAATCTAAACATATAAATAATTTTAAATTATTATTTAAAATAATTTAATAATTTTGTACTGCGACGTGGCGGTGCGGCGGAGCTGCAAAATGTTATTTATTTGAAATGCGTCAAATAGCGTCAATATTTTTTTCAATCAATTCCGTGTAGTGTGTAATTGTCACTTCGTATTTTTTTAATCGAATCACAGTAATAATTCGCGAGAATAGACCCCCTGTAGCTTGGAACCTAGCCCCATTCGCCTATTGGATGTGGCACTGGCACTCACATTTGCTATCCTTTATGTCCCCAATTAAAATAATTCTCACATAAAAGTTGGTGTTTGTTGCATTGTTCTCTATTGCTCAGAGGATTCACTAACCGACTTTAGTGTTAAGAATACCGTAGGATGTTATAAATACAAATATATAATAAACTAGCATCCCGCTTGGGACATCGATCCCGTGGGAATTCGGGAAAATTATGTAGCCTATGTTACTCAAGGATAATGTAGCATACTAATTTTTGAAATCGGTCCAGTAGTTTCGGACAAACAATCAAATCTTTCCTCTTTATAATATGTATAGATAGAAGTATAGAAGTACAGATTACTAGCATTCCGCTCGGGACTTCGTTCCCGTGGGAATTCGGGAAAATTATGTAGCTTATGTTACTCAGGAATAATGTAGCATTCTAATGGTGAAAGAATTTTTGAAATCAGTCCAGTAGCCTCGGAGCCTATTCGTTACATACAAAAACACAAATATTTCCTCTTTATAATATTAGTATAGAAGTATAGATTAAGTAGGATGTAAAAAGCTTTGAGTTAAATTTCCGCTGTAATACAAGCAGAAGTTCTTCTGGCAGCCATAATTTTGAAAATAATGCCTTTAACAGCAAAACATATTTGATTTCACTTAAAAATATTTTACAATACTCGTACCATTGTTCATATTTTCACCACTTAAGTGTACACAACATTCATATTTTAAGACGACAATAAAATAAAAATAAGAAAGAACAACTTTCTAGTACTTATGAAAAACAGGAACAATTTCCACATCAAAACCAGATGCTTAGTTAATATCTTAATAAGGTTTAATATTTACTACCATTAGTATGTACTACTATAATTACGGTACAATAAAAAAGGTACATACATAATGTACCAATAACATTACCAAGGCGATCACGTTAATCCCACCTCATCTCTTAATTAATTGAGAAGTTTCAGTAGATGCGTGTAAAATTTGCATAAACACAGCTTTGGCTATCGATACAGAAACGCGATTCTCCGTGGGTAAATCGAGAAAAAAAATCGATTTTAAACGTTCGATCTGCACCTCACTTAGAACTAGAAGGAGAGATGTGAAACATACTCGTAGCTATCATGTGTAGAAAATGGTTATCATCCGAATTCGCTGTATAAAAATACATGTAAATAAAAAATTATGAGACAGGATTTTAGTGTAAACACCTCTTTATCATTGAAGGTGATGAATCTGCCTTTTGAACTGAACAACATTTGATTAGGATCTCTTATAAAATTTTGGTTTAAAAAATCGACTTGCTAAAGAAAATTTCAGAAGTAGGTAGATATTTTTTCATATTTTGTTCCATTATCATTGGAGAAAGTTGTTCAGATCACAGTGTCGATTTTAGTAGAATAGGTGTTCTGCGTTTATACTACTACTAAGCCTATTGAAAGTCTATATTTTTTAATCTATCACAGTTGGGTTGCCAAACAGTTTACTAACTTTTATCATCAAGATTATAACTTAAATGCCTGTACAAAAAGTCTGTATTTTGATAAATCTACCGATTAAAGTCTCTACTTGCATTCTGTTCTCTAAGCTGCGTCTGAGCAGAGTGGATGCAATTAAAGAATTCTGGGAAGCTGCGCCGGCGCAGGCCGCACGAACGGTCAGCGCTGAAATAAAATAATTCAGAGCATCGAAATAACTAGGCCCTTTGTAGAAAATAATTTCATTAAATGCATTCGTTGCATTTTTGAAGTACGGTTATGGTTACTTACACTATACGGAGTTAGTAGTTTTTAAGAGTTTTAGGGTAAGAAAAATGTTCCCCCACCCCAGGATTAGACCTCCTGGTGCTCTAATCAACATTGTGTTTTAAAAATACTAGTATTTTGTGTTGATAATAAGATCTTGTTACCACTACACAGAACCGAATCATTACAAATGCATGGGAAAATCTTTATAAAAGTAATTGTGCTGGTAATAGGTTTTGTCATTGCTTTGCTTAAGATAGTATTGATTTAAAGCAATAAGTATTTGTCTTATGTTGTGTATCCTTTAGGTTTGTGCAAATAAACTGGTGGTTCCCCGGTGGCTCCGATAGCAGCCGCCGCGCCGCACCGCACGCACGGCCGTGCGGTGCTCAAGAGGTAAAGTATGGTGTATTTTTGTATATGCTTATACATTTATAAAGTCAAAATAGTTAGATATTCATAAATTCAAAAAAGTCAACAGAGAAAGACGCCTTTTTGCATTATTATGTAAAATTGTAAAGTAGTTGTAAAAATGTATAAGTTATAATGTGATTTAAGGACAGATTAAAAGTTTGCCCTGTTTGGTCTGAGAATTTATTACCACATGATGTGTTCAGCCATTGCATAAAATGGGTATTTCATGAATCAGACCAATCCTTTAAAATCAAAATTTGATACAATCTTTATTTATTTTTATTATTATTATAAGACAAGTTAAATCTTTACATCAATCTTGACCAAGGTCATAAATGAGGTCGACATGGAGCGAGTTAACCCAGAAAATGCCTATAAGGCACTGGTACTCCTACGCACCGACGGAACACAGCAAGTTGTTTGGCGTCGGACTTCGGTAGGAGGGTGGTCGCGAACCAGACGGCCCTTTACAGAGCCTACCACACCGCATGAGACCATAGGACGCTACCTCATATCAGAAAAAATTGAGGTATCGTTGCTTGGGGTGGATTAATAGGAGGCAGGTCTCATTTGTGTTTCCTTAGTCGCCTCTTATGACACCCGAGGAAAGAGATTGGGTGGTGTTATTCTCAACCGATCACCACACGGCAAATAGGTATTCTGAGAATCTTATATGTAGAAAACATTTTACTGTCTTAAACTTAACACCGGAAGTTCAGCGAATTTTACTGTCGTTTTTATTACTTTTGTATTCAATATAGAGCCATCTAGATACTCGAAATGGATACCAGGTGTTAAAACCTAGCCCACTAGTATCTAAATTAGTTATTATCATCACTAATGCATACTTTGTGTTCAAGCCTTCGGCTAAGAACAAATGTGTTGTAGGTTAAAAATATAAATTTCCAAATTAGCGAAGATCCTCCCACCTGCGCACGTTTATTATACAGGGTGTATGGAACAGCTAAGCAGGTTTAGCCAAGTTCACCATACACTTGACTATACCTACACGATAAGAAGAAGAAGCAGCTTAGGGACAGAAACCTAGAATTTAGACCATAATTCTGAATAATTTTCCAGTAGAATTTTGCTCAGAAAAATTTGTAAAATGATTTCGTATTTTTAAACATTTGCTGCTTTAAAATCATATCATTTATTCCTCAACAAAAAGAAATTATAACAGCCTAAAACATGTTAACCAGGAAAGTACATCGCTTTTTGACCGCGGCACGGCACGGGGGGAACGTACGCGGGGCGCGGTTTCTCTGTACATTACGTAGCACCAAAGTAGGTAAATAACGAAAACTCGATGACGTTTCCGAAAAAAATATTTACTAGTTGACGATCCTAGTTATGAGTAGATTTCATAAGTTGTCTCTTACACCCTGTATATTATAGTTTCGATCATCGATATTTTCTAAACACTTTATCAGTTATCATCTGAGCACTAAACAAGGTGTTTACGACAGAGATTCCGATCTCGAAATCGGCTCTTACCGAATAAATTAAAAAGACCAAAAGTTTATAATAAAGTGGACTTTGTGGCGTGTCTTCTTAATTGGGCCGTGTTGGCCGGACAAGGGGGAGAAGTGAACATTTGTTAGGTATTCTGAGAATCGGATACTTGTTTCTTTCGTGCCGTCTCCTGGTTAATAAGATGAGAATTCGTGGTCACAGTATCGCACCGTTTCTTTTGTTGTAAGAATGTTTGTATGGGTTTAAGTTGTCTGGAGGTCGTACGTATATTCGCCAATATTTTTATTTTGATTGCGTTAAATGACTAAATTCTAAAAATGTATCATAAAAAAGTTAATATATTTCAAAAAGCGATGGAAAAACAATTTTTAACCTAGCTATATACATTTTTCCGATAAATCCCTGTATTATAAATTTTATAAAAACAGTTGATTTGATCTGCCTATCAAATCACAGTAGTGGGTAAGCAGTCATCAAGATATGCTCGTGTAGTAAAATTCCGAAATATCTACTCATCAAAATGTACCTCAAATAATTCTAAAATAAAACATTTTCGATCACCCCCAAAATTCACCGTTTATAACTCCTAAATGGCTGAACAAGTTTTGACCAAATAAAACCAAGAACCATCTCGACTATACGTCAGCTTATAACACAAAAAACCACAATGAAATTAGTCCATTCATTTAGGAGCTACGATGCCACAGACAGACACACAGATACACAGACACACAGATACCCAGATACACACGTCAAACTTATGATATCCCTCTTGGAAAATTTCAGCTCTTGATCCACGCACAAACTCACGGTAGGAACACTCGTTAGTTATACATATTTATAACTAAGTACGTATGTATGTACATTGTACAGGTACCTATATTTGAAGGGCCTTAAAAGCGTTGGCATAAAAATCTCGGAGCCGCGTAATGTCTCCACGAGCGTGTCACCGAACACAAATTGTTTATTATTTTTTATGAGGCTCACCAGAGATACTCACCTGTGACACCATACACAAAAACTATGAAGTAGAACGTATATTCTATTCTATAGAAGATATATCTTTTTATTCTTGATTTTTTTTAATTTGCTTCAAAATGTCACAAAATTGTTAAATCCCCTTTGTATTTCGAAGAGAGGCCCGTGCCCCTCAGTGGGGACGTAAATGGGCTGTTGTAAGATACTCGTCAAAATTAATTCTAATAAAAAAAATACCACCTCATCATAGAGTAAAGGTGCCCATGACACTTGCGGCATTGCTACGCTGGATAGCGATGGACAGAAGATGGATTAGAAGAAGATGGGGAAAGTTATTATTTGTTTTAAATTTGCAAGGTGGTATTATAGTCTTCCCTCAAACCCATGATTCTTGTCTATTGGTGATAAGGTCCAAATTAGAACTTCAGGCATTTAGTATACGCAATACAATGAGTTTTTTGTTCTGCTAAATACATTTTACTATCTTTCCTGTAGGGAATTCGTGAAAATAATCGTAGCCTCAGTAGTTTTCACTTGAAAAAGTAACAAACATCCATCCATCTTTCACCGTTTATAATATTAGTCGGAAGTTTATAATATCAGCATGTAAATTCGCTGCATGGGAATTGACTTCTACCGTGTGGTGATCGGTTGAGAATAACACCACCCCATCTCTTTCCATGGGTGTCATAAGAGGCGACTAAGGAAACACAAATGAGACCTGCCTCCTAGTAATCCATCCCAGGCAACGACACTTCATTTTTTTCTGAATCTGAGGTGTCGTCCTACGGTCTCGTGCGGTGTGGTAGGCTCTGTAAAGGACCGTCTGGTTCGCGACCACCCTCCTGCCGAAGTCCGACGCCAAATAGCTTGCTGTGTTCCGTCGGTGCGTGGGAGTACCAGTGCCTTTATAGGCATTTTCTGGGCTAACTCGTTCCATCGTCGACCTCGCCTTTGACCTTACGGTATAATAAAAAAATAAAAGACTTATACTTATATACCTCAATAACAACGGCAACAATCAATTAAACACTCTCCTAACTTTGTAATCATTTCTCTTACCAACCTTACCATGCTTTTCAATTCCAGTGGTTTGTAACGAGGCGGCATGCGCCTCGTCTTCATCCTCCTTCTCCATTCTCTTTTCGTGACATTTTTACTCTTCAGTTTCGGCATTCCTAATCCAAATTCGAAATTGAACTAGTTGTGTTACTGCTTATTTATTATCTGTATATTAACTCGCGATAAATTGAAATAATTGGATGACAGCAGTATAATATGCTTATATCTACGAAAATGAGCTTGCATTTATAGGTCATGTTATCACGCAAAATACTAAATAAAGATTGCAAGCATAAATGATAAAAGCATAGGTTATTGTTAAAATAAAGATTGAGTTGAGAAGATTCTCTAAACAAACGTTAGCACTATGTGTTAATCCAGGGTGTTAGCTACCTCCATACCAAATTGTATCAACATCGGTCCAGCCGTTTGAGCGTGAAGAAGTTACAAACATACAAACACACACACACACACACACACACACACAGATAAACTTTCGCCTTTTTAATATTAGTGTGATCAATGAAACTGATTACGAAAAATAATTAAAATGATCAGTGATTAAAAAGGGTCCGTCACCTGTATAAAAACACAAGGTAAAAAAGTCTTGTCACATAATAGTCTAAATACGTCACAATTGTTCAGCATCATTCGCAGTGGGAGTGCCGTAGCTCTCCCGGAATCCCCGAGGTGGGGCGCTAAGCGGTGCCTGATGGCCCGGGATGAGGAATGAGCGGAAAGGGGTGCGGGGGGTGTGTGTATCGTTGTTACAGCTTGAAACAGTGAGGGAGGTTGCTATATCGCAGCTTACGAAATATTATTATTTTAAAGGTTTCCACCCACTGCTTCGGTCATGTGAAAAAGTAGCCTATGTTACCCTCTTATTCAACTATCCCTGCACAAAATATTCATAAATCAACATTTTATACCACAAAAATGATTTTGTTGAACAAATAGTTTCAAATGGCGGGCAAAAAAAAATGTAAGTCAATTAAGCGTAAAGACATAATTATTATGATTATAGCGTCGGATATAAAAAACTTTTTGTTGTCATTCTATACTGCCAGTATGAAGCTTTATGAAAAACGTAATGCTCTCACTTTTCAAAACAGTGACACTCAAATCAGCTACTCTTTAATGCGTCATACATTTTTGTCAGTATTTTAATCACTTTTTGATTACTTTTTATGCATCATTATATAAATAAAATTACTTACTGTATCACAGAATAGCCACTAAAGTAGAATCTCGGTATTTGAAAAAGCAAATACCCCCATACCATCTTGGTATATTTGCTGATTAGTTAAAATATTTTTTTTTCAAAATCTTCTTCTCATTTCAAAATTACTGACATCACATGTGATTTTTGGGATACGAAAACGTGCTCTCCGTGGCCATGTTACGGGGCCATTTCCGAGCAACTGCTTTGTAGAATATATGAATCTTTAACCAAAAACCCTTGTTTACCTAATTTTGCCAATCACATTGAGTTGCTACTGTTCCACACGTATCCCGTTGTATTGTAAACACAATTACCCCCCCACTACCCTCGTGGGGGGAAAATGGCGGCTAAACGACCCATTCACCAGTGATTTGTTAGCAATATGCTTGAGATTTCCAACGCGAATGACTTTTAAAATTCGCCATTTTCGAGCATTTGTGTGTCTTTGTATCTATTTATTGATTGGTTTTAGATTGGCATTGTTGATACCATATAGTACTTTGATTATTTATATTGGTATTTAATTTATTATCAAATTCTCGGCCTGGGAATTTTACCTTATGAATTTTGGAAATGTATGTTACCTTATATTTCAACCTAGACCTTTGTCTATCGGTATACCATGTTGTTTTTGCGTGATTGGGTGACAATCATCCAAACATCTTAACAAATCTCGTTAATAGTATTAAGAAGGTCTTTGTGATTTTTAACTCAAGAAATTAATCTTCTTTCTACGTCGGACTCTGAGCGAAAGCAGAACATAGAATGTACGTACTTACATGCTACCTTCTATACGTACGCATTATTGCTTAAAAGGGACTCTAAGGTTTTACTTGCATTGAGGAAGGTGTCATGTAATAGAAGTATGTAACTAAACTGTAACTAAATGCCATTACAACTCTCTTTACGTAATGAGAAATGCATAAAACAAAATTTTGAGTTGCATTTTTTGTTATTGAAAACCTATCGCTGCAATCTCCCCACACTTCAAGTGCAAACCCTTAACACCCCGAGCAATCGCAACAGTTATTCTTTTAAAAGGAAGGCGTATATTCAAAATAACTTATACGTAGTGAGAATCCTTGTTAATCCCTTACACCAGTAACAAGCTCGGCGCTAAGGGCGGGGCCGAACCCTGAGAGTATAAACAACTCAAGTACAACATTTAATTATCGCTTTTATTAAGCGAGACGCACCTACAACCGATACCGATCGGAATAAACCAGTGTCGATGAAGAAAGAAATTATATTTCACACCTACTGCCGTCTCTGGACTAAGTTATGGGATGGGAGACTAACTCGGGATGAGATGGGAAATGAATTGATATTTTTGTAGATCCCTCGTATGTCTACGTCAAGAATTAGACGAACTTCTAATCATACCTATAAGAAGACGGAACGAAGTCCCGGGCGGAATGCTATACTATATAAATAACCAATAAGAAGTTTTTAGGTTAAACTATCGATTAAGTTTTGATTAATTTTTAAATATTCCCGTTAAACAGAGAAATACTAATATTACTAATGTTTTGCTAGAGATAATAAGGAACTGTTGGGTTTTGTAGGCAGGAACAGGGTAAATGAGGAGAACCAGATTTTCTGAGGCACATTTCTATTACGTTACAGTTAAATACAAAATTACATTAAAAGTGAGTGACCTGTGTGGCGGGCGAGAGACGACTGACGTCACCTCGCCCAACGCTACTGGAAGTGGCAAATATGCTGAATTTACAAACGTGATAGTTCATGTGTCCCTACAGAACAATTTCACTTAGGTGTCATTACTATATGTCACAATCTAATGGCGAAAGAATTTTTGAAATCGGTCCAGTAGTTTCGGAGCCTAACAATCAAATGTTTCCTCTTTATAATATTAGTGTAGATAGTGTAGACTAGCATTCCGCCCGGGACTTCTTTCCCGTGGGAATTTGGGAAAATTATGTAGCATATGTTACTCAAAGATAATGTAGCATTCTACTGGTAAAAGAATTTTTCAAATGGGTTCAGTAGTTTCGGAGCCTATTCAATGCAAACAAACAAACAATAAAATATTTACTCTTTATAATATTAATGTAGATTATAAAAAATTTGCGATTCTTAGATTTGCAAAATTATTGTGTCCTCTTCGACGCTCTTTGTATCAAGCATCTAGATCTAGATTCTAGACTCTACGTTGTAGAGTAAGTATTACCTAAATGATTTTTATTGGCATATGGTTTATTTAAATTTGCCCCAGCTTGTTAAGGTGCTCCTACACGGGCAACTAAAATTGCACAATTCCGGGCAATACTGGTCAACGATGACGTCACGACCACACCGAGCAATTTAGGGCAATGGCAATATCTGGCAATCAGTTGCTAGAGATATCGCCACACATTACCCAGCAATATGGAGCAACATACAAAAACTAGGCAAGTACGCTTACACGGGCAGTACACACAAGATACACCAGAAATAATTTCAGTTGAATTATCTCTGGCCATGGACGAGGTTTTGTTGGCAGCGGCCTGTAGTGCTTTTATTATCATAAGTTGAAGACGAAAAAAAAAACAAAACAGAAGCAAGAGACGGATTTATAAAATAAACTCTTTGCAGTTTATATTGTACTGCGAGTATGATGATAGTTGGTTTGTACCTCTCGTAAAAACGAGACAGAGTTATAAGTACAAGGGAGATAGAAAGAAAATTGCCTAAAAATTTCCAAAACGATTGGATATATGGCAACTCATATGAGCGACATTGAGCAATGTGGAATATATGGAGCACAGCAAGGCAATATTTCCGAAACAATTGCCGGCAATTTATTGGATCGCTCCACTAATTGCTCCATATTGATCAATTAGCATTGCCGGGCAATTATTGCTTAAAAAATTTCCCGTGTAGGAGCACCTTTACAGATACTGTATAATATTGTTATCATAATTAACAATTTTGATTCGTATTTCATATCGGACTGTTCCTCCCACAAAAAGAAACGCGACTAAATACTGTGACCTCGTCAAACAATGATTGCCCAATCTACGCCTGTTTTATCGCCGACTAACGCATGAATGAGCTACAAATCAAATCGGTTCTCAATACAAATTGTTGTATAATTTGTTGTACAATTTTTCTGTTGTTATCTGACGTGTGTCCGCGGTGATTAGTAGGGGGATTGTCCAATAAATAACGCCTCATTATAATGGCTGTAGGCTGGATTCGAACCCGCACTAAAGCAATGAGTTCGATCAGTATTTCACGCGCCCTTTATGTACTGGGGCGAATCTCAGGACCGCATTTAGAAATTGCAACTTTATTTTATTACTATAGCATTCTTCCCGCGACTTCTTTCGTGTATAAAGTAGTTTTCACTTTCCGCTTCTCCAACCATCTCTCTCTCTTTATAAAAAGTAAATCCGTTGTTTTGTTTCGACGTGCAGGAAGGACAAACAAACAAAATTTCTCGTTTATGATATTAGGAAGAAAAAAAAATGCTACACACTCAAAGGCCCTCACTAAGGTTTAACCGTCTGTCGTAGGCCCCTTGAAATGTACACAAAGCCAGACACAAAAACCCATGACATGAAAACAAACATCTGCTTTATACAAATATTTGACCCGACTGGGAATCAAACCGAGGACCCGTCAATTGAGATAAAGAAGTAATAACTTACGATCGATCATGGGATTGGAATATTTTTTACAGTAAAAGATAATGTAGGTTGTAGCAATCAGTATAGATAGTATGATAGCAGTGGAAGCAATAGACTTCAACTTTTAATTTAATTTTTTTATTTATTACAAATTTAAAGAAACACAAAATTTGGTCGTTTAGCGTAGATTTCTAGTAACTAGAAACTAATAAGAAAGTAGTTCAAATTATGCAGTCGCAAGACTCGTAACAATCAACGCACACTCAAGCCACCACAGTGTTATTTTGTACTTAAATAACAATAATCATGTCACAAATTAAAATATCTTATTTCCAGTGCAAGTAATCCCTGAAAGTTCCCGGGTTCGTTTCCCGATTCCGTCCATTTAGAAGGCGTGGCGTTCGTGCGAGCGCCGCGAGCGGGTGCGCGAGCGCCTTGCCGCGTACACCACACCAACACAGTATAGAAATATTGTAGAGGTCACGTTACATCTTCGGCACGCTACAGGTTTTTCTCTAGAATTTGGGATTGTACAGAGGCCAGCGCATCAGGTTACCTCATTATCGTTGCAAAACCGTTCTTATTGTAACAGCACAGAGTGCACGTGTGTGGTAACCTGATATGCGGCCCTCTTTACATTAATTTGACTACTAACCGACTAAAAAATGACGAACGAACGATACGTTGGGTCACAATAAATGCAATGCTTAACTTTATTGAAAGCCAGTTTCGGGCAGACAATTTTAAACCTTTACGAGAATATTGACGGTAAGCAGCTTGTAATCCTTCTAAATTGCTGCCCACTTTGCCCAGAACGTACTTGCATATATTATCAAACGTATCCTATTACCGAATTTCCAAAATTATTTTTACATACATCGATCCTGCATGCCTCTCCAGTAGATTTTCTGATGGCTGCTGTAGAACTTATTATGTGAATTTTTGTTTGTTGAAATCAGGTCTTGCGATAGTTTCAGTCAGAATTATGATGCTACACGCACTGTTAAAATATGTATTCTTTATTTTAAAAAAAATCTTAGTAATTACAATAAAATTAAAACCTATACCTTGTTGGCTTTTGTGTTAACTATGTTATTCTATGTTACATACATACATACACTAACACTTATAATCCCTTTGGGAGTAGGATTCATGTTTTTTTAGAACCCTTGACGTCCCTTTTACCGTGTGGTGATCGGTTGAGAATAACACCACCCCATCTCTTTCCGTGGGTGTCGTAAGAGTCGACTAAGGAAATAAAAATGAGACCTGTCTCCTAGTAATCCATCTTAGGCAACGGCATCTGAGGTGGCGTCTTATGGTCTCATGCGGTGTGGTAGGCTCTGTAAAGGGCCGTCTGGTTCGCGACCACCCTCCTACCGAAGTCCGACGCCAAATAGCTTGCTGTGTTCCGTCGATGCGTGGGAGTACCAGTGCCTTAATTGGAATTTTCTGGGTTAACTCGCTCCATCGTCGACCTCATCTATGACCTTAATCAAGATTGGGGTCAAGAGTTAACCCATCTCATAATAAAAAACATTTATTCTGAGGTTTATTATATGTAACATTGTGGTGAAAGGTTGTTAGCTTTTCGCCCACGATACAGCAAAACCCTCGCGTTTCACTCACTGGATTCTGCAGTATGCCCCGAAAGAGTTAGCAACTGCCACATTCTAAGTTTTTCTATCACTCCCAGTCCAGCATGGAAATATTGTAAGTTATTCTATGTTAAGTAAATATACCGAATGTTGTATCTTTCTCAAATTGTAAAAATAAATCCGAAAGTTTGTGAGAATATATGGATGTTTGTTATACTCTTTCACGCTCAAACGGCTAGACTAATTTTGATGACATTTGGTGTAAAGGCAGCTGAAACCCTGGATTAACACATAGGCTACATAATTTTCCCAAATTCCCACGGGAATGAAGTCCTCGGCGGAAAGCTAATTAAAATATTGCTTTTCACCTTCTCAAGTCACCATACCATATAAATATTTTGTGTACCTTGCTAAGGCCGCTGGCATTGCTCCGCTTTGCGCACTCGCACCACAACGAGCCGGGAAAACTTAACCTCCAGTTTCTGATGAATTAGTTAACTCCTTTTATCTGTACAGCCATGGCACTAAATAGCCATAGCCTTAGACAGACCTACAGAATGGTCTTTTATTTGAAACTCCGCGTTTTGATCATACACATGACTATACGATCGGTCTAAATAATTTTTCTCCACTCAAGTTTAAATTGTCCATTGGTGATATGGTTTGAATTAGGAGGAAATTCGATAACAATTTCAGGGGTTGTACCAATTCTAGCAGAGGTATAAAGTTGTTCAGGGTAAAGTTAATGGCATTAACGCATCTGTTTGCGATAGATAGACTAAATGAAATTCCTCATCAAATATACAGGGCTTTAGGTAAGTCTCTTTCAACCTCTCGGGTGGTTAATCAGTCTATGAAACTGAACAACTTCCCCAAGGAACATAGGTCAAAATACGAAAAAAAAAATGCTGATGAAGTTTGTATGGGAACTTAAAAATTTTTTTCGTATTTTGACCTATGTTCCTTGGTGAAGTTGTTGAGTTTCATGGACTGATTAACCACCCGAGAGGTTGAAAGAGAGACACCTAAAGCCCTGTATAGTCTAACGCCATCGTGGAAAATGCCTCAATTTGACGATTAGAGGGCTGGATCAAAGGCTACATGTTCCTGGCACTTTACTGAATTTCTCGACCTTCTTCCCAAATCTAGATCGCACCTCGCTGTCTACTGTTCCCTATATCAAAAGCTAATCTTTTTTTATTATTATTATAAGATGGGTTAACTCTTGACCTCAATCTTTACCATAAGGTCATAGATGAGGTCGACGATGGAGCGAGTTAACTCAGAAAATGCTTATAAAGGCACTGATACTCCCACGCACCGACGTAACACAGCAAGCTGTTTGGCGTCGGACTTCGGTAGGAGGGTGGTCGCGAACCAGACGGCCCTTTACAGAGCCTACCACACCGCATGAGACCATAGGACGACACCTCAGATTCAGAAAAAAGTGAAGTGTCGTTGCCTGGGATGGATTACTAGGAGGCAGGTCTCATTTGTGTCTTTCTCAGGCTCACCTATTCATACGGTATTATTCTGGTTGTACTTATATTGCCTCTAGGTTTGCTCTTACCTTTACAGCATTTTCCTAGGAAATCGCAAAAATTACCGAAGCGTTCGAAGTTTGTCTCCTGGCATTCAAGATCCTCCAGCTACTTCACTCGACCATGATCCAGGATTTGGCAGTTCATGTCCATAGATGGTCCATAAAATACTAAACGCATTTAATTTTCCAACTAATTCCTATCTACACGCACGAGAACCCATTTAAATTTCGAACTCCATCCCACAAAACCTGAGTGAGCGAGGTACCCGAAGGCTTGCGGTGCGAAAACCGGCGCCGGCGCACGCCCACACCGTAGATAGTGCTAACAAGAATCATATCCCGGATCTGTGCGCTATTCTCGAAACAAACGATATTTTTTCTAAAACATGTAATCTTCTTTTTATTCGCAAACTAGTTTTCCGCCCGCGATTTTGTTCTTGTGAACAGTAGCCTACATCATTTTCCGGCCCTCTAATTATCCTTGTGGAAATTATCACGTCGATCCGTTGGTCCGTTACAACGACGATGACGTGAAAGAAGGACAAACAAACAAACGAAATAACTTTCACATCTATACTTCTATACAAATAATAATATATATAATATAATTTCTATATAATAATATTATAAAGAGGAAAGATTTGATTGTTTGTTTGTTTGCATTGAATAGGCTCCGAAACTACTGGACAGATTTGAAAAATTCATTCACCATATTAGAATCCTACATTATCCGGGATTGACATAGGCTACATAATTTTCCCGAATTCCCACGGGAACGAAGGCCCGGGCTGAATGCTAGTAATCTACACCTAATACCGGTGATATTATAAAGAGGAAAGATTTGTATTTTTGTATGTTACGAATAAACTTAAAAACTACTGGACCGATTTCAAAAATTCTTTCACCAGTAGGATGCTAGATTATCCTTGAGTAACTTAAGCTACATAATTTTTCCGAATTCCCACGGGAACGAAGTCCCGAGCGGAATGCTAGTAATAATAATATAAAGAGGAAAGATTTGATTGTTTGTTTGCATTGAATAGGCTCCGAAACTACTAGACCGATTTGGAAAAATTCTTTCACCATTAGAATCCTACATTATCCGTGATGGACATAGAGTACATGATTTTCCTGAATTCCCACGGGAACGAAATCCCGGGCGGAATGCTAGTTTGTAATAAGTTTGTGAGGATTATCTTAATTTTTTTGTTATTTATAAACCAGGTATTAAGTTTTACTAGGTTGATCAATAAGTTCTTGAAAATGCAATGAAACTCTAGGAAAAGTATATGTTGATTGTATTTATTTTTCAACGTAATCACCTTCTAAGCGAATACATCTTGAGTAGCATTTTGCAAGCTGGTTTATTCCCTTAGAAAAAAAGGTTTGAGCCTGGGACTCGAAAAAGGCCTCTACAGCACAAATCACCTCATCGTCGCCATCAAATTTTGTACAACGTAATTGCTTTTTCAGGTGAGAAAAAAGGTGGAAATCGCTCGGAGCTAGGTCCGGTGAATATGATGGGTGCTGCATCAACTGAAATCCTACCATTTGGATGGCAGCGCCTGCCACATCAGATCGATGAGCAGGGGCATTATCGTGATGAAAAAGCACTCCAGCACGCAATTTTTCTCGACGTTTATTATTTATTTCTTCACGTAGTTTTTTGATTAATGATGCGTAATACTCATCATTATTATACCTTTCGCATCCCAGAAGATAGAGGCCACTAGCTTTCCTGCGGACGCAGACACCTTGAATCTCTTGGCTGGCGGAGAAGAGACGGTCTTTTCCATACCTTGCTTTGGTTTTTCGTCTCCGGGTCAAAATGGTGTACCCATGTTTCATCAACGGTTACGAAACGAGCACAAAAAGAATCTGGATTCTCTTCAATGATAGCTAAATTTTGATTTGAAATATCAACTTTTGTTTTCTTCTGGGCGTTTGTTAACATTCGAGGAACCCAGCGCGCGGCCACTTTTTTGAAATTTAAGCTTTGAGTTAATATAGACTGAATTGTCCCAAACGAAAGCTTTAGAACCTCAGCTAAATAACGAATGGTCACACGTCGAACTTTCAAAACGATTTCTTCGATTTTATCAATATTTTCTTGCGTAGCGGCCGTTGTTGGCCGCCCGGAGCGAGCGTCGTTATTGCAGGCGGTTCTGCCTCGTTTAAATTCGGCGCACCAGTATGCCACTGTCGAATAAGACGGAGCATTGTCTGTAAAAGTAGTCGGCAATTCTTCAAAAACACATTTAGTAGAAAAAAATTTCAGACAGAAATATTTAATAACTGCACGAAGTTCGAGTTTTTCCATTTTGCGTACAAATCAAATTCCCGCCATATAAGAAATTCGAAAAAGATTCAAACAAAATAGATCGCATGCATACAACTATTTTATAAGTGTTCTCTTTCAAGAATTTATTGATCAACCTAGTAAAAATAATATTTTAAACTTATCTGCACAAGGGAACGAATGGAATATTGGATAACTTTTAAATTCACACGAAACTGAATAACTTTCCTCAGGAACATAGGTCGAAATATGGAAAAAAAAATTCGCCTCTTCATTTACTTTAATTTTATATAATTTGTTTAATTTGTTTGTTTAAACGGGTTTTGAGCTAAATACCTAAATTGTACATTGCCTTCGAAGCACAATGCCTAAAGTCGATGCCTAAAACTTAGGATGCCTATGTGATTTATTGTCTATAAGGCAAAATGCCGCCGTGCTTTGATGTCTAAAAAGCAAAATGCCTAAGTGGTTCAATACCTACTCAGCAATATAAGTCTTAATCTTAATCATTCAATGCCCACAAAACGAAATGCCTAATTGTCGGTATTGACCGAGCGTGTCTACATGACTTAATACTTACATAATTTTCGTCTATTCTACATATAATAATTATTAGACTCTGTGTTGAAATGTTAGTCACGTCCACAAAAAAAAAATGATTTTATTTTTTCTTTTCAAGTTGTGTTTTCTATAAGCGTTTAATGAACAATTTTATCAGGAGTGTAGCTAAATATGAAGTCATCAAAGAGTCATACGTACAAATGTCGTTAGTGGTTACGTGGTGGTTCTCGTACTTGAGTAAGGATTTTTATAATATGTATTATACCTTCTTTGAGATAGTAATATAGCCTCTTCAAAGCCACTTATATAAATCTGAAAATGTTGTCTATTGTTTTCATTGTCACTCAAACTGACACTTATCTGATTTTTCTTACGGCGACCAATAGTTGAAAAAAGCTAGTTGTATCTTATTTATAAAAAGTATAGTAATAATTAGATCTGTGCTATTATAATATGGACAGCAAAAATAAAATACAGTTCATTACAAACAACAAAGGAGGCCAAACTTTGTTACTGGCGGGGTACAGGTACACTATAAACAAGCAAAACCAAGATGGTAGTAGTTTGTGGAGATGCTCGAATCGGAAAGAATGTTCTGCGTCTATCAAAATAAACGATAAAAAGGACCAAATTATACCAGGAAAACACAACATACACGCCTGTGAAGCAAATGTTGAAAGAAATGAAGTATCAGTTTTGATGGAAAAATGCAAACATAAAGTCTGCAAATCTTTTATACCCGTTCAGAAAGTGTTTGAAAAAGTTTTTACTGAATATGGGTCACTTGTTGATGAGGACTTCGACAAAATGCCTATATTTAGAAGTAAAAAAGACAGTTTGTTACGGGCAAGACGAAAGTTTTTAAGCACTTCGAAAACAGAATTCAAAAAAATCAGAGATGTAGTAGTACCAGAGATTCTTGGACGAGATTTCTTGTTATGTTCAGATGGAGAAGGAGACAACAAAATAATTGTATTTGCGACACCATTTACGAAAAGATACCTTAATAACATAAACCATGAGATAATAAAATTTTTTGGAGATGGTACATTTAAAAGGATACCACTCTTTTACCAGATGTACACCCTTCACATAGACATCGACAGCAGTGCCGAGAGTTCCAATCGTGTACGCTCTTTTGCCAAATAAACTACAAGATACATATATCCGACTGTTTGAGCTTTTAAAACTTCATTTAAACATCAAAATCAAAAAATTCAAGTGCGACTACGAGTTAGGACAAATACAAGCAGTTGAAATGGTCTTTCCAGATGCAAATATCAGCGGCTGTTACTACCACTTCTCGAAAGCGGTGTGGAAAAATGCTTGTAAGCTTAATGTCACAACTACAACGAACGGGCGACATTTAACAGCAACAACAGCAAATTTACCACTTGTTCATGCAGATTTTTTACTTGAAGCCTGGGATCAAATTAAACAACACTTTTTTTCTAATTCCATAGATCCATTTCCAATGTGCATTGAGCACGAGTCGTGTGAGGCACGAAATTTATAATTTTTTCTAAGAGAAACATTTTTGTTTTTATATTTTTAAGTAAGAAAAGACTACAGCATCGATGTGAAGTGGAAGCGGAAGTGGTAACTGGGAGAGTTTTTTTTTCATAGGTTCATAACTTAATTTTTTCAAAGTGAAACATTTTAGTTTTTATATTTTTAAGTACCTAAACTTTGTAACTAAATAAATAAATAACTGAATAAATAACCTTACTCTCGAATCTTGGTCTTCGTGTTTTACGTTTTCCCTAAGACTCTCCCCCACCAAGAACTCTCGGTTCAGCTGTGGCAGCGTAATTGACGAGTTACTTTTGCATAAATTATTAATTTAATTGCGTACCTATCCGTCTAATAGCGTACCTATTACTAAAAAAGTATTTCTCAATAAAAGCTTCATGAAATAACAACATCAACCTGGACAACAACATCCCCATCAATTAAACAATAAATTCACAAATACTGGTGTAGAAGGGAATATTCCTGTTAGGCATCTAGCATTATAGCCAAAATACAATGTAGGTAATCTTGCTGTTAGGCATTTCATTTCTTCGACATTTATCATTATAGCCAAAATACAATGTAGGTAATCATGCTTTTAGGCATTTCGCGTTTTAGGTAATCAGTGGTGGTGGCATCGTGCATGTTAGGTACTTCGCTCAAAATGGGTTTAAACTTTGTACACGGGTAGGTAATCGTTTACAGGGCGCCTGCGATACAAGCTTGCTTAGAGCAGGGACAGCCCGCTGCTGTAACTCTTTTTATGACCTAACTAGCATCCCGCTCGGGACTTCGTTCCCTTGGGAATTCGGGAAAATTATGTAGCCTATGTTACTCAGGGATAATGTAGCATCCTAATGGTGAAAGAATTTTTGAAATCGGTCCAGTAGTTTCGGAGCCTATTCGTTACATACATACAAAAATTTGGCACGAAGGTTCCTTTCATAGCGAAGACATGGAATTTTACAAAGTTCCCACGGGAAAGAAGTCCTGGGCATCATCTATTAGGTATATCATATACCTTTATTATTTTACTAAACACCAGAACAGTTAATATTAATGAAAACAACCAGTCATTGTTATCCATAAAAGGAAAACACAAAAATTTAATGGAAGCAATTATAAACGTTCGTAAAAACCTTTGGCAAGCTGCATCGTATTGATTAGATTAAATATGTAGAGGGTGTTCTTTTTTGGTACTCATTATGTTTGATTTAATTTAGGTATACCTGTCTCAATAAAAGAACTTAAGAAAAATAACTCTAAAATAAAACATTTTGTACCCCCGACATTTATCACTTCTAATTCTTAATCCGCTGAACTAATTTTGATATAATATTGATAAAAACAATCTCGATCTCGTCAGCTTTCAAACAAAACAAACGGCATCGATTCGTTCGTTTCAGCTTAACAAGCTTTTCCAAAGAAAAAAAACTGTACTTTCCCGAAAGAACATAGGTCAAAACGTTAAAAAATCTCCTTTGCACGATAATCAGTTTGTGCAAAAGTCGATTTTTACAAACACTTTATTGTCTTTCGGAAGAAAAATTTCGTTACTGGACACCTCACGCAGAAGCCAGGCGTGGGCATTTCCAAAAGGTTTATGATAAACATTTTAAGCAGACATAATTGAATAGTAAATTCCGCTTAAAAAACCTGAGCCACAGAGCCGCCAACCAAAAACCAGAGCAGAATATTTAATAACAATGACTCGTTGTGGGAACCTCCTGTACACGGATGTGTATGATGCTCTGTCTATGCGATGAGTCAGCAGGCCACGCTGTGTATTACACATATTAATCAGAAGAGAGGTCAAAGTTCTTGGATGAGATTTCTTCTGCCGCTTTTGAGGATCAACGAAGTTACCGCGGTATTTTGTTTGCTCCTTAGAGCTTAGAGTATTTTCTCATTGTATAGGTATCATCAAATAAGTCAATTTAAATAATCCAGTTTCAGAGTTTACAAACCGGTTCTGACTTCAGTAGACCAACTGTTTAATTTACCCTCTGAAGCACGGGAACGCTCGTGATAAATTTGCACACTGGTCAGGCCACACATCAAGATTCACCGACCCAATACCTTTGTTGCTTAACACATTGATGCTCACAAAGCTATTTAACTATTTACTAATTGATTAGTTTTACCTAGATTTGATCAGGGATACACATTAATAAGCTATATGAGCAAGTATCCATCGGTTGCGCCTTTGACGTACTAGGGTAACAAAAGAAATGCCAGCACGTTGAATTAGTATCTAATGGGGGATAAATTAGATTTTATTAAGGTAGGAATAGTGAGTATATGTTGACTGTTCTATGATCCAGGATCTGAGACGTTTTTTATTTATGATGACGGGATTAAAAAGCTTTGAGGGCCAGCTGAGGGGCCCAAAAGGATTTCAGGTCCTACGTCAGATTTTATCCCTAATTTGGGATATCAAAGAGAAATTTAGGGCTTGGTCAGATTCTATCCCCAATTTAAAGAGATTTAAACGCCTGTAATTAAGTTACTTCTTTACATCAATTATGAATTGATGTTATCTGTGTTTACTGAAAGATTACTTTGCCCATCTATTAGAGAGTCTTATAATCCGAAAAAAAAATTCATAACGAACTTTTCTTACTGACTAGCACAGTGGCAAAACCTTCCAAGGATATTACTTCAACAGTGGCCTCAAGATCCCATCCGAACATCAGTAGATCGATATAGCACGATCCAAACTCAAGATTATGCTAAAGCGATGTCTAAACGTGTTGAGTTCGTATCTCGGATCGATATAAATCATCTTATTAACTATTGTTTTGGGAGGTGTGGTGTGAACCAGCGATGGTATCGTTCTCTGATGTGTTTTAAATTAACATAATAGGTTTTCTGAATGGCTATTGCCTTTCTGTTTGTTGTTTTGAATGTTGGACGGGAATTGGTATCGTTTATTGGTGTGATTGGTGTCGGTTAGTATGAGACTTTGTTTTACTTTAAAATAACGTTATGACTTATTTTTATAAGTTTATTAGCTTTCCCTCCAGGATTTCGTTTCCATGGGAATTTCGGGAATAAATTGTACATATAAACCTTCCTCTAGAATCACTCTGTCCATTGGTGAAAACTGTTAAAAGATCCGTTCAGAGATTTGAGTTTATCTTCATACAGATAAAAAAACAGACGTGGCGGAGGACTTTGTTTTATGATATAGTGTGCAAGGGCGGATCCAGGGGAGGGGGGGGGTCACGGGGGTCATGACCCCCCCCCCCTGGGCTGGGTCCAGGACCTAGGCGAACCACTAAATAAATTTATTTAAAAAAATGTTTTTATATATTTTGACGCAAAACGCATTTGGTCTCAAACGTTCATTAAACAACGCCGATTCTGCGAACACCTCCTCGATTTTATCAATCACTTCTGCCGTATTTAGCGCGCATGACAAATTAATTACCAAACTCTCAAACAGATTTGGAGACTTCAATTGTTCTATGTGGCGATTTCAATAATGATCGAGACCACGATACTTGTATCTATTATTATATCATCAAAATTAAATTATAACTTCATGTGACTTGACCACGACTATGTGACCTCCCCCTGGCGCCAAAGCTGGATCCGCCCTCGATAGTGTGATGGAGTTAAATTATTGAAAAAGGGATGTAAAGGGGATGGACCAAAAAAAACCCAGCGTCGACAAAAACTTCTTATGTGCGGTCTGAGTGGCCTCATTATGCACATAAAAAAATATATTTTATTTACTCCAAAAACTGTGGGGTTCTGTTTTTTTTTTACCTTTTTTAAATTATTTTTCTTATTTATAATATTATGGATATTTAACATAAAGATCATACTTATATCGTTAAAATATCATTGTACCATCTAATCATGCTATCCTCCTTGTTCTTGTTCAAGCTAGAAAGAGATAGCCCGCCCCGCATTATTTCGATCATATATATTACTTGTCCTGGGCCAGATATGAAGGCCACTTGAACCAACCTGCAGGATTTTTAGACACAGTGTGTATTGATATAGAATAGTTAAAGTAAAAATAAAATATTTAAAACATATCGTACATTATCTTTCATTATTATTATTACCTACACTATCTTTTATACACCACCAAACCCGTAGCATGTGAACAAAACAACAATTACACAATTACAACATCAATCAAATATAATATATATATATATATATATTATATTTGATATATATATATATATATATATATATATATATCAAATATAATATATATATATATTATATTTGATATATATATATATATCTCACGATTATATTCCCCGAGGGGGTAGTCAAGTCAGAGATATTCTGAAACCTCAGAACATCCTCGTTTCACTAGTAGCACCGAAACTCTGTCCAGTGTGACAAAAAATACTTGAATTTTTAATTAATGTTAAGATATTATAGCTCCTATATCCCACGGATTTCAGGGTTGACCTTTTGTTACCTTCAAATGTCTATTATAGTCAAGCCGTTGGTACACATATCTTTGCTGTCGACTCTGGGTTTTATTTGTATGGAATTTGGGCCATACCCTTTGTCATTTATTTGCACTGGTAGTTGCGTAAATTTCTATTTTAAACAACTTTATCAGGTTTAATCAAAATATCGAAACAACTACACGTCAATTTGAAAGAAACTGTCCTTGTACTAAATTAAAGGTTATTTTTTAACAAGCGGCCTTCTAATTACATTAGAGATCCTTTTACGGCGTGCAGAGAGAGCCGGAGATCATATTCCTATATTATCTAGTTACGTCTTTGTTTATAGTAAATTTCAGAATTCCACGAATAACGAAGTATAAGCATACATCCATAATTTTCGCTAATTCATTTAAATTCGCTTAATATACGAAGATGAGGCAGTGTGTGAGTCATTTCGCCGTCTTCTTCACAATTCTATTTAATTCGTTTATTTATTTATTCGTTTTTAGAGGTAGTCCTATCGTCGTCGTCCTAGATTACCCTAAGCCTTCAAACTCAGCTGATGAGTTACCGCCCAATCAGGCAATTAATTCGGTAAGAGGTATTTGCCGACGACGCAGCATGACCAGTCGTTTCTACTCCCTATCCGGGTTATTATAAAATAATGAAACTTGAACCGCCCGCTGCGTACCACAATTGGCTGCTTAGTCGCCTCACCACCACTTTAGCTATTTTAATTTTTAGTTTGTCTACTAACGGTGTTGTAATATCAAAGCAATCAATGACCGCCTACATGTGATTGCTGTAAGAATGCTTTGTGAATCTAATTCTGAGTAATGCTTTGATTAATACTTTTGTGTTCTTTGTCTTAAGGAGCTTTGGCATTTTTAAGCAATTTTGTGTAATTTATTTGTACTGGATGGCCTGTGTTAGCGGTCCAAATTCAAACTAACTTTATTTTATTTTTTGCATTACTCCTTCATAAAAACATTAATTAAGACAGATGTCATACTTCTCCTTGCGCCTAATTATTTGAACAAGACAACTACGCTAAATAACAGGTCAAAATTAGCACAAAATTTCGCCTCTCCATAAATTGATTCCCTTAGTACGAGAAATCCAATTTTCTTTTATTAATTGCGTATGGGTTCCCTGGGGAAAGTTGTTCAGTTTCATGGGTAGAATCACCCCCTAAAGTTTCGCTAACTTTAAAGTCATACTCCATATATAGATAAGCTTAGGCGCAACAAACTTGTGTATTTTATAAAATTTAAGAAACTGTAGCTATTGCGGTGATTAGATAAATTACCAAACATTTAGTAATTTTATTGGCTTAAACTGTATTTCAATCTGTATATACCAAGTTTGATACCCGTACCGTCATATACCATGGTTTTGTTGGTGTACACGAGGAAATCAGAATATTCAAGTGACTGAATGGCCATGATAAAATCCAGTATTATTTATACTTAGGTGTGTTTGGTGCGTCCCACAAGCGATCTATGATACAAGGACACTTTAGTGAGAGCATAAGTGTAAAAGCCTTAAAGTGAACCGTCCACGAAAACACAATAGCACTAAAGTTGTCAATTCCAGTGTTTAAAACAAGGTGTTGGCTGCGTCCGTCATGTGGCGGGGCGGTTGGCTATCGCGGCATCTTCACGCATCGGCGCCCGCGCACCCTATCCGGCGACCGACGGCTGGACTCGCTATGTAATCCACGCACTAGTAATTAGGCCATTTTTGTTCATGTATTAGTCTGGGTAACCTGATTTTATTTTTGCGGTTTAGCTTTACGCATTAGTCCAACAAACGGACGATCGATTGGTTGGGTTCAGTGGGACTAATGCTGACTCTAAACAAGTGAAAAAAAAAACTTTGAATGTGTCAGATGCCAACTCTTCCTAGGCAAGAAGCCAGTGCGTGGGACATTAGGGTTTTGCTGTGTGGTGGGCAAAAGGCTAATAATTATTAGCCTTTCACTACTGTACTCATGTTTCATCTAATATCTAATACCCTTAGAATGTATTTCAAATGTAGCGTCATATGAACCATACGATTCTCTGCCTACCTCCTCAAGGATTATAGGCGTATGGATGAAAAAAACGGGAATTAAACATTGATTATACCTGGGAGTCTATTCTACTAATAAGTGGTGTCTTGATGGCGGTTGAATGACAATCGTGACTATTCGTGACCATTTTATCCGTTCATGTGGCGAAATTCAGAACTATCGAAAACTTATACACTTGCTGACAACCACTTCGACCAGCAGCGCCACCGCAAACTGTACGTTAAGTTGCCATCTATCTAGCAACTAAACATTTAGTTAGCAATAGCACCTATAGTCAAGATAGTTGTCATCAAATGTATGAGGTTTACATACTTAGTTATAAATTTCGCCACCTGAACGGATGAAATGGACACCATTATCACTCCACCGCCATTGAGACGCCATTGGTTAGTGGAATAGCCGCCCTGGTGTGTGTTAAGACTCTTTGACTATCAGTGGTAATGTTTATTTAAAAAAAAAATACTCAGGGATAATTTATTTTGTTGGCGACGTGATATTATTAAGTCTAAGGTTAAAATAGCTTTACTTCCTAGCACGGGCGTAGCCAGAATTCTGTTTCGGGGGGGTTTAAGAAAGTAAAACAGCAACAATGTATATGAAATAACATTTATATGCCAGGAGATGTACTTCTTTCGGGAAGCACTGACGAGTACATACAAATCGCTTTGTCAGTTTGAGAACTGGTTGCAAAATTTAGAGGAAGCACGCCATTATAATGCCGATACTACTTTACTGTATTTCGTAGGCGGATAAGGGCAGGGAGAAGATCATGATTTTGAAAATTTCGGGGGTGGTTTGAACCCCCGAACACCCCCCCCCCCTGGCTACGCTCATGTTTCATAGAACATTAAGGATGTTACTTAAAATAAATCAAAGTAGTGAATTAATTACATTACGGCCGGTTTGGTCGAGTGGTAGTGACGCTGCCTCTTGATCGGCGGTCCTGGGTTCGATCCCCAGTCGGGGCAAATCTTTGTGTAAAAAGCAGATGTTTGTTCTCGGGTCATGGGTGTTTGTGTTTGTCTTTGTGTGTTTTCCAGGGGACCCACGACACAAGGGAAAACCTTACTGTGGGCCTTTGAGTGTGTAGCGTGTGTAGCGTTTATATTAGCATTTTTAACTTTGCGCCTATTTGCCAAGGTGCAGTCTTCCCCAGAGAAGACGCCACGGGCGAATCACTATTTGTAAATAATTGCTTTGATAGTAATAATATTCCTTCCTAGACATTTACAAATCAAACGTCGGCTAGGTATTCCGTCAATGTAAGCGTAATCAATGAAGTCGTGGCGGCGTCTTTGCGGGCTAACTAACCGAACCAAACATCAACATATGATATTGTGTGGATGCGGCAATTGAAACTTTGGACCCAAAATATAGTTAGTTTATTATTCGTTGATAAAACCTTTCATTTCTCTAGCTTGTTAGATCGCATAGCTATTAGCTTTACTCCATTTATCTCGATCTTGCGCCAACTCTTACTTGTTCTTATTTAAGCATTTGCATCACCGGAAAATTGTAAAAACAGTAATATTACAATTTCACAAAAAAAATCATCCAAGAGATTTTCCCAGTAAAATTACAAATCCACAAACTTTAAGGGCCGCCTGCATGAAATGAGGATAAGTCAATCGATCTAATTCATTTATTTCAAGCTAAACAAGTTAGGTTATGTTAGGTAAGGTAAGGTTTATTTAGGTTAGGTTGTAATAATATTATAAGAAGTCCGTCAATATGAGAAAAATTGCGGCAGTACCGAGAGATTATAATCTTACCTACTAAGCAAAATTACAATATTTGGGTTTGACAATGTTATAGTGACAAACAAATTATAACGCCGCCGCTTGCCTTGAGGTCTTCGCGTCGCCCGTCCTGAAGCGCCCAATGAGTGACGACCTTTGCCCATCATTCCGTGTGGATCCATGTTCCAAGTTCCACTCCTGGTGGTTTTTTCTCCTACACCAGTAATGCCACTTCTGGTGCGCAGTTCTGTATAAGTATTTCTAATGAGATCGATTAGATTGAATCTAAAAATACTGCGCTCCACAGCTCACTGACAAACCCGCAGTTTTATTTCTGATTTTCCAAATTTAGTATTTTAAAACGCTTACCCGCGTGCGGGCTATTAAAAAATACAGCTTGACTTGAAGGCACGATAGCTCAGTTGGTTGGTTAGGATATCTGGGGTCGTGGGTCCCATTCGCGCCAAATATTTTTTCTTTCCCAAACATTATTTTTGATTTTCTGTTAGTGACCATAGTTAAAAAAAAATCTTTATACTTGGCACTTGAGAAAAGAATTAAAATACAGTACTAATAATATTCGCTGAATAATAATTTCTTCGTAGATCTCAGGCGCACGCGCGCAGCTAGTTACGAGACGAGGTATGTCCCACGAGAGAGTGCTGACTCAGCGTCGCCTCTTTAACTCTTCCCCGATTGTTCCACGGGGCATTGTCTGTCAAAGATCCCCCCCCTCAACTACACCGCCTCACCCCGCGATCACCCTAAGTTAATTAGTTTTCATTAGACAATGACCACTGATGTTGTGCAATTTGTTCGCTAGTGATTTGATATTGTTTTTGTTTTGACATATAAGTTTTGATTACAGGGATAAGTTGGGGTGTTTGGGAGGTAAAAGGTATGTCTGCTGATGAGGTTTTACAGTTATTTACAGAAAAATGTGAATTCATTATTAATATTTATATGTGGTGTAATATACAAAACAAAATATAAGACTGTAAGTATGTTGTTGGCTATTAAAAATGAAAATTTCCTTTTCCAAGCTATTTTTCATATTCGGGGTAGATAACCTTTATCATGAATGAATTAGTTCCATCTGATCTTGACAGATTTGGTATTTATAATCTAGAGCTACTGCTATGTGGTCTCCGTGATCTTATTCCACATATCCCTACTGGTAGGGAAGAATGGAATTTTGTTTTCACTTTTTGTTACTAGGGGGATGCTTTTCCACTGTGTTATAATAATTCAAGAAAAGATCAAGATTAGATCACATCCGGTCACATAAAAGTGGAAGTTTCTTTAAAATATGCTAGTCCTTCACCATAAGAGCATCGATGGAGAGGAATTAATGTCCTAGATTAAATTAGGAAAATTAATTGGAACATTACAATGCTGGGCCCCGATTCTGTAACTTCAGTCGTGTATCGATTGAATGGTGGCCATTTTATCTGTTCAGGTGATGAAATTGAGAACTATGTTTAATTTTCATATACTTGCTGATGAACACCCCAACCAGCAGCGCCACTGCCAACCAGACATAAAAATTGCAAACTACCTAGTAACTGGCACCTCCAGACAAAGCATCCGTCATTATATGTATGACATTTGGATAGTTCTCAATTTCGCCACCTGAACGGATAAAATGGCGACCATTCTATTGACACACAACTTAAGCTACAGAATCGGGGCCCAGGGGACCGAACTGGTGACCCTCTCTTTGGTTCTCGACCCGCTTAATCATAAAAAGCTACCGATGCTTACATTTTTTACAACCTAGGACTTCAACGAAGACACTCACTGATTTCTATTTATTACTTAATGTGTCAAAGGTTACATAAAACTACTACTCACCGGGGTCACTCAGTGAAAGGAAGCAATTCATTATGACTATTGTTTAAATTGCATTTATGCTCTCTCACAATTATACACACGATGCAAATCAGCTAACAATAAAGCATGGATAAAGCGTGAAATTTGGCTGAGGAGGCTGTATTGTGAGTTTCACGGAAGCGTATTTATGGTACTTTTTTTTTACCCGCCCATATACGTCCCCACCGAGGCGCACGGGTCTCCCTTCGGAACACGAAGGGGATTTAGAACATAAATTGAAAAGAAATTGAAAAATTATTAATTCAGATAATTCATAATCCATTTTTGTTAGTCCACCACGCTGGCCCAATCCGGGTTGGTGGACCACTCATCTTTCGAAAATGAATTTTATTGGACAGGCGGGTTTCATCACAATGTTTTCCTTCACCGTTTATCAAGTGATAATTAGAAATCCGTACATAAATCCGAAAAGACGAATTTAGTGGTTTGAACCCGCAACCTTCCGATTACAAGTCTGGCTCTTTACCAACTGAGCTATTACGTATGTTATATTACATGGAACGTATCTACCTTCCTCTTCTTACCTTGTATATTCAAGTATAAGGCGAACTTGACTAACTCTGGTGTCAGTTCTCATGCCGCCAAGAGGCCTCTGATGTCTCTACCCAAAGATACCATATAAAACCAAGTGGCAGTGGGCAGTGCATGTTGCTGGGTCAGAAGAGTTCTCGAGTGGATTAATACCGAAAAGCGTAGAATAGGAAGGCCTCCCACAATATGGACGGAGCGTAAGAAATTTTACATAGCATTTTCTCGTACTGAGTCAGATTGGTCGTTGTAATATCGTTCAGATTTCATAGCTTGGTTAACATTTTTCACATAAGTGGAAAAATATCACCCCTCCTGCTCCTACTTCGTAGATAAAAATAAAAAAACGATCTTTACCGGGAAGGAAAGGATAGAACAGTAGCGTTATGTGGAGTAGGGGGAAAGTGTAATCTAACTTTGATGTAACTCCTTTTTCAAAAACTTCCAACGACAGTCGACGACGCCACGACTATAGCTACGGTGTCAATATAGTCATATTGAGACCGCAGCTATAGTCGTGGCGTCGTTCATTGTGTTTTAATTAATTGTTACGGCCTTGGCTGGAACGTTTCAAGCCGAAATGGTAGTTTAGCATGAAACGGAGGCGATCAAAGTTTTGTTGGTAGGGATGTAGGCCCTAGGCAATATCTAAATATATAAAAGGAGAAACTGACTGACTGACTGACTGACACATCAACGCACAGCCTAAACGGCTAAACGTAGGCACTTGAAATTTGGTAGGGACGTAGCTTAGGTACCGTAGAGGTGCACTAAGAAAGGAATTCCCTAAATTCCCACGGGAACGGGAATTAGCGGGAAAATCCTTTTGTATGAAAAATCTAAACCGCTTAAGTTAGACGCTTGAAATTTGGCATGCAGGTACCTTAGTAAACTTAAAGCTTAGTTGCAACAGGATATTGCAAAATTCCTACGAGAACGGGAGTTATCGGGAAAAAACTTCACGCGGTTCCTGAAGTTCACGCGGCCGAAGCCGCGGGCGGAAAGCTAGTTTTTGATATTGGTAGTCAGAAGCTTGACAATGGGCTTGAAGAAAGAAAGAACAGCCGGTGTATTGTGACTATGTAAATTCATCCATCCTTCCATACACTCCTATAGACCCTGACGGGGTAGACAGAGCGTCATGCCGTTCGCATGACGTCATGTTTAACATACATTCTGAGAGTTATTAGATGAAACATAGTGGTGATAGTTTGTAAGCCTTTCTTCCACGATACAGCAAAACCCTCGCGTCCCACTGATGGGCTTATAAATGACTAGTGGGAATTTCCCGTGGGAATTCGGGAAAATTATGTAGCCTATGTTACTCGGGGATAATGTAGCATCCTAATGATGAAAAAAATTTTGAAATCGGTCTATAATATTATTCGTATTAGTATAGAATGAAATAATAATATGTTAAGCAGAAACTTTGACACCTGCACTCACTAAGGACTATAAAGGATGAATGTAGAAAACTAAAATAAACAAAAAAAAAACTCCGTGAAATATCAAAATTATCAACAACTAATAAAGACTCCTGTTTTCTAAACGTCTCTAACATCGTTAAAGAACGTAATTCTAAATTAAAATCATTGTAGACGATAAATGTAATAAATATAAGTACAAGTGCTTCTTTTATTATTACGGTTTGGTAAATTTTGTATTTCGAAGTAAATTGATTTTCAAAAGACAGGAATGAGACAGTCACTGTAGACATGAAAATTAAAACGAATCAACAATAAAGTACGTTGGTAAAAATTAAAATTATTTTAGGCGATAAATCTTATAAGGGAAATTACGTCACACGAATTTCATGATTTTTTGACCCCTCCCCCCTCCTTGTCACATTTGTAAGACTCCCCCCTCCCTAGCATGACATCACACATTTTGCATATTTTCAATTTTTTATTAAAAGCAGTACTTAATAGTGTTGTTTTTTAGGGAACTCAAAACTCATTGTCTCAACCTTGTCTCAACCAAAGTAAAAACGTAAAAAGAGTGCTTGGGACTAAGGGAGTTAAGTTTGTCGTTAACAGTTAACGCGTTTTGATACTCATAACACATTTTGAAATGTGACGTCACGAAACTTATGACCCCTCCCACCCCCTTGTCACACAATGTCACACTTTGTCGACCCCCTCCCCTCCCCTTAACGTGTGACGTAATTTATGGATGGTCCCTAACATAACAAGAAATTAAAAGCATTGTAAATAAACTGAAACGAAATTATGATACCTGTCCCTCAACTTGTAAATACATCTTTCTTCATAGTCACGCCTATACATATAATCCCATTCGGGGTAGGCAGAACATCATGTAGTTCTAAAACCACTTGAGGCCACATTTGACATCCATTCTGAGGGTTATTAGATGAAAAATTAGTACAGTGGTGGTTGTCAGGCTTTCGCCCACAATACAGCAAAGCTCTCGCGTCCCTCTTACTGGCTTCTACAGTATGCCTGGGAAGAGTTGGCAGCTGGTACATTCTACGTATTTTTTTCACTCCTAGTCCAGTGTGGAGGTATAACTATCTTAACTTGTAGGTAATGGAACTCTACAGGTAATCTACCCATGATTACGAACAACTTTTTCTATGGGACCAACTTTCCTACAAAAAAAATCTGCTGTTCCATACAAAAGTTCAATACCTACGTACTCAACGAAAATGTATAGAACAACAGATTTTTTTTTAGTAGGAAAATTGGTCCCATACAAAAAGTTATTCGTAGATTCATCCCTCAAAGTTTGTCGAATGTTTTCAATTTCACCCTGCAGATAAAAAATTACAATGAGAAGCGTAAAGTCACATAGCTTCAATTCAGCTTAACAGCAAGGAATGTTTTATTAGGGGATGGATGAGGGTGGGTAATTAAGGCTGACCGCGGTGGATAGAGGACCCCGATTACTATGCAAATACCTTTGACCCCAGCTTTAAAGCTTGCTTGGGGTTACAAAAAGTTTTGTAAATGTTATTTGGTTTGTCTTAGGTAAGCCATGTTTCGTTGAAAAAAAAAAACTAATAGTGCTGATCAGCCGGGCTAAATGGACGCGAGAGATAAATATTGTTATGTCGATTTTTTCTGCCATGGCGTCTATTCCACTAACTAACCAATGTCTTCTCAATGGCGGTTTAATGACAATAGTGACCATAGGGTAGGTCTTTTGAAACTTCACTTATGAAACTACGTGACTTATTTCCTCAATTTTCCTATTTTTCGCAGCTGGTAGACTGCCCAAATGTCATCTAATTTTTTGACGTTTCAGCTTGTAAGTATTTTTTGTTTTTGTTGCTTCTTTTAAAAGCGCTGAATTAATTTTCAACCGACTTCAAAAAAGGAGGAGGTTCTCAATTCGACGGCATTTTTTTTTGTATATTTGTTACGCGATTACTCCTGCAACTGTTGTCCGATTTTCAAAATTCTTTATTTGTTCGAAAGAGTATACTCCTGAAGAGGTCCCATATAAATTTTATCGAAAATGATTCAGCGCTTTTAAAAAAAATCAACAAAAACAAAATATACTACAAACTAGAACATCATCTAAATAAATGAATGACATTTCTGTTTGTAGTTATTTGCTAATAGGCATTGTAGTCCGCAAAAAACTAGATATCTACTTTGTGCGAACTGTTGTTGGGATTGAAGTCGGTGACTCATACGTTTTTAACAAGGAAAATTATGATAAAATGTATATGGGGTTTCCTCAGGAGTATATTCTTTCTGTTCGAAAGAGAATTTTGAAAATATTTGAATTTAAAAAAGAAAAAAAGCCAAAGTTTCCTTTTTTTAAAATCGCATAGAAATAAAGATCTCTTGTCTATGCTATATAATAAAGATCTCTTTTCTATGTATAGTATACAGTTTGAATCCTTAGTTCTGAGCTAGGTATTCTGGGTAATTAAGCCGAGACTCGAACGGACAAACCCGATTTGCATGCAAATGATCTAACTGCACGACAGTCACACTGCCAAGGACTTTTACAAGATGGTTGGGACATTTCTGAACAATAAGTACACTTCTTTTAGCATCTTTTAGCTCACAGTACCAAGATTTATTATGTTCCAGAAATATAAAAACCGGACACTCCTCGTTGGGAAAAATTTGTATGTAAATTTTTAGAAAAAAAATTTTCAGTTTGTAAAAAAGGTGGAATAGAATAGATAGGTATTCATATTTGTACCAAGTATGAACCTCATCTCAAAACTTCTTGTATGAGAAGGGCCTGTAACTATCTGAAATTCGACTGCTTTAAAAAAAAAAGTCTTTTACTTTTTCATAGTTTAGATTAGGCTTAGTCAAATCTCAAATTATTAAATGCGCGAAAATAAATAAATAAATAAACACTACATACTCAAAGGCCCACGTTAAGGTTTTCCTTTGTATGAGGGTCCCTTGAAATACATATAAAGACAGACACACAAATAACAGATACACAAATAACTGGGAATTGAACCCATGACCCACCGATCAAGAGGTAGCGTACTACTCGACCAAACCGGCCGTCCGCTTTCAAAGGGGTCCGAAAATCCCTAAAAGGGGGTCCGGAGTTTTCAGGTTTTGTTACAGTTACAGTCATATTTATACAGAATTTATCGGGCAGGATTTATAAAAGCATTGAGATCAGACTGAAAGGAGTAGGTGACCTGACCAATGCAGGGGAGGGGGGTGTTTTGTGACGATTGTCGCTAACCAGCCTGCCGTGAACGACAGATAACAATATACAAAATAATGCAAAACAAATCCGCTTTGTTGACATTTCATAACAAAAAAAATTCACTATATTTTTTCATAGAATCATTCATAGAATATTTACAATTTTATAAACATCTGGTTGCTGCCTAAGAAGTCGAAGAATGAAGCACTTTGTGAAAGAGGCAGCGTCCATCCAGGCCTTTGAAATTTCAATATAATAACTCTAAAATTAAAAAAAATTATCACCCCCAACATTGATTGCTTAAACTTTAACTTTTAGACGGCTGAACCAATATTGATTAAATAGAGCTAAAAACCATTTCAACTACTTCAGCTTTGAAAAAAAACCCGCATTCAAATCTGTTCATTCGTTTAGGAGCTACGATGCCACAGACACACACACAGATACACATGTAGTGGCTTGCAGATAAGCAGTTTTATAGTTTTTACAACTTTTTAGCTGAATATGCCTCATGAACAGTTTTATTTATTTATGTTAGCATTATACTAGTCATCACTATGTATATTATTTTGTATTTAAACTAATAATCTGGTTAGTACCTAATATTTCCTACTACTAATAAAGAAACTGAAACTGAAGTTTGTGAACATTAATCTGGTTGACTTTGTATTTCCAATTATTACCGATTGGTCGAACAGACGAAAAACAAATCTAACGCATCATCAAATTATCCATTCTGCGAAATCCCTTTGTGTTCCAATTTTCCCATTCACAACAACAAAGCATCAAAAATGAAATTTCCGAATCGAAACAAGGTACAATGCTTATTAATTATTTCTTTTGGTGGCTTTTCTATTTACTCGCTTTGCGGGGTCGGTTGGTTGTGAAAAATTCGAATTACCTTTAAAGATGTGAAGTGAATCGGCAAGTCATTGTGTGGAGATAGCGAAACTGAGGCGACTCTCGGAGACCCATCGCTCGTGAAATTATTATGGACGGAGAAATTGAAAGGACAAAATGAGGTTTTACAAGGTTTTTGTTGGACGGTTTGTGGGGAGATTGGGGACGTTTTATTAAATGTTTTTGATTTTTTAAATGTACCTACTCTTGGGTATGTTTTGGAAAAAATAGCGCCAGATAGATACAAAAAAGTGGATATAGGTACAGGGACAACGGCACATCATGCTATCCACATCAACTGTCAAATTTCTTCATTCGATTTTCAATTTTATCTCGAAGCATTAGAATTTCCTGTCCATTGGGGAAATTTGACAGTTTGTGGTAACCTGATGTGCTGTTGACTGTACATCCTGAATTGAAACGGGAAAAGTGACTTTAACTTTAACACTTAACTATTGAAAGAGAAAAACATACACTGAAAAAGAGATAAAAGTTGCATTTTAACAAAAAAACAATGCTTCTGTTTGCTTTTGACCAAAATCGAGGATGAAAATTAATCCTAATACGTTATATAGTACTATTATTTATTTTGTGACACGTTAAGATGGTTTAAGCACAGAATAAATAATTTAAATAGGTACATATGACATGTTACCCTTAAAGTTGTCTGCTCCTATATATATTTTTTACAGCAGTGTTCTAGTCATTTGAAAGGATTTTTATGGGCAGTAGATTTGTTCGCAAGCCACCGCAACCATCGAATGCAGGCCAGATGGATGTTTGCGTTGTATAGAATGCAGTAGGCAGTATTTGGATAGAATTGCAGAAATTCGGAGGCGCGATATCGGGCGGATGCGCGGCCCGCCCGCACACCCGCCAAACGCAATGCAGTATACATAAAAACTTTGAGATTTAGCCGAAGAAAAATGAATCAACGAGTGTCAGAAAAGGAATTAATTCGTGTAGTTCCAAAAGTTACAGGATTGTATAGAGAGAGGTGAGGTCCTTGGTCAAGATTGGGGTCAAGAGTTAACCCATCTCATAATAAAAAAATAGTGATATGAAAACTCATTACAGAACTCAACAATTTTCTTTATTTGAAATTCTCCAAAAAAAACTATCGTCTTCTCAAACAAGGCATATCAGCCGATCGCACAAGTTGTATGGAGTGGAGAGTCGAAAAATTTATTTCATCTTCGACCTATGTTCTTTAGGAAATTTGTTCAGTTTTATGGACTAATTGACATCCTTAATTTTCGGTAACTTATTTTAATTCATCCAATAAAGTAAGTAAATAAATTTTAAAAAAGTTGTCATCAAACTGACCTAGGCTATCGAATACAGCTGTTTTCAACATTTTTCCCTTTCACCTAAAAGTTGCTACACTTTAACATCGACTACTAGACCTACTTCAAAGTAGTACCTACACGTTTCTAAAGAGTGTCGGTGGGCTAACGGCCAGCGGATTTGACTCGTAAGCGAGAGGCACCGAGTTCGATCCCCAGTTCCTCCTGTAAGGTATTTATCTATGGGCCTAGTTGCCTGAAAATAAATGATTTTATTATTATTATATACTAATTACTCATTTTCTGAAGTATAGAGTACCACTAACCGATGTTGTTACGGTGAGGGAATTCATCGTGATACAACCTACACAATCAGGCGACTGAATGTGTAACCATGATCCAATCCAGTCAGGTTTCCCTACTAGCAGGGTCACGGAGCTCAGATGGCAGTTGATCAACTGTGATGACCTGCCAAAACCTGGATGATGGTCAACCGTAGCGTAGGTACTCCGAATGGGACACGAGACTAAGCGTTAGGAAGAAGACATGTTTCTGCATAAAATATTTTAACTTGAAGTTTGATGTGAAGTTTGCCAGTATACTATGAGATGGGGCTACGCGCCACCCGATCGTTAATTGACTCGGCAAGTTCGGCCAGTCATCGTCCTAGTTTTATATTTTTGGCGCCTATTCGTTCTAACAGCCCTCTATTCTATGTTTTTTACTGCCAGATCAATTATGATTTCGAATTGGTTTGATGAATCTGAATAAAATCCCATTGCTGTTGTTTAATTGCCTCGTTGCCTGTTTGAAAAATGAACTGATCGATACAACAACACTATTGTTCACTGACAGTTGAAACTTTCACATAAAACTCGCAGAATTTAATTAAAAAAGGAAACGCAAAAACTCAAAAGGAAATTATACCTCCTGGCACGCAAGTTTATTATTAAATTTTTCCTTAATTAAGTAGTCTGTACCTATTTCGAATTCTAATTGGACGTGCGTGTACGCATGTATATGTTTGCATACGCATATTGCGAATGCGAGTGGAAAAAAATTCAATTTCGATGCAAATTGAAGACAAAAATTACGCGAAATGCGCGTTTTCGCTTTTGTTTGCGATGGGATCGGATAATTGTTCCTTATCGGCGTATCGGTGGTAAAAAACTAGAGCTGCATCCTATAAGGGTGAGAGCGGGTTCATTTTTGATGCGATTTTCGATAAGTAACGAGTGTGGCGGTAACAAATCGCTGCGACGGGGTACAAGCTTCTTCGCAAGTGTCGGCTGTCACGCGAGACGCTTGTCGGTCCTATCCGCTAATCGTTCCCGTCTGAATGCCTTCGATAACCCAGATAACGAGAAAAAATAGACCATTTACAATTAAAGACTTATTCAAACGCTTTAGCGTGCTTCCTACTAAGCTTAAAAACAGCGATAAATAATAATTTGCACTCATGCAAAGCTGATCATGTTAGTTATGAAAAAATACGCATATTATAACACGGGAAGCAATGAAGATATTAGTTACACAGTGGGGCTCTTAAGCTAATACAATAAAGTAATAGGGGCGTATTAATAAAGTATCATGCGAGGTACGTAATTCATATTCCCATAATTAGGAAAGAGTGGAACATGCGAATTCATTACTGCATGTGCAGAATGCAGGCGAGCAGACGATGCAATCGCTATGCGCACGCACTGACTGCATAGAAATGTGTTGCTTGAAAGGCTGATATTATAAGGCTCATTTCGTGATCGTGTTGCTTTTTTGTGACTTGAATTAAACGAGCATTGGGTAATACAAAAGTCCAATTATTTTCAAATAAATAGTGTTAAGTTGCGTTACAAACTTGTATTTAGTTTCCCTTTTATTCCCTCTTGTACTTCGTGATAGATGATTAAACAGATAGAAGACTATACAAAAGACAGCCTTATTGCTAAAACTGGTGCAATCATAAAGTAGGAAACGCTTTATTTCAAGTTGATATAACTCTAAAATTAAAATATTTTGTATCACCCCTGACATTTGATTGCTTATAACTTTTAAACGGCTGAAACAATTTAAATAAAATATCGTCAGCTTTCAAACAAAAAAAAACGCATCGAAATCGTCCCATTCGTTTAGGAGCTACGATGCCACAGACATACACACGTCAAACTTATTACACCCCTCTTAAAAATATATTCCCATTACATGTCATAGTCTGGAATCTCGTGATAAATTCGCAGTAGCTTAATCCGTTAATGACCTGACACATCTAGTTTGCTGACCGTACCAAGCCATAGCAAGAAGCCCGGCTGGTGATCGTATCAATAGCATTCGTAACTACGTAACTACGGCATTTGATTAATTAAACACCACGACACATTTCACTGCACTTAGTTTGACAAAGGATTGAGATCTCCTTTAGAGGGTGCTGCTTTCTAATATATATTTTTTTCGAAAATTACCATTGTATTCAAACGTACAAACTAAAATTACTTAGCGAAAATTAAGGATGTGAATCAGCCCACGATACTGAGCAACTTTCCCCTTAGATCAAAATATCAAGATTTTTCAACTCAACAACTTGAGCGATCAGATTATTTTTTGAGAATTTCATATGGGTTTCTTGAGGAAAGTTGTTCAGTTTCATAGGGAAAACCACCCCCTAAAGTTTCGATAACTTATTTAAAGTCACTCCATATAAAACCTGAAACTTTTTAAAGTTTATGTGAAGCTCATTTTGAGTGAGCTTGCTTCATCCTTGACCACATATTGGCCTCAGCGTTAAATTGTGGTCTAATAAATTTTCGTAAACTTGAAAATTAAGTACTTCCCAGATAAGTATTTTTAGATTGACATCGCCAAAATTAGAATTTTTGCATGATACGTTTATAACTAAGGTTAATTAAAATAAAATTCTAAGATAAGATCTTAATTGCAAATCATTTGTTTTGAAACAGAGCCTAATTTTCAATATTTTTATATTTTTATCAAATCCTGTAGTACACCTATTACAATTTTGTATACAAGAAATATATTAGTTTATTCTACAGCGAAATAGCACAACGTGAAAGGCAGGTGTCGACATTAAGACCAATATCTTTTAAACCGACACTTAATTAGTCCACAAGTGTCATTTTTACCTTAATTGATATTAAAATGGACATACAGAAAAAACAATTTATAAACTTGATATCCTGTCACTAGATAGTTTTACTTTTAATTAATAAGATAGAACCAATTAGGTGTTTCATAAATAAAATGGTTCTAGTTTGTTAGATTGACTTTAAACTTATTGTGGTTTAGGAGGTACTGTTCCCCATGAAACTGAACAACTTTCCTAAAGGAAATTCTCAAAAAAAGTTCGACAAATCCGCTGATCGAACAAATGCTATGGAGAAGCGAATATTTTTTTATATGTGATTGTTCGGCCTTTGCTCGTTAGGGGAAGTTGTTCAGTTTAGTGGGCTAATCCACAACCTTATTTTCCGCTAAATTAAAGTCACCCAATTTATGACACCCTCGCATCATTTTTTTATTATTTTTATTATAAGATGGGTTAACTCTTGACCTCAATCTTGACCTTAAGGTCAAAGATGAGGTCGACAATGGAGCGAGTTAATCCAGAAAATGCCTATAAAGGCACTGGTACTCCCACGCACCGACGGAACACAGCAAGCTGTTTGGCGTCGGACTTCGGTAGGAGGGTGGTCGCGAAGCATACGGCTCTCTACAAAGCCTACCACACCGCATGAAACCATAGGACGACACCTCAGATTCAGAAAAAAATGAAGTGTCGTTGACTGGGATGGATTACTGGGAGGCAGGTTTCATTTGTGTTTCCTTAGTCGCCTTATGACAACCACAGAAAGAAATCGGGTGGTGTTAACCCCCATCTTTTTCTGTGGTTGTCATAAGAATAACACTACCATCATTTTATATAAGGCGTACTTGTAGTATTAGACTTCTGTTGTTAACGTATTGTACAGCTCTATCTAAAAAGAAAACATTGATAACACATAGAAAAAAAAACCTTTTTAAAAAAGCTAACACCAGGTGCACCACGCATTTATTTTTTTCACAACCCCAAAAATTAATCGAATTTGTGGCCACCCTATTATCATATGGCGTTGACAAGTTGATTGTCTTCCTCTTATTGATGTGGTAACCACAAGTTGCGTGACTTTGGAGACTGGCTGCGGTTTTTGCGTTTGCCATTGCTTATATCCTGATGATTGGCCAAACCACACTGCCACGAAAGCCGTTTCTTTGAAGTTGAGATCATTGTACAAAGGCCAGCGCATCAGGCTACTCCATTTTCTTTACAAAACCATTCTTATCATAACAACACTGAGTGCTCGCTAGTGGTAAACTGATGTGCGGCCCTCCGTACTTCCCTTTATTTTATAAACTCATGCCTATACTTAAACTGAAACCACGATAGCAGATCCTATTGTGGTTCCAGAACCAATTAACGTCAGATTTTGTACAAACAATATGCAAGTTATTAATAGATGAAACATGAGTATGGTAGTGATAGGTTATCACATCTTATCCATGAATGAAATCGATGAACTTTATTCAAATTAAACACGCTTATGTTTACATTTTCTATCAGGGTAGGCAGAGTTCCAAACCCCCTTGATACACAGCAGATGACAATTGAATTTTAGATGTTGCAGCCGTGCACGCACGTGGCAATTTATCTGCCTTTCATCCAAAATACAAAAAAATCTTCCAAAAAGTCTGACTAATGTTCACAATACAGAAAAGTAGCTGGCATATTATATTTTGTGTTTTTTTATCTCAATCTTGACGAGGCTTGGGGCGAGAAAAATTGTAAAAGGCCCTGGAAATCAAGAAGCATTCTTAATTTGCAAGATTTTTCTAACATAAAGATAATACATTTTGATATAGAATGGGGGGAATTGGACTATCTATTTTTGATTTGGTTAAGTCTGCAATTTTGTCACGTAGCTATCAATATAACCAAAGTTTAAAAAAGTTAGTTCGATTCGAAGATATGAATGACTTTTTAACTTACCTTTTGTTTTCATATAACCCCCTTCACCCTATCTGAAAGAGGAGGTTCAGAGCTACTAAATTATCTCCACTATTTTTCAAAAACTTCAAGTACCTATCTCCGCCTTAAAGTTACGCCCTCCTCATACTCTAAGAGAAGGTGGAGCAATTTGTCAATTTTATCACAATAACTTTAAAGTCTATAATGTGTGGAAAGCCTGTGAAAGAGCCTCTAAGTTTACAACATATTAGATCTATCAATGCAGCGTTCAGCATTACAAAATACTATCTTGTAATGTCCAATTACAACCTTTCACTGCATTTAAATTAATGTTAATATCAACTTAAACCTATTAGAGAGCCATGCACACGTTATTCGGCTAAACATTTCTTAAAGCAGTATTTCATTCCTTCACATTTCTCCATAAATTGTGCGAGTATTTCGATAACAACGTAAAACAGCACAAATTTAAATTTATGCTTGCGGAATGCATGTGAAGCGTGTAGAGGCGGGTCCGGGGCAAAAAACATGGCGTAGAGTGGTGTAATCTCACGTGATCGCTGGTTCCTTGTTCAGCTCTCTTAAAGAAATTAAATTGAGGACCTTGAAGATGGAAAATGAACGCTCTTTCTTATGTATTTAGCCTATAGTCGTCCACTGCTTTGTTCATCATCGTGTAGGTAGAGTCAAGTATGTAGTAAACTTGACTGACCCTTATAAGATGTAAGAGTTTTTCTATATGGACGTTATATACTTTTCTAGACTTTATACGAAATACCAGACAAATAGCCTTGATAATTCGCTCGCAAACCCCCATGTAAAAGCTATAGCTACGCCTTGCTAACCCTGTTATCAGAGTTTTTTTCAGAACTTGAGAGTTCACCTAATTAAAAGGCAATTATCTAACTACGTTCTCAAGTTGTATGGAGAGGCGACAATTTTCTAATATTTCGACCTATATGCTTCTTTGGGAAAGTTATTCAATTGAGTGACATAATTAATATCATAATTATTTGCTAATTAATCTAAAGTCACCCAAAATACATCAGAATTGAAAAAACTTGTGCATAGAGTTACAACAAGTCATAAAGATGTTATATCTAAACCCATTTACCATTCAAATACATATGAAACTGTGTCACATGAATGATCAGGGCCATTTTGTTGAGGGTCTCCGCCATCCATCACTGCGTCACTAAACCGCGCATTAGTAGGCGCAGGCGCACCGTGGCCGCCCGGGCGCGCACGAGAGCGCCCGAGATTCGAGATGTTTCGAAGATTGTGCCCATTTTTCCTCCAAATTGCGCCCTTTGTTATGCAAAGCGCGCAAACGCCGTGTGCGGGCGCACAATCGCTCGTTTGTGCCCCGCGCCCGTGTGACGCGGGCCTTATCTCCACGCCCATCGAGCCTCCGCGGTTTTTACAATGCGCCTAGTCTGATTAGAATATTTCATCAGCTCGTCTAGGCCCAGTTCGTTCGTGTTTTAATTACCGAGGTTAACGCTCCTCTGAGGTCTTTGACAGTCTCAACTCGTGTTTCTTTACGAATGTAGAAGTACTTAGCTACATATCTTAACAGTTTATTGTGAATAACTTGCGAGAAAAGTTTGTTTATTTCTTCTTCTTAATCTTAAGAGCTGCGCTCTTGTCGGTGTATAGCAATTTCCATTCTTTTCGGTTCTGAGAGATATCGTTCGGTTCCCTGTAAGTTGACATTCCTATTTTTTCTTTCAACTGGTCGCTGAATCGTCTTCTCGGTAGCCCTTTTCCTCTCCTTCTTTCCACCTTGCGTTTTATAATGACTTTGAAAAAATCATCATGCACAAGTAGATGACCAATCATAGTAGCTCGGTAATTCCGTGTTTTTCAAACAAATAAATTAATAAAGTTTTGAAACTTATGTGGTATGATACCTTTGGGTGTGGTGTTTAAACTCACAACTCTCCCCCCCCCCCCTCCACCTGATGCTACACCCCCCGACACCCTGAAACGCCCCCCTCGCCGTGAAGTTTGTCCCCGTTAATAGTTTTTATCTTTTTTGTGAAAACTACAATAAATACAAAAAAGTGAGGCCCTCTTCTGTTAATTAGGATATAATTTTTGTTTACAGTAAAAAAAAATTACTCGAGTATAGACTTTGGGACATAGGTCCCAAAGAACACAGGACACAAAATAAAATTTAATGTGGGCTTTTGAATCGAACGCGTTAACTTTTTCAATTGTTTATGTTTGTCTCAATGGAAATTATTTTCAATGTTGCTTTACGCTCTACATAGTAAAATCCATTCTAAATCCTGTCCTACGATTACAAACCTACAATGCTGTTTAAAAACTAGCGTACTAAGTATCTTCTTTCCATAGAAAACCATTCATATTAACTGCAATATTAAAGTTCGTAAAATCAACTTGTTTTTGCGGTCTGTTCAATGTTATATCAATGTAAAAATGTATGCAGAACTAGTTTCGTATCCGCAAAATAGCTTTGTATTCCATTGGACAGTTGGTTGGAATGGATATTAGCTCCACATCACATTGCATATCTAACAGATATGTCTGCTCATCCATTATCCGAGTAGAAAGGTAATCTACGAAATGAGTCCTCATTGAGTCCCTACTTTAATAATTGCAATAGCTTGGATATTACCACGACAAACTTGCTGTTCAATCCAAAAGATTTCTCATTCCTTCCTCTCTATTCTGTAAGCAGTAAGGTTGGTTTTAAGTTTAGACTAGTTATTTTAAAGGTAAATTAGGGAACGAGTTTGAGTTATTCAAAGGGTTGTCGTGAATCAAGCCGATGCATCATATTTGCCGAGCCTTTCGTCATCGTTGCATCGCGTGGTATCGATCATGGATGCATTTAGTATCAGTTGCCGATTCACCTGCGCATTTTACTTATTAATTTCGTATAAAATTGTCGATGTAACATGTTATTTTGAGTAATTGGGACATGGCCATTAAAATTGCATGTGGACTGACGGTCACGTGGCAGAATTTGCACGCAATGTTTCTTGATGGGTAGATAGAGAAAGAGAAACTGTTAAATTGATACTTTCATTTTACATGAAAGTATCTCTTTACACTACATGTGCAATCAGCTGATTGCATCTTAGAAGCCGAAATTTTGTTTTCTGAATTTCATATGAATTCTTTTAGGAAAGTTGTTCAGTTTCATGGGGGGAATCACCCTCTAAAGTTTCGTCAAGCGATTTAAAGTCACCCAATATACAGGGTGTAAAGGACAGCTTAGCAAATACTTAAATGGTGGCATCTACCCATAACTATCATCAGCTACAAGTAATTATTTTTTCCCGGAAACGTCATGTTAAGGAGTTTTTATTATTTACCTACTTTGGCGCTACACAACGTATCGCGAAACCGCGCCCCGCGCCGCGCTGCTATTGGAGTGCGACGTACATTGCTGGTTTTCGTGTTTTACGTTGTTATGATTGTTTTTTATTGCAAAATGGAGTGTATTCGATAAAATATTAAAAAAACATGAAAAAAATTATTTTCTGAAGAAAAATTCCACTGGAAAATCATTCAGAATTATTGTTTGAGTCTAGGGTTTCAGTTTTTGCTAAGCTGTCTTTTACACCCTGTATTATTAAAGATTCTTGGTATTTTTCCCACAAGTTTTCGTGGATAAGAACTTAAAAGTTTCAGTATTAATTAAATTTTCAAATAATCGCAAATACTTACCTCAGATTTAATTTTGTGTAATATAAACAATGTGACTGGGTAGTGAGTGTTATTTTAGTCACGTCTACACTAATACAGATTAAGCGACAGATTTCAATCTAGACATTTGTTATTCCAAACCGACTGCACGACTCTACAATTATTATTGTTAGATGACCATCTACCTACATCATTTTAACATCTAAAAGAGATTTTGGAATTTAAAATTAGTTTTCTAGTTGTAGTATCTTACAAATAATACTAGGTCAACTTGACGTAGTGAAGTACTTTCTCCAATATTCATTCAAAATAAGTACCTATACACTGCAGTATATCAGGGCCCCGGTTCTGTAACTTTAGTTGTATGTCGATGGAACGGAGGCCATTTTATCTGTTCAGATGGCGAAATTGAGAAGTATTTAATTTTCATATACTTGCTAACAACTACCCCGACCAGCAGCGGCACCGCCAACCGAACGTAAAGTTGCAAACTTCAGTTGGCGGTGGCGCCACCAGTCAAAGCAGCCGTCATTAGATGTATGAAATTGGGATAGTTCTCAATTTTGCCACCTGCCGGGCTATGATGATCGCAACGACATATTATCTCACGCGTTATCTCGTGGTCACGTGACTGTTTCGACCAATGCGTCACGTGACCACGAGATAATGCGTGAGATAATATGTCGTTGCGATCATCATAGCCCGACTGAACGAATAAAATGGCGACCATTCCATCTAAATACAATTGAAGTTACAGAATCGAGGCCCTGGCTATACAAGTTGACCTTAATGTCGCCCTTATCTCGCTCGTAATAGCGCCGGCTTTCGTAGTGCAAACGGGGAACCTGACGTGCTGTTGCCTGTTTTAAGAGAAATATGAAAAGTATGAAGACTTGCGTAGCTTGTCGGTAATGACTTTACCGACGATCTGAAGGTAACAGGCTCGATTCCCGACCCATAATAAATATTTAAAAATAACGTTTTCAAATATTTGTAAGGAGTCTGGCTGTTTGTGTTTAATAAGTGTAAGTATTTTCAAAAATCGTTCGTAAATAGTAGGTACATCAGTTATCTATCCATACTACAAACCTTTTGGGGTTAGGCGTTGTGTGACGGTCTAAACATTCAATTCATTTTTAGTTTCTAAAGGAACAAAGTTTTCAGTTCCTTTTACAATCTGTGCCTTTGGTCAGTATAATGTTAGAAATGCTATTTTATTTTTTTGTTTCTTCTGTATTTACTTTTCCGGGAGAAGTTTTTGCTTACTTCTAGGTGCCCATCTTGAGCACAGAGCTAAACATATAAGTATACCTACTTTCAACGATACTGCAAAGTAACTTCATATTCAACACGATTATGATATGATCTCCACACTTTAGCAACCTCATTATCTTACCTACGCAAAAGAAACCTTTAAATACATTATTGTCAAAGTATAAATGCCTATTGTCGGCTCCAACAAGCTCATATCTAATGTTAATTATCAAGCATTTTACAGGCAAAGGCTGCAATGGTTGCGACACGGTTGCATGTCCGTTTTTCATAACAATTGCTGTTTTTACAAAATTTACATGCGCCAGCCGCGGAACAATACACGCCGAGCAATGTTAATATCATTGAGAATTAGCCGGGAGTGGATTGTCGCGCACCGAGCACAATAAACAATACAAAACGAATGCCAGCAAAAACAAACTATAGAAACGGAGCCACAACAAGAAGAATAGGAAAATTGCTTTTGTTTAAAAAAATCTATTTGTTCCTGTCTCGAGATGAACGCGCCTACAGTGCGTCCGCGGCGGGCCAATGGCGCGCGCGCGGCCCCCGCCCCCGGTTCATCAGCCAATCACGGCCCGCCGCACCGCCGCGAGAGCAGTTTCCTTTTTTAAAAGTTTCGCCCTCAACTTCCATCCGATTTCCCGCCTCAACTTCTTAAGTTATGGACGGTGAAAAAATAACGTTGATTTATTTATTAAGACACCACTTTTTGCCGCGTTAAATTATGACGTTGCCTGAAGACGCAGCAAAGAGACGCAGGCAATGCGTCCTCCTGAATATTTGACAGTTTTTACGGGTGTTTTAAGGCCGAGAGCCAGTTGGATTATAAATTCATTGGATTTTTATTGTCTGCGACGTGCGTGCAATGAGACATGTAATGTGAGATTATCTAAACGAGTAGCACTTTCTTGTGGTGGTTCCCACCAATCGGTCACAGCAAAGATCAGTGTGACGGGATCTAACGTTATCAAAACTACGGATACACCCAGGAAATTGAGAACGGACGAAAATCTAGAAATATTCATTAAAATGTTTACCGATGATCAATGGTCTTGAATACCTAACTCTAAAATAAAATAAAGTGTCACTCTACATTAATCACATAATATATTATAGTACTTTTAAACGACTGAACCAATTTTGATTGAATATAACTAAGAATAACGTTAGCTATCTCAATTCCTTTAGCTAGGTTCATCTAGCTACAAGCTACGATGCCACAGACAGACATACTTACAATAAACAGATACACATGTCTAACTTATAATACCCCCTTTTTGTCGTTGGTTAAAAAGGTCTTCATCATGGATATAAAATTCAACACCGCATCTAACATGTTTTATAAAGTGTAACGTATCACTTCTTGTGATAATTTTCTGTTTTAATTTCAGCTGCCTTTACTAAATAAAGGAAACTTTATAAGGCGAAGTTTTATCTGCACATTTGTTTTAATGATTTACTGTTTATTGTACACAATAAACATATATGAGAAACATACAAAGAACAGACGACACAACAAGCACTGTTTCTTCTTCTTCTTATCGTGTAGGTATAGTCAAGTGTGTGGTGAACTTGGCTAACCCTGGTGTTAGAGTTTTCAAACCGCACAACTTGGTTTTAACGACTGTAGTCAATCGCCAACAGCCGGGACTGACAGCTTAACGTGCCCTCCGAAGCACGGAAATGCTCGTGATAAATTGCCACTTTGGTCACCCATCAGGTTCCCTGCCTCTGTGTACGTTGCTTAACCTCACAGATCGGTTGAGATCAGCGAGAGCCACGGGGCTACGAGCACTGCTTATTCCTAGGAAGAAATTTCTTACAGCAGACCTAACAAGAGAGATTGGACGAAGTGAGGCGAGTTTGTGTAAATTTTCAGGAAATAAGTTTTACTACTATAAGGTGCTTGATTCTACTCTAGACTACTTGCTAGCTTTGATTCAAAGATGGCATTCGCTGTAAGATAAACAAACTTGCCCCTTGTTGAACAAAAAAATTGTTTTTAAATTTTCCGGATAATATTTTCTGAACATGGGATATCCATATTGTGATAAAGTTATGACAAAGTACAAAATGATCCCCGATTCTGATCACTGATCAGTAACCCATTCGCTAGCACACGATGGTCACTAGAACTCTTACAAAGTACTCATCATAACAACCTACTTGTTTTTCTCAATCATCAATAACACTGATAATGTCAATGTATTTATTAAACAATAAAACATCTCATACATTGCGAAGGCTACATGAGAAAAAAAATGTTTTTTGTGTACTTTTCCAAGCTTAAAGCAAAAAAAAAACCACGGCAAGTTTCTTAGAGAATTTTATGTGAAAAAAGGACTAAATTCGCATTTGATTTCATTCAATAGTCTTATCTATAGCCCTATGATTACGTCAAGAAACCAGCTTTTGAATGATTTAAAACTCCTATTGCAAATATGTACTTACACGATTCCATGCTACTACCCTCAATCAATGTAAAGAGTTCGTAAATATGTAGAATAGAATTAAAGAAAATTAATAGTTAATGTCATCAAAAACTTTTTCTTTATTAAATTTCGAAAACTCATGTTAATGTATAAAAAAAAGCAGGATCTCGACTTACTCAGCGATTTATAAACGCCCAGACAACAAAACAGTGGGACCTAGAAAATCGAAATTCGGCACAAAGATTCATTGTTTACCACGGGACACGGGAACAAAGTCCCGGGCGTCCTCTAATAGATATTTAAAATCTCTATAAGACGGCTGGTTCAGTAAAGTGTTGACGGTGCCGGTGGCTCTAAATCGGTGGTATCGAGTCTTTTCACCAATAGAAAGCTCTTTTAACAGCGAGTGACATAAGCTACATACTTTTTTCGAATTTTCCGAATACTTTTGTCGGAAACTAGCTATAAAATAAAAACGGATAGCATAATATTACTAGCTTTGTGCCCGGGATTTCATTATCGTGGGAATTCGGGAAAATTTGTTAAGTAACCTATAACGTAGCATTCTAATTATGAAACAATTTTTGAAATCGGTCCAGTAGTTTTTGAGCTTATTCGTTACAAACATAAAATTTTTTCCTCTTTTTTAAATTAGTGTAGATGCATAAGATTATATTATAATGCAAATATACTACGAGTACCTATAAATAACATATACTGCTGATTTGCTAGTTTGGGCGGAAGACGGACAATCGATCACCACTTATAGGTACTCAATTAACAACTTACTTTGAAACAGTGATTCTATTAACTCTTGATGCTCTAAAGCTGGGCCCCGATTCTGTAACTTCAGTTGTGTGTCGATGGAATGATCACCATTTTATCAGTTCAGGTGGCAAAATTGAGAACTATCCAAATTTCATACAACTAATGACGGCTGCCAGCGCCAACTGAATTTTCAGTTGCAGGTCGTTTGCAACATAACGTTCGGTTGGCGATGGCGTTGCTGGTCGGGGACGTTGTCAGCAAGTATATGAAAATTAAATAATTCTCAATTTCGCCACCTGAACAGATAAGATGGCCTCCATTCCAGCGACACACAACTGAAGTTACAGAATCGGGGCCCTGTTGTCAACAAATTGTAACAACTTTGTACCAATGCAACGAGTGTGGTTTTTTTGAGTAAGTATCCAATATTATCTCAAAAACTGGTTTCTTAGTCAGAAATAATTTATGTACCAATCTCAAGCATTTCAAACACTAGGTAACAAAAAACAAACATCATTAAAAACGGTACAACTTTACTTTGATAAAATCAATCAATAAATAAATAATCACAACACCCTATTAAAAATCAATCAATAATAGCAAACTCTGGAACGATCATGCGCCAGATCTTTACCCGAAAACACATATCATTTGCCTAATTAGATTGGGCGTTAAATCGCCAAACAACCATTTATAATCTGTTCATTTAAAAAATAACGCGGCATAAAAAACTCGTCAAAGATATTGTCAGGAGATACGGCCAAAGTCTGTACGCAGGCTTCGTTCGAAAAAAACTAAAAAAACTCTCGAGGCGATCCGTGACTCCTATTTTTTTGTTTTATTATTTTTAATTCATATTATCGTAAGGCTATCCCCTTTAATTTTGTTTTTAAGTATGGCCTTCGGTATGCTGCCAGCTACATTTATGGATATTCGGAATTCCGTGGTGTATCCATGGGGCGATTTCGTTTTATGTAAATGCGTGAGCGCAGGTGTGCCCAATAATTGTGACAGATGTAATGTTACAGCTCCCACTACCAAATTACTACTAAAGCCCTAATTTAAGGACTTCTAACTCGAAGTACATAATTATGTAACCTTTCAATTGTTATTGAAGTTTTCAAAGACTTAAAAACCTGCAAATTGCAATTGTCTTATAGCTCATTTCACATTAATCTCATGATCCAGGATTTGGTAGATCTAATCATATTGAAGCTAGAACGACCAGCAATCAAATAAAATCCAATCAAAGTCCAAATAAAACAATCTCTCATATTACAAAACGAAAAATATTTAATTACGAAAACTTACTGTTATTATTGTGTGATTTTATACTGGAATGAAATTTTCATAAGGATCCGCTGAGTTTCTATCAAGTATTTGTGTAAAGTACTGGACTACTTAATGTTTATTACAATAAAAAGTACATTATTCGTGTACTTTAAACGCATCAGAATTTAATAGCGGTTAGCGTAAAACGAAGATAACTTCACAGTTAAACCCGCTTTAAGCTTATGCACTTTAATTTTATGTTTCGAAGTAAATAAGGTAACTGTTGCTGTTCTTATACGAAATTGAGAAAAACCTCCTCATGATGATGATGATGAGGCTGTCAATGAAGATAGATTTCATTACGATATTGCCAGGGCCGGTGTTAGGTCTACAGAGTGGCCTTGTATTCTATTTGTGTCCTTTAAGGCGACTACAGCACCTAAATTACGATTTTATGATGCGTAGATAAGCATGACGCACTGCATTAAATCGAAGAAAAAAAATACTACGGTAATATTCAGGACATAAATTAGATAAGTAGTTTTCTGAAAACATGATTCAGCACTTTTGGTTCGATAGAAAAAGCTCACAAAGTCACCTCTAAATACCAATATTGTGTATCTTTTAAGCTGTAAAAACGATAGTAAAATGCACACAGAAACTTGAATTTGCTATCAAAATGTTCGTGATTGAACACTCTCGATAAGTAGTTAACGCATTTTTCGATTTAAGCTGTTACCTTTCCATAAATCTCATTTTTCTAACTTTCGAACATGTTTTTACGCACGCACGCTTTCATAGTCCGTAAACTTCGTTTATCGACACTGTTCGCACTGCCGGCCCCGGCCTGTTGAGAGACGGAGATGGCACTATTCCTATGTGTGCTGCCTTGATCGGGTGCTGTAGTCGCCTTAAAGAGATTTCGTAAAAAGGTGAACTTATTTTCTGTGTATGCCCTCTAATATAACTTAATTGATAGACAAAAAACCGTCAATTCGTTTTTGTCTGCTTTCTTCAAAATTGTTTTATTAGTGATGCAATGGGCAGCAGTTGCAGTATGTGGGGGAGCAATCGAAATAAAGCTATTTTTCTTATAAAGGTACCAAAACTTATTACTAATAAGTGCATCTTTCAGTATTCAATTAATTTATGTTGTGAGGAGTGATGTGGTCTCTCTGTATATAATCTAGAAATACCTACGAATCTTATGATACGTGTTTATTTCACTTAAGTTAAAACAGCGTATCTATCTAGTTACATTCCAAGTTTCGAGTAACATCCTCTACAGTTGTCCCAGTACTCCTAGTACCATAAGCACTTTAAGTGAAATCAGTAGCTCCTTAGCAACACTGACAAAACTGGGTCCACAAGTTACATAGCCACATCCCTGGAGATTGTTCATCGTCAAACACGAGGCTGCGCCGTCCATCTCGTTTGCGATCGCCACGCCTTCCACTAAGAAATATATGAAGTGAGAACATTACAACCTAGAACACCACTTGATGAAGATAGCCACAAGAATTGGCCATACAGGCACATTGTTATTGGCTTCGTGATTGCTGTGATTGACTGAAGAAAGGATTGGTCTAAGCTTTATGTTTTCAGTACGAATCAAAGTACTTTCCTTCACCGTATGATTGCCAAAACATAAGTACTGCTAGTGTAGAGCTATTAAGATTGTTATTGCATTACGTTGCACATAACGTATTACATTAGTCATTTAATCTTTAAATTTGAGTCGATGAGGTTATAAATATAAGTAGACACTAGGCGCATCTCCTGCTTGATTAATAAATATTATCTTATAATATAAAATTATTTTTTTATATTTATTCTGAATATCCTTCACATTTTGAACGAGGCCCGTGCTTCTTGGTGGGGGCGTATATTGACTGATAAAAAAAAACAATGATATATGCATATTCTTTGAAAAAACCAAAAATAATTTTTACCCTATATTATATAAAAAAATGTCATGTCTCTATCATCTTTGAAATATAGGGTTAAGTTGAAAACATTGAGATCGCTTAAGAAGAAAAGTTCTTAGCAATTTTAGTACATACAAATTTTCAAATTTTCCAGATCCTGTCTTCGAATCGTCATCGCAACTCTACAGCCGTCAAAACGAGCTAACCAATATATTTTGCATTTAATAAGGCGTCGTACACACAGCGCGTGGCCGTTGGGCAGAGATGGATCCAGTGATAGGCCGTGCTCGATCGGGCGAGTATGAAATTATTGGCGGGCAGATTCGTGCACGATGCATCTGCCCGGCTGGCTAATGTTGCGAACGCGCGCTGGAAAATATGGGAATAGGAACGTGAGTGTGGACGCAGCTTAAGGAATTTCCTTTTCTGTAACCCGGGGACCTAGTTTTCTTATTTATTTTATTGTGTTATAAGTTCTTGAAAGTTACAGTGAATCGTTTTTTCTGGCTGAGCTTGTTTCATCCTTGATCACATTTTTGGTTTCATGTTAGATATTGATTTGTGATAGCGGTGAAAGCCCAGTTGGTAATGAGCCAGACGTGTAATCCGAAGGTCATGGGTTCAAATCCTGGTATGGGCCTGTACCACTAAATTCGTCTTTTCAGATTTATGTACGGATTTCTAATTATCACTTGCTCTACGGTGAAGGAAAACATCGTGGTGAAACCCGCTCGTCCAAGAAAATTCATTTTCGAAAGAAGAGCGGTCCACCAATCCGTATTAGGCCAGCGTGGTGGACTATGGCCTAAATCCCCTTCGTGTTTCGAAGGGAGGCCCGTGCCCCTCGGTGGGGACGTATATGGGCTGATAAGAGTGATTTGTGCTTAACTATAAGTAGCACCTGCAACATTTATATGAAATGTGTAGCCAAGTAGGTATTTCTAAGTTCAAACCTTCCGTTATTGTGAGCTTCAACGCTCGTTTAAGAAACCCATAGGAACTTCTTGAAAATAATTTTCGACAACTCATACCTACAAAAGCAATCACCTGATCGCACAAGTTGAGTCGAGAGACGAAAATTTTTTCATATTACGACCTATGGTTCTTGGGAAATTTGTTCAGTTTCGTTGGTTGATTCACGTTTTTAATTTTCACTTAAGGTTGTTAATTCGACTTAGATTTATTAAAACAGCCGATATACAATAAGATTTTGTTTTATTTTTCTCCACATAGGCACATATCAAAATGGCGTACACTACTCAACCGAACCACAGACTAGGTAGATGATACCATAGACAATTAATAAACACAAATATTTTATTGTCTCTACCTCTACACGTCTGCTTACAAAGGTCACTCTATATTTAATGGGTGTTAATTGTGTGTATAGTATATTTTCCACATTTAATTAGAAAAAGTTATAAATACATATCTTAGCTTGTACCGTTACTTACCACGAAAAAATTTAAAATTTCGTATCACCCCCGAAATTCAATTGCTTCTAACTTTTAAAAGGATGAACCAATATTATTAAATATAGCTTAGGAACCATCTCTATTACGTCAGCTTTTAACCAATAAAACCGCATCGAAATCGGTCCATTCGTTTAGGAGCTACGATGCCACATACAGATAAAAATCCCTAATTTTTTTCCGTGGTTCAAAAAAACAGCCCAGAAAAGCCTTTAATTTTTTTTACGGTTACAGCTACTGCGTAAAATATGGGCTCCTTTAAGTTTTCTTTCACTCTGGGCTTAAAAGATAAATCTGCAAGATATGGAAAACTTTAACTTACATAGTTACAGTTTACTGGAAAGCCTGAACGTCTCCTAACCATAAGGTTTTGCTGAACTTTTGCATTCTTATTTTTAAATAAAGTTAGGTTTAGAATATAAACTGTCTCTAGCTAAAAGACGCCTGCGATTTTGTTGCCGTGGGAATTTTATTACATTTTTTCTTACCAGGAAGGCATTACGTTTAAAAAAGCTTTAACTTCAGTGAAGGTTTCTGTAACTTTGATTGCTCCTCTTTATCACTTTATTGCCATGATTTAGATAGATAGACTGGCTATCTGTTTAGCCAGTCTATTTAGATAGATAGACTGGCTATAGGGGTGACTACAAATTAGCTAGTGGAACTTTAGTCTAGTTAAAAATTAAACCCATAATTAAGGATTTCTTAAGAATTTTTTTTCAGTTTCATGGTAAGCCATAATTTAAGACTTTACATGTGGTGAGCAGTGATAGCCCAGTTGGTAATGAGCCAGACTTGTGATCAGAAGGTCGCGGGTTTAAATCCTGGTGCGGGCCTGTACCACAAAATTAGTTTTTTCGGATTTATGTACGGATTTCTAATTATCACTTGCTTAACGGTGAAGGAAAACATCGTGATGAAACCCGCCTGTCCAAGAAAATTCATTTTCGAAAGACGGGCGGTCCACCAACCCGCATTGGGCCAGCGTGGTGGACTATGGCCTAAAAGCCCTTCGTGTTTCGAAGGGAGGCCCGTGCCCCTCGGTGGGGACGTATATGTGCTGATGACGATGAGGTATGACTTTATATTCTAGCGAAACTTTAGTAGGTCATTCTCCTCTTGAAACTGAAAAACTTACCCCAAGTAGCCCGTGTATGATTCTCAAAAAAAAATCTCGATTTCTCATACTACTGCAATCAGCTGAAGATCGTTCAAGTTGTATTGTAGCGAAACTTTTTTTTCCGTGTTTTTTTTTGGGAAAACTGTGGTATAATAACTTGTTTTAATTTAGTGAGCTGATTCAATTTTCGCTAATTTAACGTCAATGGAAACGAGTCTAAGGCCCGTATCACAGAAGGAGACTCAAGTCTTGATCTGAACTTAAGTATTGATTGCCTCTTTTTCTAACTAACAACTGCTACTTAAGTATAGATCAGAGTCTGAGTCCCGTTCTGTAATAAGGGCAACAGTTCTTGACTGTGGCAAAGGTGTCATTGGATCAAAAACATACAATCTCGCCATAAATTATTAATTCTCAGACTGAACATTTAATTCTGAGTGTCGAAGCCCGCGGCTTACTCCTCCCGCCTGCCACCTGTATGTGCGGTCCATAGCACTTTTATGGGAACAAATGTAAAAGCTAGTTATCTCGCATTAAATTGAAGATTATTTTTTTGTCGTGGGTCCCTTAAAACACACAAAAAGACAGAGAAGAACACTCATGACCAAAGGATAAAGACCTGCTTTTTTCACAAATATTTGCTCCGACGGGGAATCGAACTGAGGATTCCTCGCTCACTACCACTTGACCAAACCGACCGTCATTACATAAATGGTCGATTGTGCTGTAGTGCAATGTCAAATAGGACACAGTTAAGCATGTGTTGAAGCGTCTGCTGCTGTTCACACAATTTTTTAACCACTTCAGGAATCGAATCAATCGAACCCAGGACCAGGCGATGAAGGGTGGCGTCACTACCACTCGAAAAACCAGCCATCAAGTGTCACTTATATGGACATAGTCTATGTGAAGTTTAACCTATGTTCATGGAAAATTCACCCTAGGAATAGAAGTTCGAAAGAACATGAGAGAATGGAATCGAGGCAAAACGTTTTTTAGCATTCAGCACCAAAAAACTGAGGAAAAATTTGGTATTTCTTTTAAAAATACAAATTGCCCATTTTACATGTAGAAAATGGCGCGTTTGAATAAAAAAATCTTTCCATACAATTTTCCAGTAGCGTCTTTCCTCAGCTATAAGTAGTCAATATCCAAAATACGTCATGGGATTTGTGGGGGGAAAGAGGTGTGTGGAGTCATATCATCTCAGTGCTTCAAAATCGTCAACCTGACCTCTAGTGGTGCACCCTGCTGGTCAACGGACGAGACTCTGACGTGTTACAACCCATGAAGGGTTTCTTTACTTGAAATTGGCGACTTTGCCATTATCTTTTTTAATATCCAGAAGTTGAAATATTTTAGTAGAGGAAAAGGCATATAACTTGTCTTACGTAGTTACCGACGCGGATATCTATAAAAACCCTGAAATTAACTTGTTGTTTCAAGATCTCTATCACATCTTAAAGCAACCTGCATCTTGAGCGTTTCTATGTCACTGATAGCTATCAAACACTAAGTTCAGTTGAAGTTGTAAAGCGTTTCCTCAACTGGACTGTACAGATATTCCAGTTCTTAGTATCGGTGTTCCCAAACCGATATTTCACATCGGTGTCCATGTGTAATTACTAGTTAGAGGCCGTTCACGCCTCCAAGCGCGGTCAACGGCTCTCCGGACACTTTCGTCGGGGTTCTATTTGTTTTGTTTCTATTTTTAACCCCCGACAAAAAAGAGGTTATATTATAAGTTTGACGTGTTTATTTTACATAGATGTATGTCTGTGTTTCTGTCTGTGGCATCGTAGCTCCTAAACGAAAGGACCGATTTTGAAGGTTTTTTGTGACGTAATCGAGATGGTTCGCTTAGTTATATTTGATCAAAATAGGTTCAGCCGTTTAAAAAATTTAAGCAATAGAATGTCGAGGTGATACAATTTTTATGTTATTTTAGAGTTATTATTAAAGTCATTAGTTTATATGTTACAAGGCAACATATGTAAAATTTTCATGTATATTAACGTCTAAGGTGTCAAAAATATCAATTTCAAATGCCCCAACATTTGCCAAATTGAGGCCCCTATTGTTGATCTGAAATGAATTCGTCTGTTGGGAAACTGCAATCCAAATCACAAATGCAATCCAAATAACAGAATATAATTTATTAGATGGTGTATTGTGTAAGGCAGCTTTATTGCAGACGTTTCAGACTGTCTCTGTTGTTTTCCATGAAAGCAAAATCAATCACCGATATTTTGGTCACAGTTACCTGTACGTTTCTTATAAACTTTAAATAGGCAAGACAGATTAGAAAGTGTCCTAGACTCACCATTTTAACCATACATTTTTTTATTAATGAAGGGTTCGCTCTTGACCACAATCTAGCCCAAATTTAACATATTTAACAGCGCAAAGTATAAATTTTAAAGCAGAACTTGGAAATGCTTTTGAATTGACTAAGTAAAAGAAATTACCCATGGTCGCTTCTAAGCAAGTAAGCACTACTTCTTACCTTACTGCTGTCCTACCCTAAGGTTGCCTGGAAGAAATTGCTACCTAGCAATAAGGCCGCCTTGTTGTACACTATGTTTTATGTTCTGTTAATTGTATTGTATGTCTTTGTGTGCAAATAAAGTATATTGTATTGTATTGTATTGTATTGTATTGTAAATAAGTTTGAGACAAAGATACAAATTAAAGCTAAACTTAGAAAAACTTTTGAATTGACTCAGGGAAAAAGAAATTATGGTCGCTTTTAATCAAGAAAATAAGTTTGAGACAAAACATAAATACCTCACCAAAGACTTAAGATTTACAACTTTTTTTTAACCGTGCAAATGGTCGAAGAATATCCGAAAATTATGAAAGTCACGTCGCATACAATAAACATGCTCATAAATAAATAAATAAGGCCGAATTTAATAACAAGCTTGGGCTAAGTAATGGTCGCCAGGAGGCAATGTTACATATATTATAAACCCAGTCGTTTTATAAACTTTTACACACATTTCTTAGCGACGTATTAAAATGTTTAAACACTATAATTTGGTGAGGACCGGGGCATTACTTTTTTGTAAGAATCCAATGGGAGACCAAGCGAGACCGCGTTGGTTAAAAAGTGTACAAAAAGCATCGATCGAAATTGTCGGACAGTTCATTTTACATAAAAATGCAATTTGAGAGCAAATAGGCAAGCAAGAATCCAAGTTAAGAACTATGGAATTTCTTCCGAGAGTTGTATACCAGAACCAGAAGCTGTTTAAACATCTTACAATGTGACAAATCACAATACCATCGGACATCAATTGGACAATTATAATTCCTTTACAAAACGATTATAGGTGGTCAGGTCTTCGAAGGAATTATGAAAGAAAAACTGGATAATTTGTTATCAGATGCCTGTATAATGGAGGAATCAACACCATTGGTGTCAGTACTTAAAACGATAGCTATTAGCAAATATCTTGATGTTGTTCTTGAGAAGAAGGGAAAATCGTTTTTTAATTAGATTGGTTCGTCAACTTTTGAATGTTTTTTGTTTATGAATCGCGTAAATCTTTTTGTGAATAACTAATAATAGATATTGAACTCTAAAATACTGTTACTTCTATAGGGTGACTTTAAAAGCGTGATTCTCCCCATGAAGCTGAACAATTTATCTCGAAGAACCCAGAAATTCGACTTCTCTTAGAAATGCAATTAGCTCAAAGATATAGGGAAAGGTGAAATTGTTTTTTCATGAAACGACCTATATTCCTTGAGAAAAGTTCTTCAGTTTGGATGAATCACATCCACAATTTGCGCTAATTTAAACTCAACTAATATATATTCATGCCTATCGGGTAGTCAGGACGTCATATCTAAAATTCTTGACGCCACATTTGGCAATCATTCATTGATACTAACTACTAAATTACTTTTTGTCATAAAAGCATTTTAATCTAAGCAAGCAAAGTACAACAGCAACAACATTTCATTTGATGTTATAGTTTACGATAAAAGTAAGATGAAAATAACAATAAAAATAATAGACATAAAAAATCCAACCCAAGCACATATTTAAAAATCGAACTAACAATTGAAAATCAAACAGTGCGTGTCTGCAATACGATTCAAACAAATGAAGATCTTAAAAGTAAATAAATCGGCGTTGGTATTTCTAGGATGCCTTCACGGCTTCGTCGGCGGGGTTGAATGGCGCTTCCAGAGGTATGCGTGGACGCACCCGTCGTCGGCGAGGACTTTATCCGTCGAACGCTCTTTGGTGAGCCGCGATCTAGATTCGCGGCGCCGGCGGCGGCGGCACGATCCTATCGACAAACCGCGCGACAATTGCTAACATGCTAACAGGGCAGAGGCGCCGAACAACGCGAATTATTCAAACGAGGCGTCCCGACTGAAGCGCGAACTTCGAATTCCGATGGGAATGGATTTGCGGTTTTGCGTGCGTCTGTTTAACTATGTGATAGACATAGCCGCGAGAAAACTGCTACAGATACCGACATCGATAAAGGATCGGCCAGAAAACGTGGCTACTTTACAATCACAATGGGAACCTTGGAATACGCACACTGATATATACGTCACGTGCCCAAATACTTGCATTTTGGGGGAACTTATGGCCAAGGCGATACCGTGATAGCGCCGTTTAAGTGACAAAATGATATGATTTCATTTGCCGTTGACTATCATTCGAAACGAACAGAGATTTCTTCGTAAAACGAAACAAACTTAGGGTGAGATAGAAGCTATTTGGCGGTTTGAAAAGTCTGACACCACGGTAAGTTAAGTTTTCCAAATTAAATCGATCAAAAATATGAGTAAACATAGGATATACATATGTTTCCAAGGCTGCGGCTGATCTTACGTGGTCATGGTCAACCAACGAACGAGTTTGTTCTAAAATGACTTTGTCTAAAATTCTACACAAAAGTTAAAAACAAAGGAGGAGCAACAGGCTGAGTCATCCAAGCACGAACTTTGTTATTCCAAAGACGTGCAGATATGTGGTTGTAGAGATGACGGTTCTAAGAAGTCGTTGGGAGACGAAACAGCCAAGACGTGGATACTTCATTTCTTCATAAGGGAGTACTTTTATTTCTTTATTAAGGTATCTACGGGAAGTTCTACTTACAGCGAATGGTAAAAAAGAACATTAACATAATATATCAAACCCAGTTTAATATGTCGATTTCTTATTTCTAAATTGTTCAGCTTCAGTGTTATTCAGATATTAAGTCAGTTAAAATTATAAAATAAGGAAATCACGCCTCGGAGTTAATATTCTTCTTTGGGGAAGACTGCACTTCTGCGAATATGCGAATTTATAAACGCTACTGAAATTCATTACTTTGACTTGTTTCAAGTAACATCCTGAATGATATATATGAAACTACCTGTCCACTCGCACCTCCCTCGACCTAAACCATCCACGAATCTACTTGAACACACACAAAAAATTCATTAAAATCGGTCCAGCCATTTAAGAGGAGTTCACTGTCAACACACGTACAGAAGAATTATATATATATGAAACAAAGCTTTGACTTTGATCTATTGCTCTCACAGGAAATTTCCTTGTTAATTTCCTTAGCAAGATTTTACCAGGCATACTATAAAATCCCTTAAAATAAGTAACAGGGATTCGAGGTTTTTGCTGTATTGGGGTTACAGGTTACACTACATTATTCTAATAACCATACACCGTTAACCATCAGAGTTTGTCAACTGTCAGTTAGGTCAGTTTGTTGATGATCTGCCTATCCTGAGGGCACAAGTGCATGTATATTGGGTGATTTTAAATCAGAGGAGTGTCTTTTAAAAAGGGGATATCTATATTGTTTCTTATTTTCACAAAATGGGAAACTTAAAATGGAGAAATTTACAAACTACTTATTTTATAGGTAAAATATTCCCTTTTGAAATGGACTCCCACTTTTAGTTTTGATTAAGATCCGAGTGACAAAATTGTGTATTTTAGCACTAAAAACAAGACTGCATACTCAGTTAAACAACTAATACAAATGTAAATAATTGAGAAGTGGCTTTTGGAAAGACACTTCTCAATTAGTTAGTAAATTTAAGTATATGTGAATATTAAACCTACAAAACTAATTTCACTAAGGAACATAGGTCAAAATATAAAAAAATCCTGCGTCTCCATACAACTCCATACAATTAATAATTATTTTAGGGAAATAAAAAAAATGTAAGGAATTTCGTATAAGTTTCTTGGGGAAAGTTGTTTAGTCGAAAAAAAAATCACTCCTTAAAGTGTTGCTAACTAATTTAGAGTCACCCCATAGAAGTAACAGTATTTTAGAGTTCAATATAGATATTAGTTATTTCTAAAAGATTTACGCGATATATAAATAAAAAAGATAATGTATTTATAATGCACTATAGCTGACCCGATAGACGTTGTCCTGTTTTCTTAAATTTTTTAATGTTCCGCTCAACTTTCTTAATTTTTTCTTTCATAAGAAACTTGTCCTAACAATAAGGAACAGAACAAGAAAACAATCATCCAAATCGATCAAGCCGTTCTCAAATTATAGCGTGACCAGAAGAAATAGTGGTTAATCTACTATATAAAAATAAGTCGGGTTTTCCTTCCTGACGCTATAACTCCAGAACGCACGAACTGATTTCCACGGTTTTGCATTCCTTGGAAAGGTCTCGGGCTCCGTGAGGTTTATAGGAAAGCTAGTTTATATATATATATATATATATATATATATATATATATATATATATATATATATATATATATGTATGAGTAATTCTCATTGATGCCTGGTACTTCATGTTGACATGACTTTGCAAAATTTCAGAATTCTAAAGATCCAAGGGAGCTGATGAGTTAATGTGACTGAAGAATTTCATTTTCATACCTACATATGTATTTTTAATCTAGGGAAACCTATAAAGGCTTAATTCTTAAGTAATTCTGTCAGATCTAATATTTAAGTATGTAGCTGTTGGTTTTCTAAATAAAAAAAATAAAAAATGAGATTAAGATTAATGTAAATTATAATAATGACTTGACCTGCCAAAATCCTGGATCATGGTCAAGCATACCCCGAAATAGAAACGGGACTAAGCACTAGGACAGGAAGAAGATTAAGATAGTCTTAGCAAGTAATAAGGCACAGTATTTAAGGTAAGAATAACAACAAGGGGTGAGGTTGTCGGGGGAAGGGGGAGGATGCCGTCACGTGCGCGCGCATCAGATAGCGCTGAACTCAACGCGACGCGACGCCTGCGCTTGCGCGTCAACGAGAATGCCGCAAGACTACACAGTACACACGCAACCTAGGCACTTGGCACGGAAAGGGGAGTTTTGCGTTGTGTTTGTAATAAATGGAAATTGTTTTAAGAGAAAAATAGGTAAGTATTTCTATCTGAGGGTTTAGAGTCTCGCCATCGACTGTCCACGAGAAACGGCGGCGGATTTAATTCGTCCTCTGAAAACTGTTTTCTACGTATAAATCTACACTTATAAGTACCTAACAAAAATCAAATCAAATTAGAAGAACATAAAATAGCATTAACTCTGTTTATTCAGTTTTAAGCCGTGTGGTGATCGGTTGAGAATAACACCACCCCATCTCTTTCCGTGGGTGTCGTAGGAGGCGACTAAGGAAACACAAATGAGACCTGCCTCCTAGTAATCCATCCAAGTCAACGACACTTCATTTTTTGCTGAATCTGAGGTGTCGTCCTATGGTCTCATGCGGTGTGGTAGGCTCTATAAAGGGCCGTCTGGTTCGCGACCACCCTCCTACCGAAGTCCGACGCCAAACAGCTTGCTGTGTTCCGTCGGTGCGTGGGAGTACCAGTGCCTTTATAGGCATTTTCTGGGTTAACTCGCTCCATCGTCGACCTCATCTTTGACCTTTATGGTCAAGATTGAGGTCAAGAGTTAACCCATCTTATAATAAATAAAAAAATCTACACTTATAAGTACCTAACAAAAATATAAAAATCAAATCAAATTAGAATAATATAAAATAGCATTAACTCTTATTCAGTGTATACTCAGTGTTTTCGGGGGACGAATTTTAAATCTGCCGCTGTTTCTCGTGGACAGCTTTCGTTGGCCCGACTAAGAAAGTACCTATGTAGTTGCTTTGTTAGTAATAACTCTAAAATTAAACATTTAACTCCCGATATTCACCGCCTATAACGGTTGAACCAATTTTTATCAAATAAAGAACCAAATCTATTACGACAGCTTTCAAACAAAAAAAAAAGCACCGAGTTTTTCTGTTTTTGCTTTTTTGTGTGGGGAAACTGAATGCCAGTACACCTTCAACTTTGCATTTTTATATTGAAAGGGCCACAATACGGTTTCTTGTGTATGTACTAAGGGCTCCTTAGGAAACACATATTCATCTTATATCAGGCCCGTTCACAAGCTGTATTTTTACAAAAATGTTTGTCCCAACCGGAAATCGAACTCTATCTTTAAATGGCAGAGTCACTACTACTTAACTAAACCAGTCGTCAAAATATAAGACACCACTCAGTCTTTAGTAACAAACAAAAATTATAAAAAAGTTGATGAATGCGAACATGATAAATAAGACAAGCAGAGAGCAATTATATAAATATCCAGTCAATAATACTCCATTCAATTATATTTTCATTAATCATATTAAAGACAACCTGTATTGTATTACTTTTCCTCTCAACTTAGTCCAAAAGAAGAAAAAAAAAACATGCAGTAAAATTATCAAAATCATAAAATTTAATTCTGGATGCGGCATCCACATAACTGTGCAAAAAGGTGGACAAGTCATAACAATAAAGTGTGTTTGGCAATGTGACATTGGAAAAAGCGTCACGACAGAATACGCAGCGCATGCGTGGCTGAGACCGCCGGGCGCGCCGGATCGCAGGCATTCCCGCCTTTTTGTTAATTCTGAGGGCCGTATCCAGTATCTCCACCTTACTAAAAACTTCGTCAGGAAACAAAAATGGCTGAATAGAATCTTTATTATAATGTATTTACGCCAAACGCTTACGCATCCAGGTTGTTTTCTTGATCCTCTGTGCAAAGCAAGCCTTTTTCCTAGCGTGGTAATACGAGTTTCTTATTGAGTAGCTCTATGTGCAATAGTTGATCGACATATACTGATAAGATCAGGTTAATATCTAGATAACATTAGCCTAGAGTTAAATTCATAAGGAAAAAAATTCATATATTCATAAATTCATAGTCCGGTCAATGTAGACATTCAAAGATACATAAAAAAAGATACATGAATTTATGTACCTTCACTCTGTTTTTTGGTCTGAATTGAACGGACTATTCAGTAATAAACTGAGGACAAACATTTCTGGCAAATATTCATTGAGCCAATTTCAAATAGGCTAACTTCCTAGGAAGAGAATAAGACCTAAATAAGTCCCTGTTTGGTAGAGTCGTAGTATTTATTACAACACTGACGGTGGATGGTCGATGGCGACCACCAGATACCAGATTTTGACAATGATTCTCTCGGCTCTGATACCAAACTCCATTGTATCGGGTTTTTGTATCGTTCGGCATCCATTTTTATTCGCGCCAGCAATTCATATTTTGGTAGCTTCACTCGAAACTATATTTTGATGGAAGAAAGTGAAGTTTAGGAGTTTCTTTTCTTAGCGTGCAATGTTTTTTTTATGTAAAAATTGTTGATGGCCAGAAGCGATTCTGATTGCCAATATTTTAAAAGTGAATTGTATTTTTAGGTTAAATTGTTTTGTCAAAAAAATAAATTGACTGCACAAGTTTTTCTTAGTGGCCAATATTTTTATATTTTGATACTCATGTTGCTTGAAAGTTGTACGGGCACCGTCATAGAAACCGATACCACCTCCATCCTTATAAAGTAGCGCTGGTGGGTTCGTCCAATATTTTTAAATGACGAAAAACTACAGCATATTTCATCTGTGGACTTTGGTTGCTCTGCCTACCCTGATGGGACATAGGCAGTAGGCATAGCGTATGTGTCAATTAGAATTAATATGAAAAGCAATATCATGATCGGAAATCGAACCTACAGTTGCGACCCATCTCTAACCCCACACCATTCTTTCGGGAGCATGAAAATGAATAAATTGCATAAATATTTATGACCACGTATCGTCGCCGGCGTCTAGAGATGACAAAACCCGAACAGCATTCTTTGGGCATATCATAGTTTTTGCAGACGACCAGCTTTGATCTCGACACATTAATGTGCCAGTTTTAATGCGATCTGATTCTGAAATCGTAGGTGGTCATTTTTATAGCTTGCACTGTAGCAAATTCTTTGATTACCTGAAGATTCGATATGCCTTACTTAATATTATTTCCTTACTTAATATTATAAAGATTCCTTACTTAATATTATAAATGCGAAAGTAACTCTGTCTGTCTGCCCGTCTTTCACGCCTAAACTACTGATCCGATTTTGATGAAATTTGGTACAATGATAGATTAGATTAGAAAGGACATTTTATCCCACAGTTGGACACGATATAACCTGTAGTACACGAGGGCGGAAAACTAGTGAATAATAGTAAATATTCTTGAGACTAATTCGAAGGCCTGTGTGCGCCTCGGTAAGACGTATATAGGCAAATAAAAAAATATGATGGCAGTGCCTTTAACCCGTCGTCGCTTACCAAAGTTAACAAAGATTATTTAATTTTATTTATTTATTTACTTCATTAAAATCCCGTCACATAAAAATACTAGAGACTGTTTCGTTTCTTATAAAATACGCAACAGTCCGGTGACAGTCTTCAATATGATCTAAGCAGGGACAGAGCCTTGTTCCGGAATCGACCACAGTTATAAATCAAAACAGTTCCCTATCCGTCGTGTGTTCCGAATCGAGGTACCCTGCTGTTCCGAGCGAGCACAAATTTACGATCGCCTCCGAACAAGTCGCTTACTCCGCGCTATTTCAACAAAATATCGTGATTTATACAAAACTGAACTGGTTGGCGAATCTCGCAAGCATTACTAATGTTGTACATAAATTATTAACGTATTGATGCCTCGAGGAGACATGCAGAGGTAATGTAGAGGCAATGTTCTGTTCGGATGGATAAATTGAGCACTGGGGTTATGTATTATATTGGTCCTTATTACAGTATTATATTGGAGTTATGTATTATATTACTCCTTATTACAGTATTTTGCATATAAACACGAATCTTTGAGTATATCTAAGGAATTACACTAATTATGTGGGTATACTAGGTTTTAAAAAGGGTAAAAAAGACAAAAAAAAAACAATTTAAACCTGAAACTTTTCGGCTATAAGTCTGGCTCATTACCAACTGGGCTATCACCGCTTATTTGAAAATTCTCGGTGAGGTTAGAAAAATAACTGACATTCCCGCGGAAAGAATGCGTCGTGTGGGTGTATTTGAATGTTAACATGTAGTTCCACGTTTCCCTCACGCACGCGCAGGCTTCAGATCTCATCCTCTGCACGACAACACGAATAAATATTCCTTTTATTCCAATTTGTCAGCTAAACCACTCTGCGGGCGAGTTATCTTCGTGTTGGGGTAAGCTCCCGCCAAAACAATGCCAGGGAATCGTTAAAAAACGTGCTCGAAAGCTGCATTTATCATCGCTGATTAAATACCATTGTTTTGTATCGGGAGATGAGACTTCTCGTTCGTTTTGCGTCTCCGTGTCTCGCATTGTACGAGTGGAGACAATAAGTCTGTTAAATTGGGCCCCTCTTCTCGTTATATTGTATGTACGCGTGCAACCTGTATTTTATGTTCTCGCGTAGTATTGTAACTTGGGAATGAAATTTGTTTTGTGAGAAACGGTTTTCTAATCGGTTTAGTAGTCATTTCATAATGCACGGTAAAGTTACCTTCTTAATGGTTGGTTTAAGTCTTATTAAGGTAAACAAAAATATAAATAAATTTAAAAAACGATTAAGAATAGTACATTGTTACTTTAGGGGTGAAAGCAACTTATTTAAGTCCCGAGACGGGGTTTGGCGACCGAGCGTAGCGAGGGAGCTAATAGTTCGAGGGACTAAATAAGTCATTCACTGTGCTTTTCATTACGAATACAAAGAAAGTAAAAACAAAAACATGAATAAGCTCAACTCATTTACAAAACTCTACAACTCGAAAAAACAAATGAAGATCGGAATACCACTTTCCCGCCTATTAGGTTTTTTTTTCTGTGGCTGGCCAGCTATCCAGCCACTATTTTTCATTTTCATCATTGAAAAAAATGGTAAATATTTTTAAAAAATCTATGTTATTTTAAAGAAATAGCTAAAAGTAAATTATTATAAAGTCATTAAAAAAAGTATTCTTTAATGAATACTTAACTTTTGTTATTTAAATTTTACATCGCGCTGTAATAGAGTGACTGTATAGGAAGTTGGAACATATTTTTTTAATACTTAATTTGACAGCTGTCAGTTGAAAGCGATTCTCCCTAGGCTTGAAAAGTATCACTTTCAAGCCGCTCCGTAGGCAACTTCAGACCTACTTTCTGAGTATGAGTAATGAAAATCATCTTTTCTAGTCAATTCACAAGTGCAGTGGTCACGGAGCATCAGGTTACCCCATTTCTACTGCAATATCTTTAATAACTATTACTTATTTATTTTATTTGAAATATTTACAGCAAATATAAACGTATACGGTTATAGTTATAAGTTATACAAAACCAATACAAGATATGCAGAGTACACGTATGGATTGACTGGATGTACTGGCGTGAAACTAAATATTCTTTTTTAAGATCCTTAAAATTATCATATTTTTGGCACCGAACTAAAAATATATCGCATTGTCTTCGTCTTAGTTTGAGACGTTCAAAAACGAATCTATTTTTCCTAACCGAAAATGCAATAAAACACCCACACATCTCAGCGCCACGTACTGCACTCTACATCTAGCTAGATGAACGAGACGCTAGTTCTGGGAAACAAGTGCAATTCTACGTAAAGAAGCAACTTCGTACGTGACGCTCGACATCACGAAGCGTCGAGGCGGCAATACTTCAATCAACAACTCTGCTATGTACTCACTTTCACTGTTTTATCAAGTGATATTTACTCGTAACACTTCATTCAGCGACGTTTGTTCCCCTGGTCTCAAGAATCGTAAATACTACAACAACTATAATAAAAAGATATTATATTTCTATGGCAACAAAGATCATTTTGCTAGGGTAATCGAAAACCAAAAGTTACAATTTTTTTTTTAAATGATGAAAAAGCTAAGGAACTCTTCTTAGAAGAATAAAAATTATATATTCATAAAACAACCACACAACAAAATCAAATTTTTTGCGCCATAATCATTGGCAGCTGGACATTACTGTTGTTATAACTTGAACGAACATCGTTAATAAGCAATTTAATGAACTTTGCTCTTTATAGGGATAACATCAGGCAGAAGAAATCATTGAGACCCATTTTAATAAAATTAAAGGCAGATGAGATGACATTCTTCAATTAACTGCCGTAAGAAAAGCGTCAGAACTTATGTATGCTTATCTTAACGACGTTTGGTATCGGACAAAACGCGATCGGACCGTGTGCCGTTTACTTATGAGAAAATTAAAAAGCAAATATGACATAAATTATTCTTCATATTAAATTATCATTCAATTTTTAAATTATTATCCTCATAACGCTTAACATAGGTGACACAATATAATTTTTTAACGGATTTATTGCAATATTTATAATTTATAGCGAGTGCGTTATGATTTCTGATGGGCGAGGTGCAAAAACGGGAATGCAGGCTATAAAAATATAGTGGCAGACAAATACGTCCATGTCAGAGGAAAAAATTGGAATCGGCGAAGCGGGGTACTAACATGGCTAATTAATTTATTAATTAGCATCAATTAAACGCGATGCGCGAGCGCAATCGACGCGCGCGACTAGCTTTTCCAACGAACAATGCTGTTTAAACCCTATTTCTATTCTCCACACATACAATTCAAGACGGATTCCTATACCAGTCGGCAACTTGGTTATGATCGATGGTAATAGAAAAACTAACAGCAAATACAAATATACAGCAAAGAAGAGACCGGCTTTTCGTTTGATTTTCTTGCTCTTTCTTTGAAACGTCAGTCATGCGCTTTAGCTATGTAAATTTCTATTCAAAATGCCCTCCATATCGTTAGTACAGCTTTTAGTATCTAATGAACTATGGCGAGGCTAATATCGAAACTAACTAGCTAGCATAATATGTATTTGCTTTTAATAGCTTTGAAATAGTTTCATCTTTTCTTTTACCAGTGTTAAATAGAAGAGTATTACTTGAAGATAATAGGGTATTGCTACCTGCCGAGCAAAAAACAAAACCTCTTTACATACTGAATATAAATTCAAATATTTGCCATAGCTAAGCGATGTAGTTTCGAATGGATAAGACGTTGATAGATCGTCGACTGTCAATAGTTGTCGGGCCGGTGAAATTCGGACGGGAGCATTAATAACTGGCCTGCGCGTGCGCAGAGATGGGAGATACGCTACCTGTCTTCGTGATTAGAAGCTCATCAAGGCGACAGTAGCTGTTGAACTACTTATTTTTTTCTAGGAATTATTTCTTGAAACCTGCTGAAGCAGGAAAGGGGGACGATTTTCTGTCGACTAAAAATCCATCTAAATATTTATATAAAAAAAATATGTTTATCAAAAAAAAGAAAATGCTACACACTAAGTTATTCTCTTGTGTCGAGGATCCGTTAAAAATACACAAAGACGACACGAACACCAATGACCCAAGAACAAACATCTGTTTTTTACACAAACATTTGCCTCAACTGAGAATCGAACCCAGGGTCCGTCGCTTAAGAGGCAGCGCCGCTAACACTCGACCAAACCGACCGTCAGCTGAAAAATATAAGATTATTCAATTCAGATAAACAGTCATCTTAAATAAGAAACCCTAAGCTTTAGCATAATTAAATAAAAAATATTTAACAATTGTTAACCATTAACATTTTAAACACGGTCGGAAGATCTCCTCCTTAAGGAATGCACGGCAATTAGGACTGTAAGTCCACTCGTGCGCCGATTTGCCTCATTTATGGACAATATAAACTTGGTTTATAGACTATCCCAGATAACGGCATATCCACAGCCTCGGAATAGGCCTGAAGAGCGTTATGACTGCGATAGAAGTAATAAAATATCTGGTGACAGTGTCATATGCCGATTTATTTATTTAGGTGTATTGAGTTACGACTGTTTGGCTATAAAAGGGTTATTGCGGTAAGATGCTAGATAATCAAAGAGAAATTAAGTTCGTCACGTCATAAAAATGCATAAAATGTTTCTGTCTTCTGGTGTGGTTATAATGTTTTTCAATTTTGATCATATCATAAGATATGCTAAGCTGGTGCCAGGCAGCTCAGTGGATAACTCTCGCCATACAGAAGAGCAACGCTTGCTTGCAGCATTTAACAACGGGTTCTGGCTTCGAATTCCGGTCGGGACATTTACGCAGATGTTTGTTCTCGAGTCGTGGCTGTTCGAGCCTGTCTTTGTATGTGTTCCAAGGTAGCCAAGACACAAAGTGTGGGTCCGTGAGTGTGTATCGTTTATTTTTTTAATTGTGAACATTATAAATAGTAAACCAAGTTAAAGAGGACTCACCTATGTGACAGTGACATACTAAACCATTATATTACTAAGAATCGGAGTAGGTAGTAGGTACCTACATAAATCAAAACGTGAAAATCTTTAGTGGCCATCTTATTTAGTGCAGTAATGCCTGCAGCATTCCGATGAATCTGTCATATTTTTTTTCATTGCTTTTAAATCGATTATTCATCTTAGCTTTTAGAAAGTCAACTCTAAAGGTTATGATGCGGAGTGATCTTTAGTAAAGTATAGAGCACGTCAAACTTAATGTGACCTTATTCCGTTAGAATAAGAGTGAATCTGTTAAGCGTGGAGTATTATACACTGTACTAGTGTCAATCTCGGCATGGATCGATATCTATAAGTGTCTGCTACTGTATGCCATCGGGATCTGTAGCTCTATCTATATCTTGACCATTACTTTATCTTTTATAATCTTTTAGTCTATGTAAGATAGAATTTAGTCTTGTAACGCAGGGATTCTTAACCTTTTGTGGTTATGGACTATATACTTTCAAATACCGTAAGAACCAGGGTAGAGTCAAGGAAATTAACAGAAAATGTAGAGTTTTAATTACAATCAACAATTCGACACTGTCTTGGGATATTGTACGATTTTTCATGTTTTCAAGCTTCTCAAGCTTATTATATTATTTGCGGTATCGTAACATAGTCAATTATTATAGTTTGGAGCCTTTGTCTGTAACAGCAGCAGTCTATTTAAAAGAACCCTTAAAGAAGTATCCTGCAGCTTTAACGAATGTTTTAAAATGTATTTTACAAATTTTAAATTCCTCAAAAACTATTAAAACGCTACCGGTTTGAGAGTGTACCCACTTCGCATGCAAATGCAAAATAAAGTGCATCACATAAAATTAACAGACCTCAGACGTTATGGCGACATTTTAGGACTTGCGGGATTTTATAAGTAACTCTTTCGACAACTTTTTCCTCTTTCAATATTTATATTTTATACATATTATATTATTTATTGCAAAAACAAGACAAGGAGTGTATAAATTCGAATTTTGTAAAATATATTTCAATAATATACTTTAATCAACTCGTAAAATATAAGTAGGTATTTCACTTTTAAAATGTTAATATATCATGCAAATATATGCATTTCAAATACTCCGTTTGTAAGAAGAATGCACTTCTCTGAACCAACCAATTTTCATATAAGTACTTACATAGAAACATAGACTAAATTCACTAGACAGGTTCAACATAATTGTAGAAACACATAAAAATGATATTCTGTAATTGACACAAAATTATACCGCCAAAATTAGCATTTATGACCCGTTGCTTGTCCTTATATAAACAACTAGCATTCCGCCTGCTAGAATTCGGAAAAACTATGTAGACTATAACCCGTCGCGCGCTTGTTTACGCGCCGTGCGATACAAATCCTGCACATACGGGTGTGCATTGTGCATAAATTGCGTGAAGGTTTCCAAGGTGTCAGCTACCTCCATACCAAATTTTAACAAAATTTGTCGAGCCGTTTAAGTGTAAAAAAGTAACAAAAACACACATATTCACAAACTTTTGCATTTATAATGTAATCTTACACACTCGAATGAAAAACTAATACAATAGCAAAGATTTGATACGGACTTGATCACTTTCTCACCGATACATAGCAAAGCAAATTGTTCTCTTAGGATTTCCGATTGTAAGCTCTTATATCCTCAATTTTAAAGAAAAATAGCGTTTTAAACAGCTTAATAATATAATTATAAATACATACAAGTTTTTAATAAGGGCAGCATAATTGTAGTAAAGATCATCATCATCTTTAGAATAATTAGAATTATTTTAATTATGAGTCCAATACAGTGATTAATATGTTGGGTTTCCCAAATAAAAAATTATTCAAAATTTATTTATTACTAGCATTATGTTCGGAACTTCGTTCCCATGGAAATTCGGGAAAATTATGTAGCAAATGTTACTCAGGGATAATGTAGAATTTTGGAAATCGGTCCAGACGTTTTTAAATTTATTCGTTACACACAAAAATACAAATCTTTCCTCTTTAATAATAGGTTTTTACCTATGAAATTGTCGATTTTTTCTCAAGCTTTATTTTATTCATAATTTATTTGATTGAACAGCTATTACTAAAATTGTTTTTTAATTAAAGCCTTGGCCATATAACGGAGATATTGAGGCAAATTAATACATATTTACTTTAGATCTATTTGCTGAAAAAGAAGCTCGTTTCATCCGTTGCCCGTTTCATTGTTTATTTTTGCAGTACCGTTGTTACAATTACAACTTTCAACAAAGTAAGTACGATGAAAATTAACTTAATGTTGTCCAAACCTTCCCACAAAATTTTGCTAAATTTGGATTTCGCATTCCCGAGAAAAATCCAAAAACGTTAGTATGGAAAATTCAGTTTTCCAAAAATATTGTATCAAAAACAGCAATTTCATAGGTAAAGACCTATTATTAGTGTAGATTCATACATCGCCGGCCACCTTCCTGCATCAGTACGGTAAGTTTGAGTGAACAACCAAAAATCATTTATTTTATTAGGATTGGAAACTATAATGATTATGAAAGGATTAAGGATTAATTATGGGGGACATTAGGGCCTCAAGTGACGAGTGGCCGCAGGGGGCCCTAGGCTACCGGGCCGGACACGGCGGGGGTCTTCTCCCACGGACACGAGGGCCACGGAATGCTCGTTTTTGTGGCCCATCCTTTTGTCTTTTAATCAAGATTGACGGAAGTAAGATTTTAGATTTTTATCTCATTGTCTCCGTGTTTTTATACAGATGTTTCTTAAATTTTATGAGGAAGGCATAAACGTTCTTACAAGGTCTAATTTGATGGTTTGTGTTTTATTACAAGATTTTTTATTTACTTTTTGGTAGATTCGGTGCCATACCAAACAGAAGTCTTAAAAATTGACATTAAATCTAAAACTATTCACAAATAATTTTTTGACAAAATAAGAGGTAGGTACTAATATTTTTCAAAAACTAAGCTTTTTAGACGTGCGGATTTCATCACGATGTTTTCGTTCACCGCTGGGCAAGTGATAATTAATGAGAAATCCGTACATAGATCCGAAAAAACGCAATTACTGGTTCAGGCCCGTACCAGGATTTGAACCCAAAACCTTCCGCTTTCAAGTCTGGCTCATTACCACTGGGCTATCACCGCTATTAGATTACTTCACCGAAAGCCTCAAGACATTACATTACTCTTACCTCCTTCAAATTCAAAAGACAAGTCTTCACGGGCCAGTTTCTCAGAACTCCATAAGCAAGTAACGAAGGAGGCGGCCACACCATCAGTCATGGTGTTCATTTATAATGATGTTAAAAATGTTACCTAACAGGACCATGTCCTCCCATTGTACCACTGCTCAATGCACGACAAAAACTTTTAAAAAATGACTCCTAATTTATTTCCCGAAGAATAAGGTTATATGTTTAATAAGAAACGGTTAAGCGTGAGTTTTTGATTGGGGCCTGGGTTCTGTTTAATATTGGTATCTTTTCTTCTCCCTAACGCCTATCTCCTTTATCAAGCTTGATGAAACGTGACACTAATTTGACTTATTTGACAGTTGCTAGTTTTAGCTTTTACTAATTTGACAGTTGCTGCAGTAAAATCCGACCTCTGGCCTACTTAGAAGGAAATCTGAGCGGACTGGATCATGGGATTCTCATTCAGTCGTTTGAATAAGCAGGTTTCTTTTTTTATGTTTCCCCTTAGCACAAAGACACAAAAATCTTCGTGTTTTGTGATAAAGGGCATTACTTAATGTGCTTACTAACTCAGAAAACTTGCTTACTTGCTTAACTCAGAAAACGGTAAAACAGAAAAAAAAGGGGAGGACTTACTTTCTCACTAATATTATAAATGCGAAAGTAACTTTGTGTGTCCGTCCGTCTTTCAAGCCTGAACTACTGAACCGATTTTGATGAAATTTCGTACAGAGATAGATTAAGGCCTGGGAAAGGACATAGGCTACATTTTATCCCACACTTGGGTACGGTATAACATGAAGTCCACGCGGTCAAAGCCGCGGGCGGGAAGCTAGTGTAATATGTATGTTTTTTCTTAGCTTGTAGCATCCCACTGCTGGGGAAAGGCCTCCCTCGCATCATATGTATAATATTTACAAAAAAATAGATTTTCATAATTAGTTTATCAATTATTGAGCCTATCATACGATAAAAACCTTGCTTACTTTGGGCACAGATAATCTTTGGGGTTAGACGACGCTGTGATAGTAGTTATTACTAGCTTTGAACTCTTTTAGTCATCCATTTCATTCTTGACCACTTAGGAGGTGATTTTCGAAAAATCGCGAAACACGTGTCTGTTTGTTTGCTTTATTTCACCCCCTTAGGGATTGAATTTCGAAAAGGAAATTCTTTCTTAATGCTTGCCTATGTCATAGAAGACACCTTTTTGCCAAATTTCAGCTTTCTAGGTCTAAGGGTTTGGGCTGAGAAATCAAACCGCCAAATTGATGAGTCAGTGAATCAGGATTTTACCACAGAACCCTAAAATCCCATTTCCCATGACACCAAGCTGGGCGTTCTGTTTGTTCACTCCAACTGAGCGCCATCCTTCTTTATTTATTTTTTATACATTTTTTTATTTGTCCGTCTTTGACATTTGGAAGTTGGGTCACTTATTAAATTAGCTTTTGTATTTAAATGAACAATTAATTATTCTATTTTGTAAAAACGCTTCTGTATATATCGTTTTACAGTATTAGCTTCCCGCACGTGACCTCGTTCCCGTGGGAATTTTACCATTCGATTTTCCGAAATTTTTCTTTCACACAAACATTAAAAGGACAAGGTTTTATTTACGTACACACGGCAGCACATCAGGCTATACATATTGAACTTCACATCGCCCTTATCTAGCGCCAGATTTCGTAGTGCAAATGGATAACCTGACTTGCTGCTGGCTGTACATAACAAAAAAAAATACTCATGTTGAGCCGTCCTCAAGGGATGCTTCGTCATACATATGGCAATGTTCTTTGATCTATACGTGGGTATTGATAACTCTTCGTGTTCCTGGAAGGTTGTTGTTATTCCTATAACAACCACCACCAACCAACCACTCTCCTGAGTTAAAATGCAATACAAGGATCACTATGACGAAGAAAGAAAGAAAGATTTTTTTATTCATTATATTATGCCAGAAGTCAAACAACACATACCTACATTGATTACAAGGTGAAAAAGTGCTGCCTCATTCAGGCTGTTTTTCAGTCAGCGCCTACTACTGATAATACCCGAAAATAAGTGTGGCCGAAAAGAGCCCACGTCACAAGGAAAACTTAGCCTTTCTATTTTTCTTATTTATTTTATTAATTTAGGAAATCTTACAGCATTACATTATGGTAAATATTATTAATAATCGCCAATTAAAAGATTTCTCAATAAAACAAGCCAGACTCAAATTATTGTCAAGTGTGTGGCGAACTTGACTAACCCTGGTGTCGAGAGTTTTCAAAACGCCAAATCTTCTTATCGTGTAGGTATAGTCAAGTGCGTGGCGAACTGGCGATCTTGGCTGACGACTGTAGTCAATCGACAACAGCCGGGTCCGCCGGCTTAACAGAAACGCTCATGACAAATTGCCACTTTTGGTCACCCATCGGGTTCCCTGCCTCTATGTACGTTGTCTGGTCATTATCCGGTTCAGATTAGCGAGTGCCACTGGGCTACGTGCCTTCTACTTAGTGTGGGCGTTTAAATGTGTGGTATTGAATCTAAGGTGCTTTTAATAAAGCTTCGTTTCATCTACACCGTGGTCATTAATTTGTTTATTAATAACACAAGTAATAAGGTAAATGGATGTTATAAACATCGGTAGCCATCAAAGGACATTAAATTGTTAGGATTGAAGTCGGCAGCGGCCTCCCGTAGCGTAAGTACTGACGGCTTTAATTATGGATTTTAAAAGAATTGAACATACTTAGTTAAAAATTAATTTAAAGATAGGTAAGAACACACACAACATATTTTATAGAACAATCTTCAACAGATAAGAACACGAAATAAGACTGAGCCAGTACGGTGGCAAAAAGAAATAGGTGATCAAGTTTTGTATACTATACACATTTACAACACGAAATAAAAGAAAAAGAACAACAAAAAGATTATGAGTAACCCTCCTTTTTGCTTCGCCGTAGTCGGTTATTAGTAGAGGTAGCTTTTCACTTCCCACAAACGTTTATAACCACAGACACAAAAAGAGGGGTGTTATAATTACGACGCGTGTAGGTATCTGGTGTCTGTCTGTATGCGTTTTTTTTTGTTTGAAAGACGATTACGTCGATATGGTTCTTAGATAGATACCTATATTTAATCAGAATTGGTTCAGCCGTTTACGAGTTACAACTTTATAAGCGATGAATGAATGTTGGAACTCCACACGTTTTTTCTTTGATTATTTATTTATTCTTTGCTTCATCATCATCATTTTTTTCCATATTCCAGAAAAAAAATCTTTGCCATTTTCCAGCGGCTCAAGCACAACCTGCTCGCGGTCAAATGCGCCACGGTCAAATGTCGAAATGGTAACGCCAGAGGGGGTGCCCTTGCGCTGTCAAAATCAAGTTTCACCGTCATCTGGGTGATGCGGTGTGACGCGCGAGTTTGTCGCGGGTTGTATTAGGCCCGCTGTAGGTAGAACCGAGGTATTATATTTCGAATAAAGCATTTAGTAGCTCTCCAACTATCGAGGCGTGACCTCTTTCGGGTTATTTTTAATTTCAAAGTAAAATTATTATTTTTTACCAGTCTTTACACGTCCCCACCAAAGAGCACGGGCCTCCCTTTAAAACACGAAGGGGATGAAGACGAAACGTAAATAATTTAAAACAGTCTCATTAATCAATAACTCCAGAACTCATTCAATGACCTGACCTGATAAAGCCTCGCCGTACTAACAGGATGGTCCCATAAAATGGTCATTTGCAGTAAGTGCAGATCAGTACAAAATGTGTTTGGTCCCTTAAACGAGCAAGTGTGGTTTTAGTGTGGTTTTATAGTGGCCGTATAGTGGCCATTAGGCCGGCATTCCTCGTAAACTTGCTTCTTGATTGATACACTCAAGTCAACAGTCAGTTAATGCTACTGAATCGCTTTGTAAGTAAAATTAAGGCGAGTACCATCCATACATTCAGACTTATAATCCCTTACGGGGTAAGCAGAACGTCGTGTGGTTCTGAAATCACTTGACGCGACATTTGACATTCGTTCTGTGGGTTATTAGATGAAATATAAGTAGTGATAGGTCGTCAGCCTTTCGCCCACCATACAGCAAGATCCTCGCTTCCCATTCACTGGCTTTTACAGATGCTTGTGGCTGGCACATTCTAAGTTTTTCTTTCACTACCAGTCCAGCATCGAAGAAAGGCGAGTACCTTACTGGATAATTTAATAGCTAGCGAAACTTCCGGAGTAATTCTCTTCATGACACTACAACTTTGCACAAGGATATCTTTATAAAATTTTCAAAAAAAGATGTTTGGCCTACAAAGACAAATCACTAGACAGCATACTTACAAGGCTTTAGGTATCTCTCTTGCAACCTTTCGGGTGGTATGAAACTCCATGAAACTGAACAACTTTCCCCAAGGAACATAGGTCAAAATACGAAAAAAAATTTTACCTCCCATACAAAATGCGCTATAAACTGATGAAGTTTGTATGGGAACTCAACATTTTTTTATCGTATTTCGACCTACGTTCCTTAGGGAAGTTGTTCAGTTTCATTTTGATTTATTTCATGCTTCAGACGATCTAGCTTCAAAATTGTATATGAAACGATATAAAACAAAAAAATACGGGTCTGTTAAATTCGTACAAAAAATTTGCATACTCACTGATTTAAAAAAAATGTGGCATACGTGGTTGCCTCACGATTTTTGTAGGCCAAAGACCTCTTTGTACTCTGTCTACCGGTATTCTGTGATTCATTTCTTTCTGATCCCAATTCCTTAGGTATTTTATTTACTGTTTATAGAAGGGCTTCATTCGACAACAAGGCTAACATGCGCTGTCGTTCTTGACAAACCTCCGTACCTTTGCCGTGGCTGTCTTATGTTCGAAATAAATTCATAGATTTGTATGTATTCGGTTATTGATACAGGTTGATACTATTTCTAAGAATCTGTCTCTGGTTAATTGGTGGAGTGTAGGAAGCGGAGAAGAGGAGGGGTAGTTAGATTAATGAGCGGCTACCGCTGGCTTATCGGGCAGCATCGGCGCATGAGTGATCATCTGTCGTGCGCCCGCGCTTGCGACCTGATAGGGAAGGGAATCAAGTGATTCCGTTTTATCGACAACTGTGGGTAGAGTTGATCGATGAACTTAATAATACAATTCATTTTTATAAAGATTTATCAAGGAGTCAAGACCTAGTTGATTAGGATGAAGAATAAGTATAGTTATACGCTAGTAAAGCAAAGGAATTATGTTTTAATTAGCGGGTTAACATTGTCGATTTTTTCTAACGCCCGTGTTCACCAAAAAAATAACCAACGGTTAAACCGCGGTTAAGGCTAATCAGATAAAATGTCAAAAAAATGTATGAAAATGACATTGTCAAATCTCTGGTTAGCTGCTAATCGTTGGTTAAATATTTGGTGAACACCGGCCTAAAACGTTGATGTTTAACAATAGTCCCTAAACAGCTGATATCAAGAATTCCAAGACGATCAACTGAACCAATCAACCAGTGGATGTGAATGGAATAATTCCAAAGATCTGCTCTTCCTATCCTATTGTGGTAAAAAAAGAAACCATTCTTTAAAAAAAAATGTCAACACGCAGTATGTTGTATTTTTAACAAGAATTTGTAATCAAGCCGCAAACATTAATGCAAAATCGAAAAATTGTCTTTACATTTCTGTAAACAAGTCACCAAAGTAATATGGGCATTCAAAAATTTGCATTGACAAGAATATGCTTTTAAATATTCATGTGAGAAGGTTGTCGATATGGGATTCTTGGCATATTTGTATCTACCACACACGCGCCAGCTATACGACAGTTAGAGAAAAAAATCTTAGGTAATTCTTTGGTTTCTGTAAGTCACAACTTGTGATGTAAGAAAGGCTATGTGATTAGGATAATATTTATTTCAATAAATAGGAATAGATTGTTTTCAACCTTGTCGTTGTATGGCATAAGGGCATACCGATCTAATTATGAAGGGTTGGTTCAGATATTTTTTTAGACGAGACCCAGCGCAATTAATGTTGTATACCGTAGGTATGTACTAGAAACAAATATGAAATTTTACAAATAGGTAACGAAAATTTTTGAATAAGGTTTGAATATTTCACACTCGATCTTCTACTTTGCCCCTAAAGTGACTCCCTTTTATCCACTTGCTAAATAAGACACGTTTGCGTAAAGTAATAATTTTTTTTATGAGTAAAAAGTTCGCTATTTTGTATGAAATTGCTAACGGAAAGCTACTTTTAAACGTGTCTCTATCGATATAGAATTAGTGGGTCATCGATATGGCATGCTTAGCATACCTTGGCCATCTCTACCGGCCGTGATATGACATGGACATAGCTTCCCAGAAGTCATACTCATTGGATGCCTTACGAACACCGGCCCAAGTCACTCAGTCCAAGATATCGGCTTATAGAAGTTATAGAAGTCGGCTCTTAAACAGTAAAACAGCGCGTAGGTACCGTTTACAACCTGCCTAATAAGTTTTATCTAAGTATATTCATCATACGAGTTTTGTGGCAGAAGCTAAATTGCACTATAACTCTTTTAATTTCAAGCTGTAGATTCTGTGAGAAGATATCCACCAAAAAATAAATTGGACAGTATAGTTACATAGAAATACATTGTCTTCGGATAAGTTTCAGACACTGTTTACGCATCAGAAGGCAGGAAATAATAATAACTTCATTTATTTAAGCTAATGGGCTCATTTGTTACCAAAATCGATTGGTACTTAATATTATATTTGTAATCTATCTTCTGTCTAAGTATCAAAGATGTTTTTTGATCACTAGCCATAATATAAAATAAAAGACCCGTTTTTGTTTTGTTTTATATCGTTTTACACAACAAGCTAGATTGTCTGAAGCATAAATCAAAATCAAAATTTTATACATACATACGCTCACGGCTATAATCCCTAACAGGGCAGGCAGAGCATCAGTGGTTCTAGAACCAATAGATGCAACGTTTGACACACATCGTAAGCGTTATGAGATGGAACAAGTTTTATAATGGTGAGAGGTGGTCAGCCTTTCGCCCATTATACAGCAAAACCTTCGAATCCCACTTACCTACAGACTGTATACCTAGGAAGAGTTAGTAGCTAGCACATTCTAAGTTTTTCTTTCACTCCCAGTTTTGCATGGAAAAAATTAAAATCGTCCAATTGACTGATAATACTCTTCAACACAATTTGTGAGAAATTAAATTATGTTAGACTATAATTTAACAAATATCTCCGATTCTTAAAGCGACTCCCAAATAAATAAAACTTCTACGCGTTTCAAACCAAACCCTTTTTCTCTCGTCCATAGTTTTATTTGGAAATATTTTTGTTTAGATTAAACGACGTTTAACTGTAGATCGGTGCATTAGGATTAATGTTCAACATTTGTCCCATGCGTAGAACTATGGGAATATGATTACGTACTTTGTATGGGACATTCGATCCTCGGTAGTTTTGACGCTGTGATGAGTTTCTGATATCGGAAGGTATTTTTGATGGCTGATTAGAGCGGGCAGGCTTCTTCATTACGCAATTAAGATAAGTAAACGGCTACTGTTATGCGGTATTTAGTTTTGAGTAGGTTTTACTGCTGGTCGTTACATATATTAGTTTTACTGATGAAGTTTAGTTTTGGTGTTCGTCAAAAAGCAGCCGCCGCCCTGGGGGTCTATTCTTGGGTGACTTTATATAAGTTAGCGAACATTAAGGATGTGAATCAAAAAACGGTGATAGCCCAGTTGGTAATGAGCCAGACTTGTAATCCGAAGGTCGCGGGTTCAAATCCTGGTGCGGTCCTGTACCAATAAATTCGTCTTTTCGGATTTATGTACGGACTTTATTATCACTTGCTCAACGGTGAAGGAAAACATCGTGATGAAACCCCAAGAAAATTCATTTTCGAAAGACGAGCGGTCCACCAACCCGCATTGGGCCAGCGTGGTGGACTATGGATGGCCTAAATCCCCTTCGTGTTTCGAAGGGAGGCCCGTGCCCCTCGATGGGGACATATATGGGCTGGTAAGAAGAATCAGACAACAAAAGTGAACAACTTTCCCCCAAGGGACATATGGTCGGAATATGAAAAAGAAAAACACTTCGTGAGATCAGCTGATTTGACTTAGTGTGGGGAGTCGAAACTTTTTTCGAGAATCTGTAAAGGTTTCTTAGGAAAAGTTGTTCAGTTTCATGAGGGGAATCAGCCCCAAAAGTTTCAGTAACTAATTGGAATTCACTGTAGTGTACATGTTCACCCATGATTGATATTACGGTGATCTGTTCTTTTGAGAGAATATAGTTATTCTTTTTGGAGAAAAAATAGTTTTTCAAAAGAAAAAGTAACAAGCCTTACGTAAACCCTTTATCTATAGAAACGTTCTTTTTATGCCGACTCTATTTTTAGTTGGAATATTGGTAATAGAAGCACTGGCACTTTCAATATGAACTGTTAACTGTTGTAGGACTTCAGTATTCAAATAACTCTGTTTCTCAAGCACAACAACATCTTCCACGCTGGACTGGGATCAAAAAGAAACTTGGAATGTACCAGCTGCCAACTCTTCCCAGGCATACTGTCAGTATAAGTGGGACGCGAGGGTTTTTTGCATTACCGGCAAAAGACTGACAACCTCTCACTGTTACACATCATGTTTCATCTAATAATCCTCAGAAATTATGTGAAATGTGGCATCATGTGGTTCTAGAACCACTTCCCTATCGGGATAGGCAGAGCGGTTCTAGATAGGGATTATAGGAGTAAGCATATGTATGTATGTGTATGTAACAACATCCAATATCCATTCAAATAAACGCTGTCAGAAATCAATGGGCTCTCCACATGGTAAACGTATTCCAACAGTTCTGTTCTCAACTCTAGACAGCTTATTAATATCGTGCGTCGGTCAAAAGTTAATCGGGTTTAAGTCGCTCGCATCGCCCACGAAGATTCATCACAATCGTCATTATTCACACACAAATTATGTAATTTCAATAAATGGAGCTTATTGAATAGTGATGAGCGTCGGTAGGCTCAACTTGGACCCCTGCCGTTTGCCTCGCTTCGAAATCCTCCCACACAACCGTTTTCTTCTTAACAACACTATCCATTGCTTTTTTACCACTTCTCACTTTAATATGACCATTAACAGCAAGCAATATATACGTACTTACGGCTTCAACGAGAGAGATGCGATGGTTGTTGTAGTACATTGGTACGGATCTCTCCCAATAAGCACTTAGAGGATCATTGTCAGGTTTAAACGCATTTTGTTTGGACAAATCGAGCGATGCCAGACGGTCTCGGCGGGTGTTAATGAAGCTCTACTTAATACCTATTTAATATTAACATATTGATGTGGTAAAGTAACAAATAGGTAGTACACCAATAAGTTCTCTAAGCGTTTGAATGGATGTAGAGTTTTAAGTAGATAAGTCCAAAGAAACAATAGTAAAGGAAATTCGATAACTAGGTCCCTTAATCCTGGAAAATGATAAAAAAATTAAAAACTGACCAATGTATACTAAACAACTTTCCCATAACTATGAAATCATTTTGTTTTTGTGAAGATAAAAATAATTTTGATTTTTTTCTGCATTTACTTAGAAATATGGGATGAATTTAAATTAGTTAGCGAAACTTTACGGGGTGATTCTTCTCGTGAAACTGAACAACTTATCCCAAGAAACCCTTATGAAATTCTCAAAAAGTTTTCATACTGTTCAGCTGATCGCTCAAGTTGTATGAAGAATTAATCTTATAATATTTCGACCTCTGTCCCGTCGCGTGCGATACAAATCTCGTACACCATGTGTTCAAAAAGCACGTGAAGGTTTAAGGAAAGGTGTTCAGTTTCATGTGCATATTCACATCATTAATTTTCGCTAACTAATAGTCACTCAATATATATGTAGTTCAATTTAGTTGGCAGATCTGCATATTCGAAGTTTATCTATTATTTTATTTGGTTTGCTACTAAAGACGAACCACTTGACTAAACTATCGTAATAATGCCGATTATTAATTTCACACTTTAAATAATGTTAAGAAGTTATTCTGAATAGTGGAGTTACTTACAATATATGTGCAATTAACTAGTATACTTACCAATGGTCCTTCCAAGCAATTGCATGTGTGTAAGAGCAATTTATCATTTCGAGAAGAAAGGAGTACAATAATAGAGCGTTAAACAGACTCCTCTCGCGCCATAATTGATTTATAGGCAAATATTAAATCTGTTCTCACCGGGGCTTCACTGACTAATGACCGGGAAAGTGATGCCGTGACTTTTGTTTTTTTTAACCCACTTACTCATCCACACACTTGTTTAGGAAGATTGACGTTCATCATGTAGGCAGTCGTTAATAAAGAACATAAGACTTGGTACTAGAATGACCAAAAATTCCAATCCAGTTGACCCCCACATCGATCACCCATGTATTAGTGAGTATAAAATGTCAACAAAACGTCCGAGCGCGCAGCATCACACTTATCAAAACAATACAAAACGCGGGATGTTATCGATAATGATCGCGGGCACGACAATCCTCTAACTCCATTTTTTGTGGGTTGACATCGCGCTAATAATACTCATGAGAAAAATGCGCCGGACCCCCGTCATCCTCCTTTTGTTTTTAATTTCTACCTCAGTGGCACCGATTTAATTGGGCTCAACTCGAGCGAGCGCACCTTCGTATTTCACCTCGGCTCGCTTCATTTGAATATTTAAAGCATTTCGGGTCCCCGTCGCATTATTTTGTTTATTTACACAATTTTTATATATTTATTTCAGGGCCGGTGTCATTTATTTGGTGACGTGACTTACCGATGTCGCGTCCTTCCCAGTATCGACATAGTTAACGCGGTGAATTCTCTCGCGTTCCATTTAAAAGTTTGGAGTTCTTCCTTTTAGTTTGTCTTTTTGTTGGAGCGCTCGCGACGGAGTAGGGCCGCGTGTGGCGAGTCTGCTCTTCGTTGTTTTCTCGCCAGCTCTTATCTGGGACAAGATTGCTCGTTTTTAAATGAAGTTATATCGACCCGATTGAACACCCGGCCACGGAGGCGAGGCGAATTTTTAATTAGTTTCCGAAGATAGAGAATTTTAAGGAGGAATGCGGGAGCCGTGTTGCCAGACTGTGCGGATTTCTTAATTGAGACGTGGGTTAGCGTTTCGAACATCGAAAGGCGATTTGTTGCGAACAAACAGATTAATTATGACTTCAAGACTTAAATCGATTCTCGTACAGTTGACATGCTGGCTGAATTTTCTGGTATTCGCTAATGAACCGAATTAATGAAGGCTATTTTTCGTAGCATCTCGATCGTGTGACAGGCGCTCGGCAGATTTGTCACATTACTGCAGCGAGATTTCTGTATGGATGAAAAAAAGTCAGGACTATACCACAATTACTTTATTGAATGAAAACAAAATGAGAAAAATAACTTTTCAATCAGCTAAAGAATGAAATATACACGCACCCTTAACACATGAAACATGTCTAAACATAAATAAATACCTAATTACTGAGCAGGAACCAGGGCCACGATAGTAAATCCTATGTTGTCGGGGTCCCTCTCCATGAACTTGCGACATATTTCAATAGAGTCTTCCAGCAGAGTGTCGGGAGTGGTTTTTCCGTGAATAATAGGAAATTGTTTACGTCCATCTAGTTCGTATAGATTTCCATCCTTATGGACGAACGTGACGAAGTGATTGCTAACTGGCTCGTCGTCATCAATGGTCGCAGAAGCGTCAGTGCGAATGATTTCTTTATAAGCGTCTAAGATGGCTAAAGAATTCTCAAGTAGAGCTCCTCTTTGCGACGAATCGAGTTGTTTTGCATCTTCTATGTACTTTTTGAGGAGTCCATCTTTTATTTCGATGTCCTTTGTATTATTAGCGACGCCGTGAACCAGTGCGATGGTACCACATACGTTGCTCAGTACCTGTTTGAGATGAAATACTTCTTGCGAAGGCTTGTGGCCTTGTTTAAGGAGTTCTTTTTCTTCTTCAGCCCTGTGGTTCTCGTAGGCGTCAGTAAGAGGAAAGAGCAGGATAACTGCCATTACTGGTCGAGGAACCCACGAAAGGGCATCTTGGTCTAAGCCCATGACGTCAACCACTTTCCACTTGTCAGATACGCCAAGCTTGTGCAAATATTTGCTCATGGTATCAGGGTTAGAATCCATCGGCAAAGAGACTGCCATCTTTAATGCTTTGATCGTTTCGAAAAATGGAAATCAACTTTAATCCAGTTTGTGAAAATTTGAATCAAAATTTGACACTTGACAATTTGTTATTCTTCTGTCATTAGTTGACAGTGACAACAATATCTTTTTCTGCTATCTACTACCAAAAAAGTTTTGTTTTTGTTTATTTTTAATTTTTATTTTAAACAAGGCACATCATCTGCATCAACAAATAAATTAAGCAAAAATAAATAGTTAACAAATTGTGCATAACCCCCGATATTCATAGCTTATAACTTTTAAACGGTTTTCCGACGTGTGGTGATCGGTTGAGAATAACACCACCCCATTTCTTTCCGTGGGTGTCGTAAGAGGCGACTAAGGAAACACAAATGAGACCTGCCTCCCATTAATCCACCCCAGGCAACGACACCTCAATTTGTTCTGAATCTGAGGTGTCGTCCTGTATGGTCTCATGCGGTATGGTAGGCTCTGTGAAGGACCGTCTGGTTCGCGACCACCCTCCTACCGAAGTCCGACGCCAAACAGCTTGCTGTGTTCCGTCGGTGCGTAGGAGTACCAGTGCCTTATAGGAATTCATCGTCCACCTTATCTATGAACTTGGTCAAGATTGAGGTCAAGAGTTAACCCATCTTATAATATTTTTTTTTTTAAAATCGCATCAAAATTAATCCATTCATTTCGGAGCTACAACGCAACAGACAGACATATAGATACACATGTGAGACTTATAACACCTCGCTTTTTTGTCGGGGGTGAATGAAATAAGTTAAATAATTGATTAAAAATCTAACATTCAGACAACTAGATAGGTAGTGAAGTGTGGTACGACATTTTTGATCTTATCAGTGTGATTATTGGCACATTGAGCTATAATTGTTATTAATTACTGCCTGGGCGCAGGTGGCTATTCATTTTTTGCCAATATTCATTACACGTGTTGTTTAAAGCAAAGGGCCTTACTTACTGACTACCTAGGCTAAGCACAACCTTAAATAATAACATCCTCATAGTTTTCTAGCCCACGAAAAAGAGGGGTGTTATAAGTTTGATGTGTGAACCTGTGTCTGTCTGTGGCTACGACCCTAAACGAATGCACCGATTGCAATGCGGTTTTCTGTTGTTTGAAAGCTGACGTAGTCGAGACGGTTCTTAGCTATAAGTATTTGATAGAAATCGGTTTAGCGGTTTAAGGTTGTAAGCGATCCATTGTTGGGGGTGATACAACATTTATTAATTTCAGAGTTATTTTAAAAATATAATTTAATTAGGAAGCTTTAAACCAGTATTTTTTAAAATAATTGCAATGTTTTGGTGCGTGATTTTCTGTTGATGATTATACAGGGCTCTCTCTTTCAACCTCTCGGGTGGTTAATCAATCCATGACACTGAACAACTTTCCCAAGGAACATAGGTCAAAATACGAAAAAAAAAATTGAGTTCCCATACAAACTTCATCAGCATATAGCGCGTTTTGTATGGGAGATCAAAATTTTTTTTTCGTATTTTGACCTATGTTCCTTGGTTCAGTTTCATGGACTGATTAACCACCCGAGAGGTTGAAAGAGAGATACCTAAAGCCCTATATGCGTAATAGAATAAGTAGTTTATAAAATAAGTAGTACTTCACAAAATACCTACGAAGCCTACGAACCATTAAAATGCTTGCTTCATTGCTAAGCGTTTGTAAAAATTATAAATAAAACGAAGTCGTTAGACCATCAATAACTCAAGAACGGCTAGACGGGTTACATAGCTTGGGAATCAGAATAACACATAGGCTAAATAAGTTTCCTTAAATTGTCACGGGGACGAAGTCCGTCCCCGGCGGAAAGCTAGTTATCAATCAACTTCATAATAACGTCCATTGCAACGTCTCAATTCTCAGCTGTTCGTAAATGAACCTAGTCACTTTCGCTATCAATAAGTAAGATGCAGCATGTAAGGCATTGTTAAGTGTGGTGCCCGCGTATTATCGTGTCAAATTTTGTCAAACATGTCGGTTGTCCATTAAGGGCAGCGAGAGGCGGAGACTGAGGAGTTATTGGAGGCAAAAGCGATGTTAAGGTCTGAAGATCTATCTGAAGGAACGTCTCTTGGTCGCCTTTGCATGGTCTCTAGATTTCAAACATTAAAATTTTATCTTTAGTTAGCGTAAATTTTTACGTTTCTTCTTCATTCTTCTTCGTATGGTTAATGATTGTAAATTGTAAACATGTGATAATATTTTTCAAAATATTTCTAAAAGGTAACACTTAAATCACTAAACCTAAGAAAATGACATAACAACATTTAGAGAAGGCACGTATGGGAGAAGTGGCATGCAGCCAGCTTTTGAAAGAGCCGCTTGCATTATTTCGATAGTTTAGGAACGGATTTGTTTGGTGATTTTATTTTTAAGTGGCAAAACCTCATTTTCCGTCACCCACAAACATAAAATCACCGACCAAATCCGTTCCTAAACTCTTACTGAAACAATGCAAATGGCTTCAAAAACCTGGCTCCTTAACCCTCGGCATGCCTGGTGGGTCTCAGGGACCGGACATATGAAGGACTGATGGAAAATCCTTCATATCTTTTAAAATATAAATGTATGTCAACTGTCGCTCAAGGTAGCTTCAAATTTTGATCTAGCCATGTAAAAAATCCCCTTCCTATACTGATATGATTTTCTTCCGAGAAGTGATTTAGGTTCTGATAGGGTTTATTTAAAAATTTTGTTTATTGATTCCAATTTAAAGAATAACCTTAACTGCTTTAAAAAAGATAAATTAGGCATATAGTATGAATTATTTGTTTTTGTTGTACTCTCAAATCCAATATACATAGGTTTATTTTAGTATGAATCTTAACTTTTTAAAATATACATTTTTTTAATAGTGAATTGTTAAAATATTCTATATTTTTCTTAATAATGGACATGATTAAATATTTTAACCGAATCTAAACAAAAATTTGTGAATTTTCGAATCTTTTATGGCTATTAAATTTGTGTTTGAACTAGGGTCTCTACCAGGCATATTGTGTAATTTTTATTCACCAGGCATGCCAAGGGTTAATGTTACTTCTCTCCTACAATCTATCTTCGAGCATTCGCTCACGACATCTCATGTGTACCTGTATCAAGGCGTGGTCGATGTTCGCGCTGACTACCTTTAATTATAGGCAGAGAGCACTCATTATTTAGAAATTCATCGTAAATACAATAAATGATTCGCATGACACCGCGCTCGCGTCGCTTGCTCTATAGAGCCATACCATTGGACATGCTGTACGCCTGCAGTATTGTAACCTAATTACATGGACAATTGGACAAAGACAAGAGTTTTTTTTTACAAAGTAACTAGATTCATCACTAGCCCATAATGTCCCCATGGCTGGGGCACGGGCCTCCCTCAATAACATGAGGGGTAAATGCCATACTAACCAAGCTTGGCAGACGGGTTGGCGAGGGTTTTGATATAATTGCAGACTTTTCCTTCTCTGTGTGCAGATGAACTTGCTTGCATATTTACCTTAGTTGCCTTGTACGACACCTCGGTAAGAAAGAGGGTGGTCCTATTCTACTCTGCCGAGGACTCACACGGCCAATACAGATTAAGTTACTACAATCGAAAACAGAGCTGTTTAATACGTTACCGACCAAACCCTATTTCGGGCCAAACTACTTTGGCATAGGACAAACATTTGTCACGAAGGTTACACAATCAACCCAAGAAGCTCTTTCTATAAATATATTTTAAAGGAGATACTATTTATTTCCTTGTATTACTATTTCAAGTAGGTACTATTTATTGGCTTATAAATAGTACTTGAAATAGTGGCTTCTCATCCCAGAGGCTTCTGGGATGAAGGTGACGAATAAACCTCTGCTTATTACGCAAATACTTGCCCTGAATAGGCATCGATCAAGAGGCAAAGTCACTACCACTCGACCAAACCAGCTGTTTAGACTAATACACAAACTTTGGAAAGCTTAAGAGCTTCATTTCAGCTTTTGAAAGCTAATTTTTGTCATGCGTTTGCGGACGCGACAAAATGGTAAATAATAGGTCTTATCACCTATGAAATTGCCGATTGTTTCTGAAGCTTTGTTTATTCATAATTTATTTGAATGAACAGCTATTACCAAAATGATTTTTTATTTTAAAACTTGGTCATATAACGGAGATTTTGAGTAAAATTAATAAATTTTTACTTTGGATTTATTTACTGAAAACGAAACTTAAACATAGCTCGTTTAATCTGCTGCCCGTTTCATTGCTTATTTTTGCTGTGCCTTTGTTTGCTACAATTACATCTTTCAATAAACTAAATGATGAGAATTAACTTAATGTTGTCCAAACCTTCCCACAAAATTTTGTTAAATTTGGATTTCGTGTTTCCAGGAAAAATACAAAAAACGTTAGTAAGAAAAAATAAATTTTCCAAAAATGTTGTATGAAAAAAGGTAAAGACCTATTATTTAATAGACACACTTGTAATTTATGTTTTATTTATAAATAAACAAATCTAATGTAATAAAAAGTCATACTTCCATCTAAATATTTATTTCGCCCATTTACATACAATTTCAATCAAATGGCTACACTTCCTATACTACAATCTTTGACTTTAACGCCTACTTTTGTACTGGACATATCATTTTGGCCTTCTATCCGACTAAATTAGAGTTTATACTAACTCCCAACCTGCATAGCTAGCACGGCCCGCGACAACCTCGCGCGTCATACCACTCAGATGACGGTGAAACTTCACTTAGCGCGAGGCACCGAACATGTAACCAGTAGAGGTGCAATAGTAATCAGTTTCTCACAAAACAGTGATTGTGCACAGACATTTGTACGGCGACGCATGGTCACGCCACAAGCAATATAGGACACGTGTCCCTCTCCTTAAACCAGCTATTGATAAGAATTTATTTCCAACAAATTTCTGTTCAATGCACCTCTACTGGTTACGTGGCTCGGTGACACTACTCAAAGGCTTACTCGCCCTATGGCGTTGTCGTTTCGACACTGACGTTTGACCGCGGCGCATCTCACCGCAAGCACGTTATGCTTGAGCTGCTGAAGGCTACCAAAGATGATATTGTTTGGTTATACAATGCTGCGTATGTTTTACACCTTCAGTTAAAATCACTACGACGAAGCAGATTACGATCAATCGCTACCATCCATAGTAGCCCCCCGTCTCAAACACTCAATAACTTTGAGCCATACGAATTCACCATACTTATACGTTTCTGAGAACTAACGTAATGAACTAATCAGAGGGAATATGGAGTGACTTTGAATACCTATCGAGTTTAGGACGTGAGTCGCGCCATTAAACTGTACGCATTTTCCCAAGGACCACAGATCTTCCTTATCGTGTAAGTACTGTTAAGAGAAAATCGATCAACGACACAATAGGGAATATGCATGATTTTTTTTCCTCATTCATGTAATAAACAGTTTAGTAAAACTATTTTTCTAATAACTATGAAATTAGCTATGAAATCGAAGATTTATTTCTATCTCTTTCTTGCAAAACGAAATTTAACACGGAGTTTATATGGACGTAGTGACATGTGACGTCACAGTCCACGTCGGATCTCTCCGTCTAATCGGTGCGTAATTAATAGTTTTAAATGCATATATCGGCCATATTTCTTGGCCGATTTTAATTTTAATTTCACTTTTTGTAATCTCAACTACGGTATTTTCATATTTTGTTAATCAATGCGATAAAAAAATTATAATGCATATTCCCTATTGGTACTACACTACCAGTCCACGCGGTGTGGCGCAACACTACACGGCACTTGGCAGATCGGTTTCGCGCGTAGATCGGTGTTTGTGTTCTTGCATTGTAATTTGTAAAATATCGAATTAAAAGAACGGTTTAATGAGTAAAAGGTGTTTTAGTGTAACAGTACGTATGATCAAGTATGTGTCGAACTTGAATAACCCTGGTGCCACCACTTGGTTTAACGACTGTAGTCAATCGACAACAACCGGGAATGTTAGCTTAATGTGCCCTCCGAAGAACGGAAACGCTTGTGATAAATTGCCACTTAGGTCACCCATCAGGTGCCTCTAGCTGTGTATACGTTGCTTAACGTCACTGATCGGTTTAGATTACCGAGCGCCACTGAGCTATGAGCGTTTCAATATGAATTTATCAAAAAAGCAGATGAATTTAACAAAGAAATGCAAATGAATTTCCCAAAATTTTTTTTTATACTAGGTATATGCAATCAGAATATTGCACAAGTTGTTCTTAGAGGCGAATTTTTCACTTAAGTTATTCGTTCTAAGTTCCTTGGGCAAAGTTGTATAGTTTAGTGGACTGATTCACATCCATATTTTTTTGCTAACTTAAAGTCACCACCCTATTTAGTCCTCAACACCCAACAAATTGGAACCTTGGAAAATCGTACTGGAACCCTTTTAGATATTAAAGTAATCCTGATACTGGATTGTGGTCAAGCATACCCCGAAACGTAAGGGGACAAATCAATAAGATAATAAGAATTATTTGCTCAATTTTTGTTTTAGGTAGGTCAACTTGAGGTCATTACATTAACAATAGATGTCTAAAAAGCATTTTACAATGCATTGCTCGGAAATAACTCCATAAAGCGTTAGTAACACAAAATTATGTGACGTAAGTAATAAAAATGTATTAAAATAGCCGGTCTTTCAGAGAACCATCTACCACCTGGGTCTGGGGATGGGTCTTTAAGAGACTAATAAAAAAATGAAATAAAATAACAAAATTCTGCTATTATCATAAAAAGTAAGAAAAAAAGTAAATGATTTAAGTACTTGCAAAAATGTACGACGTATAAAGAATAGTTAATTTGACTAGCAAGTCAGAAATATGGTGTTTCATTTAATGCAAATAAATCTTACTTCTGTTATTTCTATTTTTCTGTTATTCTTACTTCTGTTATTTTATTTCTTATTTCTGTTATTTCTTACTTCTGCAAAACTTTGAACGACATTCGTGCGTTAATAACTATATTAATTTAGTTCCAGTCGGTTAACCATTTATGTGTCCAATAAGTTAGGTGTCATATAAAATAAAAGATAATAAATACAATTCGATATAACTTCATTCACAATATAAAAATAGCACGAAATTTTTGGTACATAAGTATACTTAAGAATACTAAATACTACATTATAACTTATTTACTGAGAAATACAAATAACTTACGTCTTCGGTTCGTCGCTGCATTAGATCCGAATTCAGCAACATGCTGTCCGAACTATTTCTATAACAAGTTCACTAGTTTCGAGTTAATGATACCATGAAACTTGTAGAAAAATCACTTAGGAAAAGTCACTTCGGACAAGTGCTATGGTCACTATGGACAAGAAGTGCCATAGTCACTTCGGAGAGAATTTCAACGGATTCGGATCGAATGCAGTGCCAAACTGTTCTTAGAGTCGGAATAGACAGAGTTCTATCAAGGGGCTGTCCACAAATTACGTCATAGCCGTAGGGGGAGGAAGGAATAATATATAATGTAACAATACATGAGATAGGAAAGAGCGTGACAAAGTAGAGGGCGACATAGTCGAGATTTTGTGTGACGTAATATATGGGCGGCCTCTAAGGGCGCTAAGGAAATTTCAAACATATCACTGAAAATTTTCATTTTCCTCAAGTTATACGAGTATAGTAGACATTAAATTATTATTTATTAAACTATTAGGTTAATAATTCACCTATGAATATTGCTTAAGTGTTTTTTGTGAGGCAGTAGATATTTAATATACTAAATTCCATGTATGTAGATAGATAGATAGATAGATAAATACTTTATTGCATACTTCACAAGGTAAGGCAAAAACATTCAATACAAAATTACAATCAAAAGTGTGCAAGGGCGGCCTTATCGCTAAACTGCGATCTCTTCCAGGCAACCCAAAGCAAAAGGAAAAACACAAGAGAGTAACGCAAAAGTACAAAAAGAATAAGAAATAAAGAAAACAAAATAATAAATAAGAATTTTCAAATATATAATAATAAATATATAACACAAAGAACCCATAACGTGCATAAGTAAGATACATAAATATATATTATATATAATAATATAATAAAAGAAAATGCTTACAATACTTAGTCACATAAATTCTGTCGTGATCATTTAATAGTCTGCCAATTCCGATTATAATTAAAAATAATAACATAAGTGTATAAAACATTACAACCACACATAATAAATTCATAATGATGTATAATTAATTAATTATAGATTTCAGTCATACACATTCGAACTAGGTAACTTAGTACTTGTTGTTAAGCAAGACACTATTTGGACACTTTTCAGAAAAACGTATTTAATATGATCAAATGATATAAAATGGTAAAATTTTATCATACTTATAAGAAATTCATTATACATATAATATTATTTCACGATTAGCCTTTTCAAGAAAAAAATATCTTTCTTAAAAAGATAAGATGGGTAAATGGTAAAGCAAGTAAAAAATGATTTTAAAAAGTATAGTTTTTCTGTTAATTAGATATTTTGTCTACAAAAACTGCGCTTTCATTCCTTTTTTAGCAATTTTTTAAAACGAGAATAACTAAACATAGAAGTAAACGCACGCTACATAAAAATAATGTTCTTGTGTAGATATAGAGGATGTAAGGGACAACTTAGCGAATACTTAAATGGTAGAATCTCTCTGTAACTATGATCGGCTACATGTAATTTTTTTTTTCGAAAACGTCAAGGTAAAGAGTATTCGTTGTGCGGTCCCAATGTTTTACGCTGTTATTAATATTTTTTTATTGCAAGATGTAGTGTATTCGAATGATTAATATTATTTGAAAGCAGAAAATATTCAGGAGAAAAATTCCACCGGAAAATTATTCATAACGAATTTTTTGCTAAGTTGTCCCTTACAAAATGTATACATATAGTGTCTAGACTTACAACTACGTCAACACTACACAGTGAATATTAAAATACAAATGTAAACAAGTTCATGATTTAAGATATTATTACAGTAACATGCGGCTAAATGTCTAGTAGATAGTTGTTTTCGTAAGATTAAGTTGTTCGTTGAAATTCTTGGATATAGCATGACAATTTTAGAAATACCTCGTTATATTGATTGGTAAAAGGTACAACCATCAGGGTAGTCAATAAGAGCGATATACAATAGTTCATCACAATAATTTTGAACCTTAACGGATAGTCGTTAAGGTTCAAAATCCCCAAAGTTGTACCTTTCCATTTTCAAAGTCAAATATGTTTTTTTCTATAAAGATAATTAACTTTAACTTTGTTAGAAATATACCTTCGACGATCATCCAAATCAAAGAGAACCTTATGACGGTATCTAAATATCTACATGAGCGAAAGGAAAACCTTTAAACTACCTTTGAGGATTTGAGAAACCTCTATATAGCTTAAAGGTAGGTTTTGTTTTTAGGTGAGGGTGTCATGTAACAATTATTTTTCGAAATTTATATGGAACGCCGAGAAAAGAAGTGGAAAACAAGCAGTCTAAACGAGTTCATATAGAAATTCGAAAGCGCAGGCGCCAGCCAATCCCTTTTTATAAATCTAGCAAGTCAATTCTACTAAAAAACTGCTCCTGCACTACAGCGCGACAAATGTGACAAATTGAGCAATTCGTTAACATTGTTTTTTTTCATGGCTCGCAATAATCTGGTTCATCTATATTACAAAACAAAGTCTTCCGCCACCGCCTCTGTCGATAAACGCGATAAACACAAAAACTACTGAACGGATTTGAAACAGCTTTCACCATTAGATGGAGCGATTCAAGCGGAAGGTTTTAAGGCGACTACAGCACCCGATACAGGCAGCACACCTAGGAATAGTGCCATCTCCGTCTCTCAACAGGCCTGGGCCGGCAGTGCGAACAGTGTCGATATACGAAGTTTACGGACTATGTAAGCGTACGTGCGTAAAAACATGTTCGATAGTTAGAAAAATGAGATTTATGGAAAGGTAACAGCTTAAATCGAAAAATGCGTGAACTACTTATCGAGAATGTTCAATCACGAACATTTTGATAGCAAATTCAAGTTCCTGTATGCATTTTACTATCGTTTTTACAGCTTAAAAGATACACAATATTGATATTTAGAGGTGACTTTGTGAGCTTTTTCTATCGAACCAAAAGTGCTGAATCATGTTTTCAGCAAACTACTTATCTAGTTTATGTCCTAAATATTACCGTAGTATTTTTTTTCTTCGATTTTATGCAGTGCGTCATGCTTATCTACGCATCATAAAATCGTAATTTAGGTGCTGTAGTCGCCTTAAGTGTATAAATCAGCCCTGATATTCCCACGGGAACGAAGTTCCGGGCGGGAAGCTAGTATTGAATAAAAGGTTAACAACGTCATTTCGAGCCTTTAAAAGCGCGCAGTTGCAGTTTTGTAATAGAATTGGCCTGGGGATGATACGTTTCGTAAAACTTCTTTTAGGATTTCCGCCATACACAGACCTAACCATATAGAAAATAGTAATTCTACTATGACCCCTTTAGATTCGGACCAGTATATTTATTATTTAGTTTGGGACAGAGATGCCGAAAAACTTGTCATACTATAATCAGCTTAGGAGCTATGTTTATAAAACTACAGTAATATTGTAAAATACAAAAAATATCACTTGGTTATTTACTGGAAAGACTTGTAGAAAGACTGTTGCATTTTGGTAAGACAATTTTGCCTTTATCGCAATGTTATAAAGTAATCTCTTTAAATTCTTTAAAAAAAATAAAAAAAATTTTTGTTAGATATTATGGCAAATAGCTTATATTGATTTCTATTGAACTTTTTTTTCTTTACATTTCGAGCTATATTCTTTATAAAAATTGTGCAGTTTCAAGTACAGAATCATTTTCGCTGTAGCTATTTTAAAGTCGCATACCCAGTAGCAAAAACATTCATTAAAGTTAATGCTTCTTTAAATATCGTAATGTCACTTTCCGTTTTGTTGACATAAACAAGGACGACATTATATATTTTATATGCTTTTTATTGAAAGTTTCTGTAACTGAGTGTTTTATCATATTTTTTTGTAAAGTCATCACATGTAGGCAGTTAAAAATCTTGCATTTTAAAAAAAGAGAATCGATCATAAACTATCTCTAGTTAGAAGTTAATGCACTCAACGATAATGCGAGATCAAGAGATTACTGCTTAGTTAATAAATGATTAACAAATTTTTGTGTAAAATACTTGGTATAAAAATGCCATTCAAGGAGTAAAAAAGTACGTCAAAAAACTACAGAAAAGTACTATAAATTAAATTGCACCATTGAATTGTAAAAAGTTGTATTGGCTCTTATATTTTTTCGAAAGAGATATATTTTAAGGATACCAATAAGTTACAAATGATCCTTAAAATGTAATTAGTATGGTAAATATTTTAAAGAGCCTAATATAATAAGAAAAGTTGCCGTAGAAAGTGGCTCAATTACTGCATTTCTATGCTTCTAATATCTATCGATAGAAAATCCCGTCTTACATTAGGGGTGATTTAAAATTTTAAAAAAGAGTCTGCCTGAAATTTCAGGAATTAACTTGTCACACCATATAAATGTACTACTAAAAAAAACGATCTAATAAAATCGCATTGCAGCTGATTCAATGCATATGCATATTAATACTTTCAGATAGGAAACACTTCATTTTTTAAATTATCAATTTATCACATACCAATTCATAAAATCAATTAATTTTTAAAATGCATAAATAAAAGGAATAAATTCCATTTAAATCATTCAATAATACGATGGATACTTAGTTATAATAAAATACAAATGAAATTAATTAAATTCGTATAAATAAATCAGATTAGCAAATAAAAAGGGGACCTTGTACACATCTATACGGCGTAAATTCAACTTGTTTCAAAAACCGTCCCATTTGATAGCTTTATTTTTATGTTTTTCCAATGAAGTTACAGTTTAAAAAGTATATGTATGTATGAAACGACATTAATGTGGCAATACTTAATTTAAAAGGAAATATTCTGTGATTAAAAACTGAATTGTTTGAAGTTGAACTGAAGAAAGCTAAGTATTCTATAGAGGTTTGACAGTTAACGAAACATTCCAAAAAGACAAACTTGAAACTCATTATCATCTATTTACGTTTGTATTCTACTTGTACGTAAGTATTTTGGTAAGTTCTATAGAACTTACGTAACAAAGAAACAACATGTCTAAGCTTTTTATAATCAGTTTTTAAGGCTTGTTTCAATCACTACAAAACTTATAAAAGTGTGCGAAATCCCCTTAAGAAGTCAAAATACTTTATATTCATTTCATTAAAAATAAACTTTATACATATTTTATTAAAAACGTTATCACCTGTTATATGGCCCCGAATATAAATTAAATAAAACTAAATGCAGCAATGCAATCCAAAATCATGCTATAATAACTAACTCTAATAACATATGATATGCAACTAGCGAAATAACGCTTATTCCGCTTATAAGTAACACACAATTATAATAAGTCTTAATGGTTGCATTGACTTTATTCAAGCATGCATTTTTACTTTCATTTCAAGGAACGCTATATTACGTTTAGAAAGGAATGCTATGAAAATTCACGTAGGCGTTATTTTTTATATCGCCTTTTAACCCTTCGTTCGTCTGCATTATCTATCTCATAATCATAACTTAGTCAAACAGATGATATAGTTTAATAAATATTTAGATTACCAAAAGCAACGGTTAACACAATTTAAAAAAAAAACTCCGTCAAACACTGTGATTAGATTGGCCTTTATCGGATAATATTATGATTAATATTACATAGGTTTAATACAAATACATTACAATCTCAACCATATCAAAAACATAGTTATTCTAAGTTATTAACTATTCTTTATAGAAAGAATTTGCAAACGGAATCATATCTAATTTTTAACTCTGCACAATATTGGTGTGCTTTAATATAGTTTTAAATGTATTTTATTATGTTTTTATTGTTATAGTTAGTGACCGAGGAACATAGTAAACCGTAGAAGATATAAGTAGATATATAAGATTAACTTAAAACTACTTTCATATAAACTAAGAGACCGCATAAAAATTTTGCTTTAAAAGTTGCATTATTTTTTTCCTGTAAACGATTTTCAGAGCTTAAATAGTCACACATATAAGATTACGCGATACGAATAACATTTAATTTCTAAGCATTGCCTTATCTTCGGCCTTCCTTTAATGAATATCTTGAGAAATGAAGTTATTACCTTTGTAAATAGGTAAAAATTTTAAGAATATATCATGATGGTCATATAAGTTTTAGTCGCAGACGTCAATAAACCTTAATTAGAACCCTATTTTGTTCTAATTTGAACCCTAAACCTTAGAAATAAGGAATTCAGATATCCAGTTTACTAATATGATGATTTAGTTCCATATTTTTTCGTAAGGTGGCGTTAAATTTTCCAGAGTGACAATTTTCTCACGTCGTTGTCGAACTATTACAGTAGTTTCGTACTGACACGAGATGCATATAGCAACTTTATAAATATTATATAAACTATTCTGATTGATTAAAGGTTTAGTCTCGAAATAAAAAAAAACAAGACTACTTAACATTGAGACTCTCCATTTTCATGATGTCCTGAATCGAAGCTGCTGAGATGGCCGAGCCCTTTAGGAGGAATAGGGGGAGGGACCTCGTTCTCATCCACTCGGAGAGGTTCCGACATCATTTGGATTATTTCCTCGTATCGCAGGGAATCTACTGTCAAGTCGAGATCTGGGGACAAAGAAATGTTTTTGTTGTAATCACGAACTAACAAAAGAGTTTTTTCTAAATGGTTTTAGCGAAAGAAACTTTTTGATTAGTTCCAGTTAGTTGTTAATTAATTAACTGTTTATTTGGCATGAGTGTGTTAGGTCCGTATTACAGAACACGTCTCAGACTCTGATCTGTAATAGTGAGAGAAAGAGACAATCAATACTTAAGTATAGATCAAGACTTGAGTCTCCTTCTGTAATATTGATCTAAGACTGTTTCCTACTAACATCGTTTACGGTGATTGGCCTTACGACGGTTGTGAATCTTTCCCTAGGCACCAATATGAAAAAAAAATGAATGAAGAAATGTTTTATTTTTCATATTCCGACCTTTGTTTTTTGTGGTAAGTGGTTTGAATAAACAACTTTTATTTTAAATAATAAAATTATTAAAAAAAACATAATAAAAAAAATAGACGTGTGGCACTCGGGGACTGCCGCGGTAAAGCTATTGCATAGCATTTTGTATCAACTTATGCAATTATAATTAAAAGTATCCCTCTACCTACTTTTAATTTATAATTGCATAAGTTGATACAAAATGCTGTGTAAAAATTTCAAAAAAGTTCACCTTTTTTTTTGTTTTTTACGGCCGCCATCTTGGATTTTAAAATGGATGTTATTTTCTCAATCAGCACCCCCGAAAACCTATTAAACGACACCCATGACGGTTTTTTACAAAAAATACATGTCCGCCATCTTGGATTTCAAAATGGATGTCATTTTCGGAATCAGAACCCCCGAAAACCTATTAAACGACACCCATATCGGTATGCCCGAAAATTTCATATCCGCCATCTTGGATTTTTGGTGGGGGGAATCGAGACGCTCCGGGCTTTGCCCTTCGCGTCACGATTCCCCCAACTAAAATCCAAGATGGCGGATATGAAATTTTCGGATGGCGGTCGGCGGGTAATATGCTTGGTGACGCTTCGGGCTTCGCCCTACGCGGAGCTCGGCCTTCGGCCTCGCCCTATACGCGGCTCGACTCGGCCTTCGGCCTCGCCTCACCTTTAGAATCTAAACTTGTATGGCGGCCATCTTGGATTTGGGGGGGGGGACGCTCCGGGCTACGCCCTACGCGGAGCTCGGCCTTCGGCCTCGCTTTTTACGCAGCTCGCCTCGGCCTACGGCCTCGCCTCGCAGCGTGGTGTCGTGGTTCGGCTCGGCCTGCGGCCTCGCCTCACCACTCCTTGTATGGCGGCCATCTTGGAAAATGGTGGAATCGAAAAAGTGACCCGATATTCGGAATCATCGACCCCCAAACCCCCCAGATACCGATTTTCGTCCGGATCGGAGCAACTTCATTTTATTAATATTATTATTATTATATTATATTATTATTATTATATTATTGTTGTTTTTGAAATGATATTTCAGCTCGGCGTAGTAACACCGGTAAATGATGATGTCCACGGGCCTAAGCCAAGTGGGCATCATTTGGGTTGGTTAAGTGGGCGTTGTGTCCAACTGTAGAAACTTGCGTACAATTCTGCATGTATTTAATATCACTGCTTTCTGTAGGGTAATGTATGTGTATATTATATTATTATTATTATATTACTATTATTATTATTATTTTATTATTATTATTATAATATTATTATTATTGTTACACGCACATAAACACCGTGTCGAAGACTGCCGAACTGAAACGATGTTAGACGATGCAAGAGACCAGACGTCGTGGTGGGGGGTGTTAGGTTTTTTCGTTACGGAATTTCTGGGTTCGGTCCCCGCGCTCAAGGCCCGCGATAAAATCTATGCAATAGCTTAAAATATTTCAAAGGAAAATTCCGTTGTAAGATTATACAGAACGATGGGTTTGAATTTAGGGTAAAAAAAAATCTAAGCTTTCCTTAACACCCTGTATAATAGTAAAAACTTACGGTTGAATAGTGTACGGGTCAGGTATGTGTACGTACTTACGTATAAGAAGTGTACGAGTATAAAAAAAAAAACTTTATTTAATAGAACATTTTGAATGTTACTTGAAATAAGTCAAAGTAGTGAAACAAATTATCATATTTAAACCGTTAACCACAGACCTATCTCGATATAGGTCTGTGTATTTAACTTTGCGGCTTAACTACGTGTATGTGTCACCGGAAAATAATAAGAATCGTGAGTTGATCACCTTTCGAGGTAGTTTATCAACTATCAGAAAATCATACACGGCAGTTGAAATGTATATTTATACGTTTAAATGTATACGTTAAAATATTATTTAACGTATACATTTCCGGTAATTGATCAAATTACGGCGTCTCGCGGTAAAATGTTCCGACGAACGCGAGCTGTACCCTGATTGGTTGAATGTCTCACTTGGAACTGCGTCATGTAGGTTTGTTAGTAGCCGAACCCAAACAAACCTAAGGGTTAGGTTAGAACTGCGACCCTCAACGCACGAGCTGAGCGAGCGTATAGCAAGCATAAGAATTTTCAAAATTCTTATTTTATTCGAAAGTGTATACTCCAGAGGTGGTCCCATTGTCACGAAGTCAAGATCTGATGATGGAATTCCAGGAAAATCTAGGGAAACCCTCTAATTTAACTTCTCCCATTTTCACCCGCGTGAGATTGAGTGAGATCCGGCTGTCGCCCCCCCCCCCAAAACGCCTCACGTAATTAATGGACGCCCCCCTACGTAGTACCTACTGATCTGTTTAAAGTCTGTGCCAAGCCAAATGAGCTTGCGCCGGTCATTGTGCGGTTTGAAAACTCTTGACACCAGGTGTAGCCAAGTTCGCCACACACTTGACTATACCTACACGATAAGAAGAAGAAGGCCGCCTTCGCACCGACTTCAAACAGATCAGTAGGTAGTACGTAGGACATTAAATGATTTTGTCTTGTAATTTTGGTTTTTTGAAGTCGGTTTTTTTTTTCTTAAAGTTTATGTTTAAGTATGTGTACGTACCGCTATGTTGGTGTCGATGTTCGTCCGCGTTGGTGTAGTGGTGGTCGACGCTGACGCCGGAGTCCCGCGCGTCATACCCTCGTCTATCTTCTGGAGTGTCGAGCGAGCGATGGGCGCGCCGAGGGATCGTCGGCGGGCCTTCGTTCCAGCTGCGTTTGTCTCCTAGGAATAACATTTACCAACGATTATAGTGAGGTGATAGCTCAGTTGGTAATAAGCCAGACTTGTAATCAGAAGGTTGCGGGTCCAAATCCTAGTGCGGGCCTGTACCACTAAATTCGTCTTTTCGGATTTTATGTACGGATTTTTCATTAATTATCACTTGCTCAGCGGTGAGGGAAAACATCGTGATGAAACCCGCACTTCTGGGAAAATTCGTTTTCAAAAGGCATGCGGTTCCCCAACCCGCATTGGGCCAGCGTGGTGGACTATGGCCTAAATCCATTTCGTGTTTCAAAGGGAAGCTCGTGCCCCTCGTTGGGGACGTATATTGGGCTATAAAAAAAAAAAAAAATTAAACCCGTCTTCTATAACACACTTAACGGTCCATAAATCGCCCTAGAAAGAGGAGAGCGTACGCAGAGATACTAAGAGTCCATCGATCTATACACTCACGTCTAAAATCCCAGAACGTCATGTGGTTTTTGGACCACTTGATACCACTTCTGCTTGTGGAACATGAGAAGACCACTATACAGTGGTCTTCTTCTTCTTATCGTGTAGTCACAGTTTTCAAACCGCACAATGGCCTCTGACTTGGTTTTAACGACTGTTGTCAATCGACAACAACCAGGACCGACAGCTTAACGTGCCCGCTGAAGCACGGAAACGCTCGTGATAAATTGCCACTTTGGTCACCCATCAGGTTCCCTGCCTCTGTGTACGTTGCTTAACCTCACTGATCGGTTGAAGTCAGCGAGAGCCACTGGGCTAGGAGCTCAGTAAAGTGGTGATGGGTGGCTAGCCTATCGCCTAAGATACAGCAAAAGCCTCCTGTCCTAATTACTCATTTCTACAGTATTCCTGGGAAGAGTTAGCAGCTGGCACATAGTAAATAGTACGTGTGGTGAAACTGGTAAATGAACAGGTGACCTGTTCAAGTGTAGCTAAAACGACCGCACCATTTAAACTACGATCAGAAACTACATGGCCTATTTGTTACTATTTATGTCTTAGAAGTTTCCACAAGCAATTAAAAAATTATGCTTTCCTTGAAATTATAATCAAAATTGTGCTATAAAGAAAACAAAAACACAAAACAAGAAACAATATCACGATGTATTTTATAATCATAACCAATGTTTTTGTTAATTTCTAATCACAATAAAAAAAGAGTTTGAATTTAACACGTAATACTTTTTTTTTAATTTTGTTTTGATTACTTGTATAGTAAATATCAAAATTCCTTTATTTCTTACCAGAGACTCTGGGCGGCAATGGCGGCGCGTCCCCTGGTTCACTCCACGACGCGCGGCTGTGACGACGAGTCTCTACTACTTCGCCGTCAATGGAATCTCTGAAGGAATACAAGCTATTTTTAAACTCGACAAAAAAGAAGGGTGTTATAAGTTTCACGTGTGTCCTTAGCTCCTTAGCGAATTTATAGCTCCTTAAAAAAGATTCGTCGGATCCGTACTCAGCACTTCTCTTAAGTACCAACGAATCCGAGGAATCTTTTATATTGCGCACCGATAAAGAATGGAACTTTCTGTCTGTGCCTGTATTTCCAGGCTTATAACCGAATCTCTTTAAAATTCAAGTGAATAGTCATCTTCTGGGTGAACTTGCTATATCCTCGACCACATCTTCGCCCCTGGGCTAGATTGTTTTTTTGTATGGAATGGGTTTCATTCCCCATAAAATAAAATAAAAACTAGATCGACAGGCCGTGCTTTCGCAAAAAATTGGGTAGATGATTGATATTGAATATTATATACTCCTTAAGATACATAATATAGCAACATAATTCGAAATCATATTTGAAAATGGTCGAAAAATTAAAAAACTTATAGCCAATCAAAAATTTTTGTCTATCTTTTTCTTACAAAACGATATTTTGTATTTCATTTATAACTGTGAGGTCATCGTTTAGAATTTCCCTGTTTGTCTAATTAAAAGATTTAAACGTTCATATCTTTCTTATTTTTAAAGATTTAAAAAAATATTTACACCGAACTATTTTTAAGGTAAATAAGCTTCAATTAAATACCTGTACTTGTCGTTCTGTGGTCTCGTAGGGCTCCTGGGGTCTCCTGACCGAGGCCTGGCCGGCAGCGGCGGGGCTGACTTCACCATAGACTCATCTGGAGCGTGTCTGTTGTCGCCCACTGAGATCGGGGCGCTTGCTGTCATGATGCTGCTTTGCTGGTCGCATTGGTCTTCTAGCGAGTACTGGATGGAATTGATTGCGTGATAATTTGACTTAAACTAAATATATGGTGACCTTAAAGTTAGTGAAACTTTAGGGTGATTCTTTCGATGAAAATGAACAACTTTCCCTAAGGAAAGCATTCCATTAATACTCAATAAAAAGAAAAGCCAACATTAAATTCAAAAGTGGTCCCAACTCTAAACCAGTTCTACGGTTCGGCATCTTTCAAAATTCGGCATTAAAATTATCAAAAAATAAAATTTATTTTGCCCATACAACGTCAATCAGCTGATCGCACAAGGTGTATGGTATTTTTTTCTTCAAATTTCGGCCAGTGCTTTTGCGGAAACTTATTCAGTTTCGTGGGCTGATTCACATCCTTCGTTTTTGATTACTAATTTAAAGTCATCCAATGAGTGTGGCTAGGCTAGGCTCACAAAAACCTAGGCTCACTGGGGAGGTATGCAAAATTAAACAAACCTTACGATAAAAAAAAAAAAAAAACATTCTAAAAAAACATCTAAAAAACATTTGATCTACGACGATAACGACGACGCGAATATAGTTGCAATTTTTGAAAAATGTCTGCAATATACGCATACGCAATACACAATAGATTTGTCCGTGGATATTTACTTGGTTCGGTTTTGAAAGTTTTCTTGTACAATTACGTTGGATTTTGTAAACGGGACAAATTAAACCAAAATAAAATAAACAAAAAGTCCCATATTAAACAAAGATAAATCTCCTATGTATACTCACAATTGGCTTATTATAAAGATGGCTGTCTTCATAGTAGCCGTCGTGTTGCTGTATACTTTGTGACCGTTTGTCCATCATGGGCACTGGCGGCAATGGGGTGCTATACAAAAAAAAAGTAAAATTCATTTATAAAGTTAAAAGATTTGGGGTATTTTATAGATAAAGGAATATGATAAATTAGGATGTAATAATGTGGGTTCCACATTGATGTTAACAACCATTCCTATACATATAAAGGCGAATACACTGACGTACGTTTTGGTTTAGTGGTTAGTAACACTGTCTAGGAATTTACGGTTATAGTCCGATTCCTAAAATTTTAAAAAATTGTACCACTACGACAATCATAGCTTATAACTTAAAAACGACTGAACCAATTTCGATAAAATATAGCTACGAAACATCTCGATCACGTCAGCTTTTAAACCTGGCGCGGGCGATACAAATCCTGCACACACGGGTGTGCAAGAATCGCGCGAGGGTGTAAACAAAAAAAAACTGCTTCAAAATAGCTCCATTAGTTTAGTAGCTACAATGCCACAGACAGACACAGATACACACGGCAAACTTATAACTCTCTTCATTTTTCGTCGGGGGTTAAAAATAGACAATTGTTACTTACTTCACTATGCTTTCAGATAGTTGCCGTCTCGCGCGAGCCAAGCCTGGACCTAAGTTCTGTCTCAATTGGTTGAACCTTTCAACCAATCGCCTGGAAATAACAAAAATTAGTATCAAAACGTGGCTACTTTCTATATTTTTGGTCAACTAGCTTTTAGACCAGTTTTACATTGTGTTTATTTGTCCATGAAACTGAACAACTTTTCTCAAGGACTTTCCATACTAATGTAATTAGTTGACAGCACTAGTTGTATAGAGAGACTAATACTTTTTCATATTTCGACTATGTTGTTCCATTATGAACGCCTTCGACAAAGCATTCGATTAAATAGAATTGTGTTATTGTAGCTCCTTCATTTTTGTTAATTAATTTGAAAACATACAATGCGTTATCGCGATAAACGCATTAAATAACCGAATGGCCTTATTATCAAAGCCACGAAAATTCATCCCTAAATGTATTGTGCTGTAAAAAAGACTTAACCATACAAGGGCTGAAATATTGAACTGCGTTGTAAAGAAAAAAATACCTATGCAAAGGCTTAACATCCTCAGGCGCAAGTCTTCCATGGAGCGATAATCCAGCATCTACAACAGCTAGTTGAGAAGACACTAGCCGTCTCAACTTAGCCGCGGCCGCCGCTTCTCTAGGCGTGGCATTTCTAGCGAACTCTGTGGTTAAAAACGCTTGTTCGTATTTCGATATTCCTCCTTGGACATTTGCGTCTATGGTGCCTTGGAGACGCATAGAAAACGGGTTGATGTTGCGAGTTGGGTCGGCGGTGTATTGAGATATGAGGCTTCGTAATTCACGCTCTGTTGCCTCCATTGTTTCGCAGGCGAACTAAAAAGAAAGTTGGTGTTATAGTGCAAAAAGATATAGTGAAAAATATTGGGTTGTTTTGTTACAAATACAAGATTTGTACAGTATTGTATAACATCAGTAAGGATTTTCCTATTTTATTTAAAATTATTTTAAGAACATTGGGGTAAAATAAATTGAGAAATGGCATCACTAGAGGAAACGTAAACCGGCAAACGAACGGAAAATTGAAAAAGGCGGGGACTTGGCTGGTTTTACACACTTTTAAACGGCGTGTGGTAGTAGCTAATAGTTCAGTAAACATTCTATAAAAGTTGCAAGTGATACTCAAATATAATTTTCGAAAGTCTGAATCGAATACTTCAACGAGCTATTCTCGAAAAATAACCTGGTTGGGGTAGCTCTTACATATCATTGCCTCTTTCATGTGTTAGATTTTAAAAACAGAACCCAAAACATTTTATTGTTGATGTGTTTATTACGCAAAAGTTTCACAGTATTCACGTACCTCAACCGGTGGAATTTCTTCAACGGATCTTGAGACAACTTCGGACCATCTTAGAATTCCAGGTAATGTGTTTTCTGTTATAAGTGTCGTCCGTTCGATCCAGAGACTCTAAAAGAAAGAAATGGGTATGAGAATTAAAACAAAATAAGCACTTATCATCGTCAAAATAAATAATTGAACAGGAACTTTTAAGTAAGTATGTATTTACAACTTTTCGCCTGATGAAAGTAAAAAAGCAAATATTTTTTAAGAACATTTAGTAGAAAAAAGTTAGGACTTGAATGTCAGCTAAGCTTAATCGAAGCATCAAGGGAAATGTATTTTAGTACTAACTGACAAAGGCACTAGAAGATCGTCAAATCTTTTGAAGGCTCCGTAAGGTACCTTGAACTCATTGTCGTTGTTATACAGTACTGCTATGTGGGGACCGGGAAACATGGCAATGAGACGCATATGGTCAGGGCGAGATGACACTGACTCGCAGTTTCATGATGTTGATTTCCATACCTTGAACTCGTTATGATATTGATGTCCGTACCTTGAACTCGTTATGATGTTGATTCCTATACCTTGAACTCGTTATGATGTTGACGTCCATGCCTTCTCGTTATGATGTTGATGTCTATACCTTGAACTCGTTGTGATGTTGCGGTCGGTTCCTTGACTTTGTTAAGATGCGTCAATACCTTGAACTCGTCGTGATGTTGATGTCCATACCTTGAACTCGTTATCCTTGTCGATGGGTGGTTTGTGCAGCGGTCGGTCGCAGAGGAAGGTGTTGACTTCATTGCACGCGTAGAACCGTTTCACTTGGTCTGGAGTGCCTGAAGGCCAGTTGCGGCGAGATGCCACTGGCTTTACGTTGCAGATTTGGATGTCTGGAAGTTTATTATAGTCGGTGAACACAAGAAATGCATGTAGAATCTTCGTAGCAGCTTATGAAATGTTATAGATTTAATTCATGCAGAAGCTGGTATGAAACTATTAGCATTATAACTGCCGTTCTCATCTACAGGTCGCATTTCTCAACCGACTCTCGTGAATATTTGTGAGTGGGTTCGATAACTACATGAACATTTTTTGTCGTTTCAGTTTTTTGACATTTTTCAAAATGGCAAAGCCACAGAGAATCGTCAAAAATAGAGCTACTAGTCTATTTCTACCCACTTTCAAACTAAAAGACACTCAAGAGTCACTAGAATAAGGTTGATTGTCATTAGCTTATACAGGTTGAAAAAGAACCTCCTAGCTTTATTGAAAATCCTGAACCAGTATCACTTACTGAACACTTTGGCGCGGGGGGATTTTTTTTTTTTCCTAAACGTAGACACCACTCGGGTGCATCTCCCGAGCGCTAACCGCACCCCTCGTGTGCCTGGTGGTAATGTCTACGTTTAGGCAAAAAATGAACTTTTCCGATTGAAAAAATATTTTAAAAAAATTTTTTTTCATAAATGTGTTCTTTGAGTGATACTGGTTCAGGATTTTGAATATTAGGAGGTTCTTTTTCACCCAGTATATTTTCAACTTACATTGCCCGTCAGAAGCGACAATGGAATCATCAGGCGGTGTGTTTCTCATCAAGATATGAGCCGCGCAGTATTCTGACTGCAACCGCTGAGTGAACGCGCCGATACGTTCGTAGTCGTGGCCTCGGTATACGAATTGCTTGTTCTAAAAACATATATGATATACAACATACACATACGTTCATATACCCGATAACTCAGCTGCCATGGCGCCAATTTGTTGGGGTTTGCAAAGCACTAAATGGTCATAAGAATAAGTGACACCACATACCAGTTTCCTCGCAATTATGAAGCAAGCCCGCGATGAAATACCATGTCCTCTCGAAACTTCTTCAATATACATATTATGCAAGATTAACACATCGATCTGATGGATTATGAAGGATGAACAAACAATCACACTTTTCCATGACATTATACTCGTACAATAAAAATTTAAAAAAAAATATATTAAGTTTACAGAATATTTAAAGTAAAAAAAAATATCTTTGCGGCTGGATATGTGCATCATATATTTTTTAAGTAACTACTGATTTAATCTATTGAGATTCAAGAAAGACATTATTGAATAAAATGGAACATTGGGATAGCGACTCTATGAAGTAGGGGCAGGTTAACTTACCCTAACAAATAGCGGACATCCTTTCCCGTAGAACCCAACTCTGAAGTACTCCGGCTCAGGCCTCAGTTGCTCAAGTACAGAGTCGAGGAAAGTCGCGTGCGTTCGCAAGCAAGACGCCAGCCGAGCGTAGTCACATAGCTTCACTTCGTATAATGTGGCTAGTTCGCGGAGTAGTGGCAAACCTTTCTCCCAGCACTGGTAAAGAAGTGTTTTTAATTTGGCTATGTTAATTTTGCATATAAAGTACATGAACATATCGATTTATTAGGATTTAAACTTGACTTTAGCATAAACCCAATTTAATGTCTTGCACGCCCATCAATTTAGCTGAAATCTCAATTTAACTAAAAAAGAAACCCCTATTTCCTTTTTTTTTAAACCTTGACTTCATAGTCTAAGTTTAAAAAAACCTGATTTTGCTGTAACCCTATTTATAAGAGGTATGACGTGCAATGGGGTAACTTTTATAAAAATAGATTTTTTAAGTCAATTTTAAGGAAATATTGACTTTAAATGTAAAGACATAAGTCTCCATTTCGTTTTAGTTTAAATTTAGATTCAAGACCAATTCCCCATATAAATGGTATGCAAAAGACAAAAAAACCTCCGCTATTAACTTTATTCTTTAAAAAAAAGTTTCTTGTTTACTTTGCTAAGTAGTAGCATGTAGTTATTTTCGTTATATTTATTTCTTCTCTTAAAATACCGATGACATACCTTTCCACGATCGAAGTATTGAAGCACTTGGTTGTAGATGGATTCTTTACGCTTCCATTCTGGAGTCTCTGGGTGTTCAGGATCTACACCGATCTGATCGCTGTCCCAACTTAATGTTTCAGCGTACAACTGAAAAAAATCAAAATTTTTTGCGTTATAGATAGGTGTTTACTTTAGTGAGGAGCAAAATCAAAGTCAAGTCAAAGTCATGGTCTCAAAGAAAACATTCCTTTATTTTTGAAAAGAAAGAAAACTACATTCAAGGATTTTTGAAAATTCGCTTGTCACACCCGGGAATCGAACCGACTAAAATCTGTAAGAATTACACCCTGTACTTTTATTGCATAGAACATTAGGGTCAATTACAAGGATGAAATTTCTCTAACAAACTTGGTAAATTATGAAATCTTAAATTAAACCATTGAATTTAGCATGTTGGTTGATTGAATGTATAAATCCGGATTTCATGGTTTTCCTTACATTTAATTTACCAAGTTCGTTAGAGAGATTTCATCCTTATAATTGACCCTAACGATCGATGCAATAAAAGTACAGGGTATTCTTACAGATTTTAGTCGGTTCGATTTCCGGGAGTGGCAAGCGAATTTTCGAAAATCTTTGAATACAGTTTTCTTTCTTTTTAAAAAAAAGGAATGTTTTCTTTGAGTAAAATTTTCTATCTACAGTATTAAGAGTACTTTCCCTTCAGGTGGCATTACAAAATTCCACCCTGTATACCGTGTCTTATGCAAATAAATATTTTATTCATTTAAATTACCCTTTCCAAACATATTTACAACGGAAGACTATGTATTTTTTGACTTAAATTACGTAACAAAAAAACATTTAGAAATGGTCTCGCGGTTGGGAAAGCAGTGGGGTAAAAATTTACTTCAATTTATGACAATCTCAAAGGTAAAAAGCAATTTGATTGTATATCCAAGCCATATTTGCAATCAACTCCAGATAGGTCTATTGCAATTCGAATTAGCTTGTATTGATTAACATTTTCGCGTTATTTTCACTAGTTTTAATCATATTATAAAGGGTTTTTACCAAGATATTTGTTTTAAATAAGTATCGTGGTAAGAACCCCATATAATAAGTTTCGAACTAGTCAGAATTAGCTTACCAACAATGTACACCCAGCTTCGATGAAGTTGTCAGAAGCAATGTGGAGATCGTGAAGTTTGTAAACGTATCGGAGATACATCTCTTTGCGGTCGATCTCGTTTTTGTAAAAGTTCTGAAACAAAGGGTTTTTTTATTAATTTAATTACAGGATACGTACAGTCAAGAGAACGTGTAGCTTGACAGTTTTGTACCGCTCTAATTCCATATACGTAAAAGGGTATATCGCACTTTCACTGTATCAGTATACGGGTACGTATTGAGCGTACGATGCTCTCAAAAAGAGAATGTTTAAAAAGATGTTGGGGTAGATGACTTATTTTTTTGTTTTATTTAAATTGAAGCTAGTTTATCTCATCACCTGGTATAAATAGTTTTTTCTTATCTTAAAAAATAAGAAAGATGTGAACGTTTAATTAAATCTCTTAATTAGACAGAGAGGGAGAAACCATTGAGTGCACGTACTATTACTCTCACAAAGACAAAGTTAAAAAAAAAACTGTTCGACAGAGTCAGCTTGATCCTCTGTCCAGAATTCGGATAGATTCGGGTTGAGTTCAGGAGTCAAAGGCAACGGACATCCTTGCTTCGTGAAGGTCAGAGTGAAGTCGCTACAATAGTTACGTATATCTTTATAGTGTTGTACGTCACAAGCCACTAAATGATAGCACTTAATTCCTACACATAAAAGTTCGACCCGCCCCACCTATACAGGGCATCCCACGGCTATGCCACATGGAGGGAAAGTACTTTAGCTAATGTAGACGGGACATTTTACTGAAAGACTTTATTTTTATTTTAAAAGTAATTTAAACTGCATTCACACATTTTTAAATAATTGCCTGGTTGAACCGGGAATCGAACCCGGTACACGGGAAAAAAATATTAAAGAGAAAAAAAACATATTCATGGTTTTCTTTTTATTTCTGTTGCTATGTTATTCAGCAAAAAATAATCCTTATGCTAAGGCCTTCAGATCAGTATGTTAAAACTTAAGGTGATTTTTTTTCTCGTGTACCGGGTTCGATACCCGGTTCAACCAGGCAATTATTTAAAAATGTATGAATGCAGTTTAAATTGTTTTTAAAATTAAAATAGTCTTCTTTCAGGAAATTAAAGGAACATTATGTATCTGTTGCTTTCCCTTCAGTATAATGAACATAATATTATATGTATTGTTTATGTATATATAAAATATATGTCTATGTATTTATATAAATTATTTATATATTATATGTATGTGTAGTTGTATTGTTATGTAGTTTATATTAGTATTTAGATTTCAGTGGTTAATTGTGCACGTCTGTCTTTATTTATTTTACGCCTCTCACTGTCCCAGGTCTGCTGGAAGAAGTTTCTTAAAGAAATAAGCTGTGCCTTTTGTGTTCGTTTTTCTATTTGTCTGTAACATTTGTGATTTTTCCTGTGTACAATAACTGTTAAATAAATAAATAAATAAAATGTCCCATCTACAATAATTAAGGTAGTTTCCCTCCATGTGGCATAGCCGCGGGACGCCCTGTATACGCCTATAACAGTACTTACGAGTAGGTTGACAGTAGCGGCCATCCGCTTGTCTCGATGCTCGGCGCCCTGCATGACTGCTCGGTAGTCCAGCAATCGCTCCAGTAATCTGGTCACACACCCAACAAAGGCGGCCCCGGCTTCGCGCCAACCTTCAGTCGATACTCGCTCCATTAGCCTACAAGGAAATTAAAATCTTAATATTTCTTTCTCTCGTCTTTCATAGGAAGTAACAGGAAAACACAGACAAATTCAGAACCCAGTACAACCTAGGTTCTAGGTGAAAAGTGAGCCCAAATAAACCAAAAGTGGCAGTCTTCATTCTCATATTGTTGTCGATTCTCGCCCTTTGCTCGCGGCCGGTACACGGATTTCAGACGTCATACGTCTGAAATCCGTGTACAAATAAGTCAATGTAGTGAATTACAATTTAGCTAATGTAATTCACCAGCGCTACGAAAGCCGGCGCTATTACGAGCGAGATAAGGGCGTCAAGGTCAACATGTATAGCCTGGTGTGCTGCCACGTGTACTATACAGATTTAGTTTTAAGCAATGGAGTCATAGCTCGAAAAGTGATTGACACTTTTTTTTTTATTATTATAAGATGGGTTAACTCTTGACCTCAATCTTGACCATAAATGTCAAAGCTGAGGTCAACGATGGAGCGAGTTAACCCAGAAAATGCCTATAAAGGCACTGGTACTCCCACGCACCGACGGAACACAGCAAGCTGTTTGGCGTCGGACTTCGGTAGGAGGGTGGTCGCGAACCAGACGGCCCTTTACAGAGCCTACCACACCGCATGAGACCTTATGACGACACCTCAGATTCAGAAAAAATGAAGTGTCGTTGCCTGGGATGGATACTAGGAGGCAGGTCTCATTTGTGTTTCCTTAATCGCCTCTTACGACACCCACGGAAAGAGATGGGGTGGTGTTATTCTCAACCGATCACCACACGGTTAAAAGCCCATAGTTAGCCCAAATAAACCAAAAGTGGCAGTCTTCATTCTCATATTGTTGTCGATTCTCGCCCTTTGCTCGCGTGGCCGGTATGACGTCTGAAATCCGTGTACAAATAAGTCAATGCAGTGAATTACAATTTAGCTAATGTAATTCACCACAGCACATTAGGTTACCCATTTGCGATACGAAAGCCGGCGCTATTACAAGCGAGATAAGGGCGTCAAGGTCAACATGTACAGCCGGGTGTGCTGCCACGTGTACTATACAGATTTAGTTTTAAGCAACGGAGACAGCTCGAAAAGTGACTGACACTTCTAGTTTGTAGGTATATCAAAACTAACTACTCACAGTCATAACAATTTTGATACTTACACTGAGCTAAGATGCTCCCTGAACGTAGCATGAACAAGGCAATGAGAAATTATAAATAGTTGAAACATTTACTAAATTGTTAACAGCACAAATTCAAAATTAACGTACAGTCAAGAGCAGGTCACGCTTTACACTACCAGTTTAAGCTGAGCTCTGATTTATACTGCGCGCGATACAATGCAGGGCCTGTCCAAAGTTCAAAGTGTCAAGCTTGATGTGCTCTTGAGTGTACATCCGTACCGTATTTTATTTATAAGGCAGAGGCCATACCACAGATGGCATATTTTTATATACAAAATGTTTTAAAACTTACTTTAACATTAAAACATAAATGTTGAACCTAGAAGGATTTAAGGAGAGGGGAAAACCAAAGACAAGATGGATGGATTGTGTGAAAGATGATTTGAGTAAAAACAGATAGACAGATGACTAATGACTACTTAATACTGACTGCTTTAGATTGTATGTAGAAATTGCTTTCAGAGAACAAAAATCTAATATTTTTTCTGAAGAGAATTCCACTGGAAAATCCGTTTTTGCTAAGCCACGGGCTTACCAGTTTTTGCTAAGCCACGTCCCTTACACCCTGTATATGACTGTTAAGATGTGGGGTGATGGAAAACGACGAAACCAACCTGAATAACTACGGCAGACTACTTACACAGTATCAAACAGCCGTCGATAATGATCATCGGCCTTGTTATCGGCGACCAACGAGTCCAGTTTGTCGACTAAGGCCGCCTCAGTGCGTCTGGCGGATCCAGTGGCCGCCCTCTCACAAGCCATTAGAGACACAAGGGCCCCTAACGCCGCGCGACGGAGCTCCCCTACTAAGGTTATCTCTAGTAATGCGCCTACTGCCCCCGGTACTAAGTGGAGTTGGGCTGGACCTGTGAATTAAAGTAGCGTAGTTAATGGTCTTCTTATTATCGTGTAGATATCAAGAGTGTGGCGAACTTGACCAATCCTGGTGTCAGAATTTTCAAACCGCCAAATGGACTATGATTTGGTTTGACGACTGTATTCAATCGACAATAGCCGGGACCGATTGCTTAAAGTGCCCCCCGAAACACGGAAACGCTCGTCGTAAAGTGCCACTTTGGTCACCCATCAGATTTCCTGCCCTAGTATATGTTGCTTAACCTCACTGATCGGTTCAAATCAACGAGCGCCACTGGGCTACGAGCGCTTCGTTCGATAGAAATTGAGAATAAACAACGTGTTTCATAAATACCTAATAAAAAGGTAATCCAAAATTAAATTAAAAAGTGAAACAGTCCCAACTCTAATATTAAGTTACACGGTTAGGCAAACTATCGTATTCTTGAATCGCTCCATCCATTGGTGAAAACCGTATGAAAATCCGTTCAGTAGTTTTTAAGTTTAACGCCTTAATAGGCATTTTCTGGATTAACTCGCTCTTATCGTCGACCTCATCTATGACCTTGGTCCAGATTGAGGTCAAGAGTTAACCCATCTCATAATAAAAAATAAAAAGATTAACGCGTTCAGAGAGACATACGGATAGAGGCAACAGAGGACTTTGTTTTATAACACACTAATATAAAACGTATCAAAATTGGTCCAGCCGTTTGAGCGTGAAAGAGTAACAAACATCCATCATACATACAAACTTCCGCATTTATAATATTAGTAAGGATGATATGAAATGATGAAGTGAGTATGGTAAGGGGTTATGTAGTTACCAAGTCTACTCCAAACAGCCAGCACTTGCAACCCAGCCGCGGCCCTCATCCTCGGTCTGTCAGGCCCTCGACCCGACCATCTCTCTGGTTGTAGCGCGCTAGAGGTTACTAACGCTACTCCTAGCTCCATGTAGCCTGACCACAGCTGGAGACAGAAAAAAAGGACGTTTAATACAATACAGGAATTACTTAACAAGCTTCTTTTGAGTCTAACAATTTGGTACGACCAGGAAGGCAATTCTATTCAAAAACTGCTCCTATACTGCACTGATTGTAGAATTAAGCAATCGTTGACATTTTTGTTAGAAATAACCTGATTTATATGAAATGAATGGCTAAACCACGTTAGTCTAAACCTTTAAAAAATGACTAAAGCCACAAGCGCGCATTTGGCAGTTTTGTAATAGAATTGGCCTGATGATCAGTCTTCGGCATTTTTAGTTATTTCAGTTGTAAGGGTATTCTTCTTAGGTTAGGTTGTTAAGGTATTCTTCTAACGCATTAATTCTAAATAATCTGATAATTTGTTTAAGATTACCTCTTTTCGCTAGCGTGGTAAATTTAAGATAGAATCTCACGTCTAAAACTTGTAAGAGACAAAAATACCTGTGAATCGAACTGCGGTGGCTCATCTCCCATGAACCGCTCAAGCAAAGGTTTGGCCAAGTCTTGTAGAGCTGATAACAATACTTTGCAGCTTTGTACCCGAAGAACCATCCAGTCAGTGGGAAACACCTAAAACATTTATTAATGCCATTTATATTTTTTTCGAAATAAATACTTTCACTATTCATGCGGTTTTGTATCTATATTTGTTTTAACCTTAGTGACAAATGGAATAAAAGTAAAAGATTTATGTTTTTAAATAATATCAAAAAATTTAATGTATCGGCAGACTAGAATGTACCTTATTTTTTTAATTTTTTTTTTAATTATAAGATAGGTTAACTCTTGACCACAATCTTGACCAAGGTCATGGAAGGCAACTAAGTTTATGCTAGACTTTTTGCTGAATGATAAACATACTCAAATCAATACTAATCAAGTCAAACAAAAACACAAAACAATTTATTTGTAGTATATTCTTAATACTGACACGTTAATTCAGACTAAAGTTGTTATTTATTCATGCTAAAGTTAATTTTCCCAAAAAATGAATGCAAAGACCCCAAAGTTTCTTTTCAAAGTGTTTGAATAAACACATAAGTCATGAATATTTGACATAACCCGAGAGCTGAGCAATAACTATCTACTCTGATATACTTACATCCTGCTCTATCAGATGTCGAAAGACAAGGAAGGCGCGCATGAGGAAGTCTTTCAGCGGCTTGCGGTCGTGAGGATGCGGCGCTAGATGGCTCCACAGTCTTTGGTAATGCTCGGCGCGTAATAATTCCATACAGCCGAGTAGATCAGCTACCATTGACCCCTGGATTCATAGAAGGCACCAAGAAATTATGAGTCAAAAAATAATGGTATGTACAGACACCTGATTACCCCTATGAAATAAGGATGAAGTTATTTCACGAAATGCTTTAGTTATTTCAATGATATTTTGTATATTAATATAGTTTAGTCAACTAAACAATTACGCTTAATCACGATTTTAAAATTTTATGTTTTGCCATAGACAAGTTCATCTTTATCCGGTTGGGGTGGTCAGGTATCTCTGCAGCTGTCTGTACTTAAGTTCTAGGGATTTTGATCGACCAATATACTTAATCTTTGTTAAGAAATCTGTTGCAAATTATGACAATGAGATCTCTTCCAGCTAATACAAGCTTAGTGAAAGAAGGCTATTTGAGACGCAGCGGGGCTATAAGAATCTTCACACTTGAAGATTCTAACATGTTTTTATTTTTAAATGATTTTCTCCGAGGCTTCTTTGTTAAGTAGTCACATTTTTAGTGGTACCAAAAGAAGGCCTTCATGGTTTATTTTTTATTTATTTACCAACGGACATCCAACTATACATACTTATTGACAACCAAATCAAAAATTACCAGTGGTGCGTTCGTGAAAAATTAGGTGATGACCACTTTTTTTTAATTATTGAAGTTGAAGCTTTAGGCTGGTAATTTTAAATAGTTTTGATTTGAATGTTTATCAATTAGACAGGGAAAGAAATACTAAATAGTAACGTCACAGTTCAGTACTGCCATACAATTTTTTTTTGGTTTTTTATTTAAATACCTTGTTGGATTTTAGCTTGACGTTTCGCTATTTTATACAGTAATATGAGTATACAAACTTACCAAAACCGGCGAGTTCCCTCCAATAAGATGCAGCACAGTTTCAACCAATACATCCAACGTATTGAGGCAGAGTACATCAACGTCTGGGTCAATTTCATCTGGGTCTTCTGGTTCTTCTGGATCTTCCTTCTTCCAAAGCAAGGTGACTAGTTCCCCTAACATCTCCGCACATTGCGCTAACTCGTCGCGACGCGCCAAATGTATACGTAAATGGTGGCACGCAGTTGTAAGGACTATGTTCCGTGCCTCTGTGAAAGGGATTTTTTGTTTTGATTATTTGTATTTAGACACCATAAAGTCTGTGTCTCATTGTGGTAGGCTGAGACTACAGATAACAACTTATAAATTACGAACCAAGTAAATGTCCTATTTCCTTTCTCCAAATTCATGATTCGTTACTTCATACATAAATAATGACACTGTCTCAGAAGAAACCGTACCATACCATAAGTACCATATTTTTCTTCAATAAGAACATTTATTGTACAACTAGCATTCCGCTCGGGACTTCGTTCCCATGGGAGTTCAGGAAGATTATGTAGCCTATATCCATCGGGGATAATGTAGCTTTCTAATGGTGAAAGATTTTTTAAAATCGGTCCAGTAGTTTCGGAGCCTATATTCAATGCAAACAAACAAACAATCAAATCTTTCCTCTTTATAATATTAATATAGATAAAGGATTTACATACATACAAACCGTTTATGAAACTTCAAGCAGTTAATAGATAATAAAACTGACGATTTGTCACTTCGTTTGATGATGATGTCTTACCCTACGAAGCACGAAATTTCAATTTAAAAATAACCGACTTCAATCCCAAAAAGACAATTTTTTCGAGAGATTCCCTCAATTTCTTCAGGATTCCACCATCAGATCCTAGTTTCCTTACCATGGGACCACCCTTGGGATACTCCCTTTCCAACAAAAAAAAATAATCAAAATCGGTTCATAAACGACGAAGTTATCCGCGGACATACATAAAAAAATTACGGTCGAATTGAGAAACCTCCTCCTTTTTTGAAGTCGGTTAAAAATTCAAAACGTATAAATACGCACGCAAATATCGATAAATAAATGTTTCATACCTGGATCTTGCCCTAATGGCCCTTTCAAAATCTCTTGTAAAGCAGCTAATCTCGCCTTAGCCAGGGCCGGCGGAGCGTTAGTGGCCGGAGCGTCAAGCATAGCAGCCGTCACCCGGGCCGCTTCCACTGGGCCCAAAGCTGAGGCCACTTCTTTGGCCACGCTAGCCCAAGACGTCATGAGGGCCACCTGTAATATAGGCTTGTGGGTTTACAAGCTGACTGCTAGCTGGAGGACATGCAAAGGAGAATATTTAGTAAAATTTTTCGGGTTTTGTTTCTTCTTAAAGAGCATCGTCAAGCGTGTACGATGTAGTCAAATAATATATGAAGTTGAAGCGCATAAGTAACTTGAGTTTTGAGTTGCGTTTCATTAATAATTGTATAAATATTTTTCGTTACGTTGAAGAAACAGCGAAATATTATCAAAAAGCGCAAATTGCGCATGTTTGCTCTCAGCGGAAAATATAAAAATGTGTATAAAAGCTGTTAATAAAGCTGGTCTCTCGATATTAGATCTGCTAAAACATGAAATCTATAAATAATATCTAGACCAGCGGTTCTCAATTTTTTTGGCCACGGACCCCTTTTGGAAAACTAAAAATTTGGCACAGCCGTTAACTAATAAATAACTGATTTGAGTGCAACTATTGGTCAAGCTCCTGGTTGAAAGTTCGGGCGCTTCCACACAGTTCCATATTAAAATAACGTTTTTCTTCTATACACGCATTACGAATTTCAGTTCCTACTGCGCTTTTAGTTTATTCGTGGGGCCCCCACAGAAGCCTTGCAGAGCCCTAGGGTTCCGCGGATCACACTTTGAGGACCGCTGATCTAGACAATAGTTTTAGTACTGAGCTGGCGCTAAATATTCTCTATGCGGATTCTGAGCCAGCGCTTTTAGTGCATTCAAGGCGACTCGAACATCTCTTCTGAAGTTGTCTTCATACAGTCCGCCCGTGGCTTGTGCGAATAACCGTCTCGATCGAACAATCAATATACTTCGCCCAGCGAGCGCAGGCACTTGCATTTTGGTAAAGTTTAAATGGATTTTAAAGAAAGATTGGTTAAGTACTTGTCTACTTATCCCTTTGCATTGATCAATCCATTTGTCTGGATCTTGCAAAAATTGGTTTGTATTTAAGAAAAATGAAAGCATACCTGAGCTGGCGCCAAATGTTCTCTATGCGGATGTTGGGCCAACGCTTTCAGAGCATTCAAGGCGGCTCGAACATCCCTTCTAAAGCTGTCTTCATACTGTCCGCCCGTGGCTCGCGCGAATAACCGTCGCGATCGAACAGCCAATCGGAATACTGCGCCCAGCGAACGCAGACACTTGCGGATTGGTTCTTGACCTTCCGCGCCTGCTGCCCATTCGGCGCAATGCTGGACTGAGGATAGTAGACCCCTGGGGAATGAGGGTATCGTAAGTTTCTTTCTGACTAATGAAAAAGTTTGTCTAATTTTTGAAATGAGATACACTTTACAAACTGTCAAAATTAATTTAATTTGCTATTATATTAATCTAATTTTAGCAGTGATGACTCACAGTTGGTTAAAGAACCAGTCTTGTAGCCGGAAGTTGCGGGTTCTAATCCAGATTCGGACCCCTGTCAGTTTATTAGGCTTTTCGGGTTTATGTGTGGATTTTTCGTTGAATATTATCATTTGGTCTACCAACCCGCTGGCCCAGTCCAGCGTATCCTTCTTATATTATAAATGCGAAAGTTTGTGAGGATGGATATTAATATTTATTACTCTTTCTCGCAAAAACGGACGCACGGATTTTGATGAAACTATGCTTAGATTAGACATTCGAATAACGTATAGGATATACAGGGTTCCGCGGTACATAGCATAGCGCCAAAGTAGGTAAATAACGAAAACTGCTCAACTTGACGTTTCCGCAAAATAATAATTATTTACTGTCAATCATGGTGACGGGTAGATTCTACTACTTAATATAAGTATTTGCTAAGCTGTCTCTAACACCCTGTATAATTTTCCAAAAATTTCCACGGGAACGAAGTCACAGGCGGAAGTCTTTTTGTGTAACTATTTTTTTAAAATAATAAGATGGGTCTTTGACCATAAAGGTCAAAGATGAGGTCGACGATGGAGCGAGTTAACCCAGAAAATGCCTATACAGGCACTCTGGTACTCCCACGCACCGAAGGAACACAGCAAGCTGTTTAGCGTCGGACTTCGGTAGGAGGGTGGTCGCGAACCAGACGTCCCCTTACAGAGCCTAGCACACCGCATGAGACCATAGGACGACACCTCAGATTCGTTGCCTGGGATGGATTACTAGGAGGCAAGTCTCTTTTGTGTTTCCTTAGTCGCCTCTTACGACACTCACGGAAAAAGATGGGGGGTGTTATTCTCAACCGATCACCACACGATAACTAACTTACTTGTAGACGAGAGCGGCTGAGAAATGTTCTTCAATGTAAACGTCCAGCACAGGTCTAAAGTGCTGGAAGCGAGTTTCATCCAGAAGACTGCAGATAGAAACCAGCACTAGGAACACGGTGCCGGAATGTGGAGTGCTGAAATTGGACATTATTATTGAAAACATATAAATTGCAGGTTTTTACTGTATTGTCAAATTAATTTCTCTTTTTGCCGTCAAAACGCTCGGTTTGAAATTTGGCTTTTGAAGTTACCGATTTTTGTATTTTATTTACTTTTTATATTTATTTGATGATAGTAGTATTTTACTTAGGTGTTAAAATACTACTAAGCACTCTTAACATGTATGTACGTCTATATGGGAAGACACTGTATCCTGTAACACGGTTTAAAAACTATCACGGGATACAAAAAGTCTATGTAATTTTTTATTTTAATATTTGGAAAATAAAGTTATTCTTATTCTTAAAACCGAACATTCGGGGAAAAGTCGGTTTTTCAACACAGTTTTCATCAATGATGATCAAGATTTAAAAATATATTTTTGAACTGAAAACTTCTTTAGCGGGGTTGTGCATTTTTTGGATGGGTAAAAAAACGTTAAACTCGCGTCAGGGTCACGTGACCCTGATCAAAATTCGTAATACGGATGGTGAAGTGAAATCTTCTTAGACCGCGAGGAAGTAATATAAGTTCAAGTTTTCACTTCTGCCGGCACTCCCGGAGTGCAAACCGTTGTTTTTTTTTAATATCAACCGATTCAAAAATTAAAAGACGAAGTAGTGAACGTAGAATATTTTCTACAGAAATCCTTATCCTTACTAATATTATAATAATAATAAAATAATAATAAATGTTACACACTCAAAGGCCCACACTAAGGTTTTCCCTTGTGTCGTGGGTCCCTTGGAACACACATAAAGACAAACACAAACACCCATGACCCGAGAACAAACATCTGCTTTTTACACAAATGTTTGCCCCGACTGGGGATCGAACCCAGGACCCGCCGATCAAGAGGCAGCGTCACTACCACTCGACCAAACCGGCCGTATAAACGCTAAAGTTTGTATGTATGGATGTTTGTTACTCTTTCACGCTCAAACAGTTGGATCAATTTTGGAAAAATTGGGTATGGAGGTAGCTGACACTCTGGATTAACACAAAGGCTACATAATTTTCCCAAATTCCCACGGGAACGAAGTCCCGGGCTGAAAGCTGGTTTAGAATATATTGCATAATATATGCGTTAACGTTATCTGGTTACAAGATCTGTTAAATCCTGAATCATGAGCAACGGTGATGTGCGGGATAAATCTTGTCTCAAAAGAGAATTCGTATTTAAAAATATTTAAAGAAAGTAAAAATATTTTTTTTACATAAGTTTGTAAGTCCCTGAATCGTAAGTAACAGCAATTAAACAGAGACGTACCTATTACCATCTTCAGTGGAAAACAAAGCGAATAACGCGTCTAACACGTCTCGTAGGAACTTTATGAGCTCTTCACAACTTAATCCGTCGCCGAGCCTCAACACTCGTAGCAACGTCTCTTGCACTTTTTCAGGACGAGCTCGCCATTGTAACAGGGCTAGGAGATCCTCTATAAGAAAATATATAATGAGATTTTAAAAAATAATTGTGCTGTGATGTAAAAACTGCAAAGACTTTTCAAAACAATTATCTGTCTGACATGCAAGCATGGAGATACACTGCTCATAAAGATCTAACTAAGATATAAATGACTTCAGTATTCATTGAAATAAATAGACAACACAGAAACAAACCAAATACTAGTGTCCGACCGAAAAAGGTTTTTCAGCCGAAACCGAACTTTCGGCCTTGCATTTAGTTTCGGCCGAAACCAAAACTTACTTGAACGTATTTAAAATGTCTATTGTACACTGAAGTCTAGTGTATTTTTTACACATTCATTTGCATATACAATGAATAATATACATGCAGACAGTTAAATAAAACAAAAAGACAATCATAAAATCTCAACTCTATGCGATTATCGATGGACAGTCGCGAAGTTCGCCACGATAATTCACGAACTTTCGAATTTTTTGCCCAAAACCGAAACTAAGGCCGAAACTGGCAAAAATCATCAAAAATAAAATCAAGATGGCGGTCGGTCACTGTGCCAGGCTTCAGACAAAAATCTCCGTAAAGTCCATCCATAATTAAAAGTCTTAAGTTGTAAACAAACCTGTTACCGGAAGAAAAATACACATTCCGGGTGTAATCACACGCAATAACAAGTAAGTAATTGTTGTAACATCTAGGTAATCACGTGCAACACCATTATTTCTATAATAATATGTCCATTTTATGGTAAAATACTTATTTTTTTGCAGAAAACCGAGATCGCTGTAATTTCAAACCTACAACTGACATTTTAAATACTCTGTATTGTCTTTGGTGGATAGGGATGGGATGTTCTTTCATATCGATAAAAACTTGAGGCTATTCCGGTGCGCCAAATTAAAAAAAAAAACATTGTTTGCCGAAACATATTGTTGCATACATGGCAAATAAAGAACTTGTCATTAAATGGTAAAAATTTTATTGTAAATGGTCATGTTTTCAATTCTGTCCGGTTATCTAGCAAAAAAGCATTTTCAATGAGATTACTAGAACACCGCACACAGAAAAAAACAACTACTCAACAGCTTTCAAATACTCCACAACTTGGCTTTCAACTCTAACGACACCTCGCACAAATGCTATTTGTAATAAATGTATTTTACTTCATCTGTGTTCTTCTTTACTTCTTCACCTATTCTATTGCCTTAAATAGCAATAGCAGAAATGCACTTAGTAATTTTGCCGACATCGACATTATTCGACATACACCACATCACTATAGTAGTCTATGGTTACACATTCCGCCATATTTGTTTACCTTTTAAGACTTTTATTTATGGATGGACTTTAGTTATATTTTCGAGTTTGTGATATGTTTTTCTCAAAATTGCAAGCAGGATAAGGGAATGAACATATCTACTTTGTCTATAATAAAATGAGGCAATGACTTACCGTTTTGTGTGAGTTTAGTAGAGCACAGCAGAGTGTTGATGACACAATGTTCTTTGGAACTTCTTTGGTAGGACGCGACGACCCCGTTGGCGGGCGTCGCACGCGCCGTGTCGTTAGCACAAGACGGAAGAGAGAGATAACTCGCGTTTGATAGTCTACAAAAAAATTAAAAATAAAATAAATATTTGAAAATTGTCAAAAAATAAAAAACAAAAACCTATCAAAAATTTCATTTCAAAACGATATTTTGTGATAAATTTATACTGGGTGATAAAAAAACCTCCTAGCTATATTCAAAATCCTGAACCAGTATCACTCAAAGAAAACTATAAAAAAAAAAAAATATTTTTTTTTCAATGGGAATAGTTCATTTTTTGGCCTAAATGTAGATATTACTCCTACACCAGGCACACGAGGGGTGCGGGTAGCGCTCGGGAGGTGCACCCGAGTGGTGTCTACGTTTAGGAAAAAAAAATTCCACCGAAAAACAAATATAAGAAAAAGTGTTCAGTAAGTGATACTGGTTCAGGATTTTGAATATAGCTAGGAGGTTTTTTATCACCCTGTATAGCGGTACTCAACTGTGACGTTATTTTTAAGTATTCCCCTTTCTGTCTAATTGAGAGATTTAAACGTTCATATCATTCTTATTTTTAAAGATAATAAAACATTATTTACACCAGGATATTTATATGGTAAAAAGCTTCAATATAAAAAAAAATGTCGTCTACCCCCTTCAGGGTGGGCTTTTTGATTAATTTTAGTTCTTGACCAAATGGTGGACGAATATGTATACCATTTGAATTGATTAAAAAACAACATTATTTCCTTGAGAAAGATAAAAAAATACACCAATAGAAAGTAACAATTTTATACTTATATGCTATACCTAATCTAACCACTAGATAGGTTTCATTAATCGCGACCGCTGCATTAAACACAGCTTGTATCGCCGAAGTCTAGAATGTAGAGTTTAAATCTAGGATAAAACAGCATCTGCAAATGTTTCGAAACATGGGCATTTTTATTTGTAAAGGTAGTAAACATACTTATTAGGGTCGTCGCATTTATAAACGTAAAGCTCATGAGCTCCGTCCCGCAAGGTGGCGCCACTTGCTTCCATCAACCGAGCGAATGCGAAGCCGAATAACTTCCTCTCGTTCTTATCTCGAGCTAAAATTTAAAATTAATAACGTGAAAGTAACTTTAATAAATGACCATACATTAATAACTTATCGTATCAAATATTTTACGAAAGTAATCCGTTCTAGTTTGGTTTTTGTCTTTCTTTCTTTTGAGTAAAAAGCATTGAAGAAACAAAAGTGTTTGCAAAGTTAACGACATAACTTACGGTAACTTGGACACAGAAATACGTGAACCATGGATAACATTTTTTTTAATAACAAAGAAACAAAACATGCCACCAACTTTACAAGATTGACCTTACTTTTTTTCCCTAGTATAAAAATTGAAAGTCCTGACTCAGTAACTCTTCAAAACGCCCAGCCCAAACGCTTGGAATGTGGCACAAAGGTACATTCTAAAATGTAGGCAAGGAACAAGGAAGGATTTACGAAATTCTCACGGAAACAAACTCTCGGGCATCCTTAGACAATCAATTTATTGATTTGCCAGAATACAGTACAATAATTGGTTGTGTACTGTATATTCTGGTAAATAAATTCTATAAAATTCCTCAAATTTTCTATAAAAATACTCACTCGAGCAGTGTCGAAACTCGATCCGAACATGCGCGTTGGTGAACGTTTCCAATGGCACAGTGAGGCGGAGTTGTTCGCCCCAAGAGGGGCTGTTATTGTGGTATAGTACTAGCGACTCGTATGACGTCGAACCATTGCCACTCGCACCCCATACACAGTCCTGAAATAGTACGTACCTATGTAAATATTGTATATCAAAATCTACATTAAAACTATGTAAAGATTACCTACTAGAGCATTTTTTTATATGGCCTACGCAAACATTTCCCAACAAAAAATGCACCCAGACTTGAGAACAAACATATTCTGCTTTCTACACAAATGTTTGCCCCAACCGAACATACAACACAGGAACTGTCTCAACCAAGGGAGCTTTACTTACAAATGAACAAACCAGTCAAAGCTATATTGTATATGCGATTTTCATATGCATATGCAACTATCAATCTTTAATTCTTAGGATGACTATCCCGTACTACACTTATTTTACTCAAATACACGTTGTTTTGTGCATTACAGTAGATTAATCTTATCCTCTTAACTGGGGCTCTACTCTGTACTATCTACGATCGACGGACAGTCGATAATTGTCACAACCTGTCATCGAAGCGTCGAATTTCAGCGTTAAATGTACTGAAATTCTACGCTTCGAAAGGAGAATGGGCAGGTGCGTCCCCAGTGGTATATAAGATTGTGACATATGTGACTTTAAAGGTCATAACAATAGCTTCATTTTATTATATGATACCCACAACGAGACTCGTGTAAGAAATAAACAATTTTATCGTATACTGACTTTTCATCCGACTCCAGTGATGTCGGTTGTGACATATTATGTCATTTGAAAGGACATAACAATAGCTTCATCATTTGTTACCTGTATAACTTCCCCGCTGCTATCATGCACGCTGACAGTCGCGAGCACATTTTTCGCGGTACTCTTCCCTCCTCTCTCAAACTCTGCCTTCTCTAGGGTCAAATAGAGGTCGTTTCTGACGTCACCCGGCATTATGACGTCAGGGAAGCCGCGTTTCGCTGTCACTGTCGCCCCTGACGCGACTGCTTCGGATATGCTGCCAGGATTGGTCAATAGACGAAGTGCTACGACTATTCCTGTAAGGGCAATTGTTTGGTTATTGGTAGGAAATTATTAATAACGGTTATCCAACTGTTTTTATTACTAAGGCTATTACTAAGGCTCTGCTGTCCTTCCGTCCGTCCGTCCGTCTGTCACCAGGCTGTATCTCATGAACCGTGATAGTTAGACAGTTGAAATTTTCATAGATGATGTATTTCGGTTGCTGCTATAACACAAATACTAAAAAATAGAATAAAATAAATATTTAAGGGGGCTCCCACACAACAAACGTGATTTTTTTGCCGTTTTTATAGATAAGTCTGTCTGAGGCTGTATCTCATGAAACGTAATAGTTAGACAGTTTAAGTTTTCACAGATGATGTATTTCTGTTGCCGCTACTTATACTAAAAAATAGAATTAAATAAATATTTAAGGGGGCTTTTGTGTGAACGTGATTTTATTGCCGTTTTTATATAGATAATGGTACGAAACCCTTCGTGCGCGAGTCCGACTCGCAATTGGCTTTTTTTTTTAAGTCATTGCAGAAGATAAAATGTTAGTAATTATCATGTCCATTTATTTATTGCATGTCACAATACACTAAAGTTGTTACAATATCCAATTAGTCTATTCAAGTTTGAAACTGATGAACCCTGTGGGGTAGGCAGAGCATCACGTGGTTCTAAAACAACCTTACGCCACATTTGACATACATTCTGAAAGTTATTAGATGACAGGTGAGTATAGAGGAGGAGATACGTCGTCATCCTTTCGCACAAATGTGTACAAATTATTAAAAAAACATAATCCTTGGCAACACTGGACATTGGCGAAATCTACAAAAGGATCGCCACAATCGAAGAAATTGAATTGTGTACAAATTATAAAATGGTCATAAAAACTGGCAAGGTGCTCGAATCTTAGTGAAAGATAAAAATCGCACGGTTTTTAAAAAAGTCTGCACACTATACAATAAGGCCTGTTAGTCTATCGATGTGAATTTTAATAGTTCGCCACACACTTGACTACTTAGAGGATAAGGAAGGAATACCACGAAATGCTCTTTAATGAAATCATTTGTCTACTGACTTACCATAATTTGGCTGACCAGGTAAAATGTTACATTTATTCATCTGTTTTCTTATCAACATATCGTGTAGCTGATGGAAGTCTTTTTCCTCACATTGATATACCTGAAATATTAAATTAGTTATGAATACCTGCTTTAGTAAAGCATACGGTTTACTAGTTGGGGCTTGTTCCACTCAAGCCAAAACTATTGTTCTCGAACTGCCACCGTCGATACATTGATTCCACTTGGCCCCAATGTTTATTAAGTAATGAATGATACAAATTTTAAAAACAAATATTTCCATACTTCGATTCCACTCGACCCCAAAATGGTTTTGGCACAGTAAGTTAATATATCAAAATCATCATTATGTGATCTAAGAATTTTTCGTTCCTCATTCTTAAGTTAACTTTTTTTCTACACTTTTTCTAGGTAGAATATACTTTGTAAGAGCAATGATCTACAGAATGTATTTAGCATAATATGGCATGCGGTAGACATTACCGTAATAGGGTTGCAAACCTGTTCAGGGAGAGGTATTAATGATAACTTTTATGAGTCAGGTTTTTTGATGTAAAAGATGGTTAAGTTTTTTACCATAGAAACATGCCTTAGGAATGGATTACTTTTATTTGTGTACACGCATCAAAACTGAAAAATCTAACAACATGAGTTCGTTTCCAATATTAAGTGATAGAGCGATTAGCGAAGCACGAAGTTGAAGTGAAGATTTTAGGCGCTTCCTGACGGGTGTCGTTGCGTTTTCGTTTCTGTACCAAATTCTTTGCCAAGTACATGTTATTAAATGAGAGCTTTCTGTCTGAGTCGTTTCGAAAGCTTTATCTTCACTGAAAAGATCTGTACAGACTCGGTAAAGCAACAAAAACGCACCGACCCGGTCAGGAGCACACCAACGCCCGATGCCCAATGGCCACTTCACACGATGATATCGCCTGACTATCTCCCCATGAAAGTATGCTCTTACCTTGAAAGTATTATACTTCTCCGTGCTAGTCTGCGTGGATTGCTTTAGGAAGCCACTTAGAGATAACGCTCCAGCACCCAATGGCCTGCGCTCCAGAACCCCACGTCGCTCGGTCGTCCCAGTTAACAGTGCTCGACCAAAGCTCTTACCTTGAAAGTATACTCCTTCTCCGTGCTAGTCTGGGCAGGTTGTCTCAAGAAGTCAGTGAGACACAGCACCCCAGCGCCTAATGGCCGTCGCGCCACAGGCCCTCGTCGCTCGCCCGTACCACTTCCACTATTGCCCGCCCCCGACCATCTCCCCACTCTCACCACCCACGCTACTAACCAGAGCTCTCTGCTCAAATCTGTTGTTGATAGGTCCTGGGAACGGGGATTATTTGTTTTTTAATCATTATTTATTTTCAATAATATTCAAGGAAGGATACGGAGGCCTTTTGCCTTCTAGGAGAATATTGTGGTGAATTACATATTGAACTAATGGTCTTGATATCTTCTCAAGAAACAAAATAACTTTCTCTAAGCAACCTATTTGAAATTCTCAAATATTTAAATTTTACCATACTACATGACTTTTTGCTGAGACACTAACCGAGGGAAAACATCGTGACAAAACCTGCACATGTAGGAGACTGAGTGGGTAACGATGATCCATTCTGGTCAGGTTTGCATATTAGCAGAGTCAGATATAAAGTCAGATAGCAGTCACACCATGCTCTGACGGAATTTTGGAGCATGGTCCAATATACCCTGTGAAGCAGGAGAAAGTGCAGGTAGAAGATAAGAACTAGTCGATAGATCAGAACCGTTGGTCTCAAGTCCTTCATTAATACAGAAACACACGTGATAAATTACTACTATTGTCATCCATCACAATGCTTGGGCTCCTAGCCCAGTGGCACTCGCTAACCTGAACTGGTCACCGAGGTTAATAAACATAGGCAGGAAACTTGATCGGTGACCAAAGAGGAAATTTAACACCAGCGTTTTCGTGCTTCGGAGGGCACGTTAAGCTATCGACCGTTGTCGATTGACTGCGTGGTTAAACTAAGTCAGAAGCCATTTGGTGGTTTAAAACCTATAACACCGGAGTTAGTCGAGTTCGCTATACACTTGACTATACTACACAATAAGAAGAAGATAGTGGGCGTAGTGATCACGCTCCATTAAACGTAGTATACAAAGTTCAAAACTCTATTAATTCTAATCAAATCTCAGCTGGATGCACCTACGCTCTCATACGCCAAACATTTCCATTTCAAGCATTCTCGTGTTCAAATTAATGTCTCTTGTAGGCTCTTATGTAACACAATTGCCACGGGTAGCGTCCAATAATAGACCGTATTACCAATTCACAAGAGGTCAGAGTTCTGCTCTTAATAGGTTATCATTTGAAAAGAGATTTGATCTTGTATTTGAAAAAGAGATTTGATCTTGCGTCTAGTACACGTACTAAGTGAATTATATCAATATTCTTGAGTACTGGTATAAGCCCTGTTTAATTTTTTTGTTGTAAATATTTTGAGAAGCAATTTGAAAACAATTACGAGAACTGTTTGGCGGAACAGATGCATTGTTCCGATAAAAATCATTGTTTATTAATACTAGGTAGGTATTTGGTAATGTAAAGGGTTGGGGTCCCGCATGCCTGTGTAGTCGCGACCTTCAATGGTCTATTGTCGTTGTGCCCTACTTTTTTATTGATACCCTTTGAAATTCAAGGTCAACAGCGAATCTGTGGCTATATTATTTGCAACGATTTCTGTCATATCTCCGAGAATGGCCTTTTGCGCACAATTATTCATATCTAACTAGTTATTTATAAGTACGTAAGTTAAGTACCTATTACGTCGCAGAATGCTTTAGTTCTAAAGTTATAAAAAATTATAAAACCTAAAACACAAATTTAAAAACTTTTAAAAACTTTTTTAGTTACATCAATACTTACAGCAAACAAGGTACTATTCGCGTGCAATCGATCCACGTAATTCGAAAAACCATCTCTCGCTATTCTCACTCGAAATCGTTCTGACAACGGCTGCGCTCGTCTAGCGTCATGAAGCCATAGCAAGAGTTCAGCTTCGTCACCTCCGGCGGTATGGCCGAAGTCTCTCATGCTGCACATGAGGTGGTGGGATTGTACTGAGGTGGTGGTAGGGGTGGTTCCGTTTGTGAGGGTGCCTGAGTTGAAGCTGCTGCCTGAACCGCCGGCGCGACGAAGTGTGCCGCGCCACTGAAAGGATTAAATTGAATTTTAGACAATGTATCAGTTTTTTCTATTCGGTGGAACGCTTACATACCAGCTACCATAGCGAACGCAAAGAGACTTTTTTTTCATGAAAATGAGGCCTTCAGATTTCAGGCCAACCAACAATTCCGAGTTTAGTATTTTTAAAAAGCTTACCAAAGATATTCACAAAGATTGTGCCAACTTACATCGCAAGTCAAATTTTGTTTAGAAAAGGAATGATCACCGCTTGACTTGAAGGCACGGTAGCTCAGTCGGTTAAATTACTAGGAAATCTAATCCTGGGGTCGTGGGTTCTAGTCCCATTCGCGCCGAACATTTTTCTTTCCCTATAAATTGCTATCACCGTCATAAATTGGGTATACCTAATGGTGAAAGCATTTTACTCACGATATAGTAAAACTTAAAGAGACCCTTTATCTACTCATACAGAATATTGGAAAGAACTAACAGCTGGTACTAAGGACTATTAAGTATTCCGTTTATATGGCACATACCTAGTATATATTTTTGCTTTGGTCAGTACAGCGTAATCGATACCAATAGAATCATAATGTTTGAAATATTCATAAACAAGTCGTCTCATAAATCATATTTAAGTACCTAGGTAAGTTTAGGATATCAAAAAGTTGCAATTCAGTAACTCTCTCAAGCTAGCTGACACATGCCCATATTGGTCGAGTTATCTAGTAACCACACCATATCGGATATGGTTGAGTGTATAGCCACGTACAGCTGAGATTTGCTAAATAAGAACGAAGATACGTGACCAAAACCAATGGAAGAATTTCTTTGTCATATTCAATACTTCCTTGTGTTTAAAAGCTTTTGGAGATGTCTTCTGTATTGGCTTAGACTTTCGGTTCCTACTTTTTAAGGTACTGGAACACTTTTTTCATCTCATGGAACACTAAAGCGAAAGAATTACAAATGTAGTGTGATGAGGCAGGGCTTTGGGCTTAGATGCTGACATTTTTAAGTATCATAAAATAATAACTGTGAAATTATGTAGCAGCCAATAGACAACTGTCTTAAAACTACATTTAAAACTTACTAAGTTCTTAGAAAGTAGGCTTTGGACGTGTATAAAAAGTAGCAAAACTAGACGCTATTAATCCATAGTCTAGACTGGTTTTTCTTATATTAGGAATGGAAACTTCTATTAGGTCAAATCCTCGATTGAATTCATTACACTCAAATAAAATCGTGGTCCTGTAGAATATGTTACATGATAATTCGTCTGTGTGTACAAATACACACATACATTCACGCTTGTTCCCCATTTGGGTAGGTAGAGACCACATACATTACTCATATTAAGTGTAACATTATTGAAGCCCTACTTTTATGGGCTTTTTTCATATACCTAAGTCTTGTGAATTGACAAACTTATGCAGCCTAAAAAAGTTACTGACTGACCATGCAAAATCCAAAACCGACTAGATGAAAGGGTATGTTATACTAATATTTAAAACTTAAAATATCCCAAAGATAGGGCAGTAGTGTGATTAGTGATATGGGCTCCCATTTCCGCATTTAGGCTCTTAAGTGGCCCATTATACGTGTAGGCCAGTGGCTACTCCAGCCATTCATCTCCCTCCAGAAGCTCAGGGGATTTCGCAGGCTTCGCGGAGCGACCATCTGCAAGGATTTTTGCCCGGTGTTGTGCCACTCCCATGCAATCCAGGATTACTCGGGCGACTGTTTTATCAGCCTCTAGGCAACCCCTGCAGAGGGGGCTGGCGGTGACGTTTAGTACCAATAGGTACTTGTTCAAAGCACAGTGGCCCGTAAGGGGACCTACCCACTACAGACAGAGACAGGGCAAATGCGAGCGTTGTCGCTGAGCATTTTCTAAAAAACTTGAATTTGGTCATTTATACGATACGATGGAAAAGATGCAAAATATGTACTTACTGCTGCAGCTCTTTCAGCACTCTCCACATGTACTCTGTACAGCTCGACGAGACTGATATCCTCAGGGTCCACAGCTTCAGCTGCTCGTCTTGGTACTAGCTCCAGACCAAGTTTTCTGAAACAAGAAAATTCAATATCAAAAACTTGTTCTAAAAGTGTAGGTCAAGGTCGATACAAAAATATACTTCAAGCATGAAAATAAGTAAAATTAGGTATATTTTTAGGTGTATATTTAAGGTATATTTATTTAATATGTAATAATAATTAATAACTTAATTATGATATTTGTCAGTGCTATAAATAAACAGAAACGTAGACTAAAGTTCTGATATTTGTCAGTGCTAAAAATAAACAGAAACGTAATTGTCAAGGATGTTTTTGCATCCTCTTACCTTACACTGACTCTACGCGAATAGGCGTAGAGTCAGTAGGATCAGAGGTACGAATGCGTATGTATGTATTTAAATCGTTTAATGTATGTTTGTATGTATTTCATTGTAATCTTGACTTGTTTTAAGTGACATCCTGAATGTCCTATAAAATAAAGATTTTTCTATTCTATTCTATTCTATTCTTACACACTAAAGGTGTATTTAAGTTTATTTATTCGCCATCACTATCCACAGAGCTTAGTCAGAAACCTACCTAGCGCCATAAAACCACAAATAAACTAAACTAAACAATCAACTTGAATTTCAATAGCGCGCCTAAACTAATACATGCAGAAGAATGCCGAAAAGATTGCAAAAAACAATCGCGTCAATCAATAGTTACCGTGTGAACGAAATGAATCATAAAAGGATTCGAAGAAAATAAGCGGATATTATGCTCAGACTGGTAGGAAAGCGGTACCGTTAGCTGAGACTTGTAGCAGACATCATTGGTGCATCAACGAACATGGGTTGAGCGCATTATGGATTAAGGTCACAGTAATGATCTGTAAGAAGACTTTCAAATTTAAGAAACTGTCTATAAACTGTACTTAAAGATTCCTATTCTTCTAATCTGAACAACTGATTAGTTGGGGCTAAATTAAAACACAATAAGGCAATGGTGTTTACGACTCCGTGAAGAAGGTAAATGTAGTATTGATCTCGATAACAGTACGAGTTTATGATAAATATGTAGAAATGATTTAAGCAGGTGAAATGGAGTCTCATTGAATCTCTTTCGTCAGATAGAAGTCAGATTCCAATGTGCCTCTTTAAGTGAAAATACCAGGAGCGCAGATATACTTGAGACACAATAAATTACCTTTGAATCGTCTGTAGTTACAGCAAAATGAAAGGTCCTAAATAACTATGGAATACGACCCATGGTGATAGACTGAAATTTACCATTTCCACATTCTAAACCAAACCATTATCGCGGAAAAGACAATGGAGCACAAGCGAGACCAATTTGTATCAAATCGATAAACGTTTTCAATCTTCCCGTCGAACCCGTGCCGAAACGAAGGCGCCGCGGCGATCGCAAATAATAATAATGTTCAGCAAAAACTATTTTAAAAGCCGAATTAGACGAGCAGATAATCGGTCACGTAACCGACGTCGCGGACGGAGCTTTCAATCAACTCACGTATTTAATATAACAATATCCTACAACCTAACTTAGAACTTAATACAACGGGGTAAAGATGTGAATCGCGGGTTACAAAAAAAGCCTGCACATATTACACAAGAGACGTTTATGCGAAAAGTTGAATTCCTTTTACAACTTTCGCACTGCATGCCTTCGAAAGAGGCAGACATAGCAAGCAAACGGAATGTTATCGAAAGAACTTCCAACCTCGAAACAGATGATGCAATTAAGTAATGGATTTATTAACCCAGAGCACAGTGTCTTCTTTGTTTCTTTGCAAGCACATTCAGATATGTAACCACAATGTTAGTCAGCAATGTGTGGAATCGTAAGGAAAAAGAAATTTGGAATTGAAGCCTCAACGCCGATAGTGCGTGTGATTCATTCCAAATTTATAATAGGCGTGGGAGACAGCGATATTTGCCTGCGGGCAAAATTAATAGCTGCCCAAAAAAGCTGTGAGACGACCGGTCGCTGTACCACTTTACTAATTCTACTATGTAGTTTATCTTTACTAAGGATCGCTATCGCTATCACACTTGCATGTCTTCTTAAAATAATAATAATTAAAAAAGTTTTTAAAACCACTGACTGAAAAGGATAAAAATAGATTAATTAACTCTTACATTGCTTGCAAATTTGAAATGAAATGATTAAAATTCAGAAATTCTTTGCGCCCTCAAAAAAGCGAAAAACCGTCTGAAACATTACTAACTTTGTGAGTCATTTACTAACTTGGCCTTTGCGGTTGAATATTATTGAGAAATAAAAATTCTCGAAAACGACTTGTCAAACCTTACAGAAAACTGCAGTTGCAATTTGCGCAAACAGGAAAGTCTTTTCTAGGTAACAAGTGTATTTTTTAGTTATTTAAATACGAACATGTTGTCTACTCTTCAGGACGACTAAAATATAAACACTGATGCATTCACAGATCATACTTGACTAAATTAACATTAAGTATTTTACAGATTTTAAAACGATTGGTTTGGCGTAGTGACTAATATCACCTCGGTTCGATTCCCGGTTGAGGCAAATGTTTATGTAAAAAGCTCAAATTTGTTCTTGAGTCTGAGGCACTTATTACAGAAGTAGACTCAAGTCTTGATGTATACTTAAGTATTGAGTGAGCAGTCGTCTTTGTCATTTTGATAGTGAGGGAACGGTACAATCAATACTTAAGTATAGATCAAGGCTTGAGTGTCATTCTGTATACGGACCTGAGTGTTCTTATATATCACTCAGTTGCAGAAACGTTAAAACTTATTCAAGTAATGCCGTCCTTTTTAACTTCAACATAAGACGGAAAGTTTTAATATGGTTTTAAAGTGTCATTAACTTTAATGGACATTTATGGAACTGAGCGTGACTGTGATGTATGTGTCCCAAGGACGTCACAATACAAGAGAAAACCTTAACTATGGGCTTTAGAGTGTAGCATTTGTAATTTTATTATTTGGCGAATGTGAGAGACTAAAGTAGGGGGCTGGGTGCTTGCTCCGGTGTGCAACAGAAAGGGTCGCCAAACCAGTTATTCAAGCGACACGGCCTGACGTCTAGCACAGCTTACACTGCCACCCAATGCGCGGACGCACCGTCTTAATTTTTTTCACTTTTGTTAATTATCCCCTCATCCTTTTCGGCTGCATTCGATCTTTCACGTTTGATGGGCTTGTTTTGTTTAATCTTACTTGTTTATGAATCATCTTGTGTTTTTTTTTTTGACTGGTGGGAAAACTTATAGACTTAAATTGCTACATAATTTTTCAGATCACACTACAGTATAGGGTATTTGTGAGCTCATAAAAAAGCACACACTTAAAGGCCAACACTAGGCCTACCTTGTGCCCTGGAACCCTTTCGAAACAAACAAAGACGGTTACAAACTACACATACACAACTTTTAACATGAAATGTTTGCCTTAACCCTCCGCATACCAGGTGGGGTGTAATAAACCCCAGGCGGTGAAAAATCGATATATTTTCAAAAAATTTCGTGCGCGGCATCTGAAGCTCTCAGTAGCTGGAGTTGCGACGTTCTTACACTGGCAAGTACCATTAGTTTAGTGGTGCGTGCGTTTTTTAGGGCTCTAAATGCGTTTTTGTTTAGAGTTGTTGTTATTTGAGCATATACAAAATGCAATTATGGCGAACTAAAGAACTCCTACCTCGAGATTGAAGTAAAAATTGAAAGATGTATCATCGTTGTTCAATTTTTTTTAAATTTAGACAGTTTAATTACAAACATTGGTAATTATCAATTCTTAGGGTAATATCAAGTCTAAATTAGTAGTCAGAAGATGGCATTTTCGCTACCCTTTTTCAACAAACCATTTAATCTATTTCATTTTTTTTAATATAGTGCTACTCAGGTTATGTTCAATTTCAAAAATATGTAATAATAATTCAGTACCCCTATTCCTATCTGATTACAGCGACCATTTTGTTAGGGTATGTCACACCCAACCTTGTATGGCATGTTACAAATTTTCACCTGGTATGCCGAGGGTTAAACGGGAATCACACCCGGAACCGTCGATTAACATTAATATGTGTTGTAGTAATAAGTTTTATTGTAAAAGTCTAACATTAAAAAAAAATGCATCAACCCGAACATTCACGGCTGAACAAATTTTGATAAAATCTAGCTAAAAACCATCTCAATCACGTCAGCTTCCAAACAGAATAACCACATTAAAATCAGTCCATCCGTTTAGGAGCTAAGATGCCACAGACAGACACGCAGATGCAAAAGTCAAATTTGCACACCCCTCTTTTGCGTCGGTGGTTAAATTAAAATATAAAAAGTTTATAAGTAAATAGTTGTTACTTATAATGTTTTAAGACTGAAGAATCTGACACTATGACAAACATTAAGAAGCGTATCTTAGCTGTTTCTTTGATTTTTAATGTCTTTTTTGAATAAATAAAATATTTTTTAGAGACACTGCATCAACTCGACACCACCACATAATAGTCTCAATATTCCGGTACTTAATTAACATCTTGACCTCCTTCTATTAATGAGCACTGATTGATTCAATTGATACTATTTGTTTATAATAGATGCAGTCGTCGATTGCGAATGTTTAATTTCTTGTTTATTTTCTTTGCGACCAGCGCGAAGATCTTCAAATATTTAGTCTGTTGCTATGGTGACAGTGATTTGGTTCGGTCGCGCAAGTTTGAGTTCAAACACGAATGCAACAAAAGCTTTTTTCGAGTGCATACGTCTGTTGCATAAAACTGCATCGGTGGGAACGTAGAGATAACACTAATATGGCGAGCACGAGCTGCAGCTACATGCAATATGCATAAAGTGGGAATGCACGAATGTTCAATATAACCTGCAATCGAAATCGTCATTGACATTAAGTTTATATGCTATGTTACAAAGACCCATTGGGTTTTTTAGTATTAATGTCACCTAATTAATCTTATTTTAAAGGAATAACAGCAAAGTCATGAGGATTTTGTATATGTACCTACGTAATATTTTAGGGGAAAAGTTAAAGAAGTTTTAAAACTTAAGGCGACTACAGCACCTAAATTACAATTTTATGATGCGTAGATAATCATGACGCACTGCATTAAATCGAAGAAAAAAAATACTACGGTAATATTCTGGACATAAACTAGATAAGTAGTTTGCTGAAAACATGATTCAGCACTTTTGGTTCGATAGAAAAAGCTCACAAAGTCACCTCTAAATACCCAATATTGTGTATCTTTTAAGCTGTAAAAACGATAGTAAAATGCACACAGGAATTTGAATTTGCTATCAAAATGTTCGTGATTGAACACTCTCGATAAGTAGTTAACGAATTTTTCGATTTAAGCTGTTACCTTTCCATAAATCTCATTTTTCTAACTTTCGAACATGTCCAGTATGTAGGTAATTCCAGCGACTCTGACATAGAAACGGAGGCTCAAAACATTATTGATGGGATGAATTTATGATTTCTTTTTTATTTAACCTCACAGTAGGTGTATAAAGTAGAGTAAGCTCCTCGGGGATAAAAGTGTCTTAAGTCTTGGGCAGACTTGAATCCTTCGCTTCATTCAGGATTCTTAACATAATTCCCTCGCTCCGCTCGGGAATTAACATCTTAATTCCCTCACTACGTTCGGGAATGAACTACAGAATCCTTCATTTCGCTCAGGATTCAATATGCTGCCCGTGACATAATACACTGTTTTATCCCCTTATTGCTGAATCTACTATTATTAATGGTAAGTATCTCTGTGATAATGTCCGAATTTTTTAGCATTTTAATCTTAGAGGTGATCAAAACATCATATTTCATTTGATTTCGCTTCTAGACAGCATTTAGCATCTTGACTTTTAGGAATTACTTAAACATCTTATTTCCAAAACTGCAAATATTAAATAGCTTCGACCGGGACAGACAAAACTGGTAAATCCTGTTTTGTACACAAAATTTAGCTCATCGAACTTCAAATCGAGGTAAAACTGAATATTGATACAAGCTAACATTAGATACACTTACGCAAAACTAAAAATAGTTAGTATTTTGCGAAAAATTAAGTCTTTTCACGAAAAGACTTAATTTTTCGCTTTTCATTAGCTAATATGCATCGCTTCGTACATTTATATATTGATCATTTGTACCATCATTATAGTAGTTCTTCTTATCGTGTAGGTATAGTCAAGTGTGTGGTGGACTTGGCTAACCCTGGTGTCAGAGTTTTCAAACAGCACAATGGCCTATGACTTGGTTTTAACGACGGTAGTAAATTATCGTAGTTGCAAAAATACATTAACGTAATTTCATTTGAATTAATTAACTAAACTTTGCGGGATGATTCTCGATATGAAATTTTTCATAAAAATTGTCGACTTCCTTTGCAAGGCAAATCAGCTGATCGTGCATTGAGAGGCGAAAATTTTTTTTCATATTTCGACGGCCCATGTTCGTTGGATAAAATTGTTCAGTTTAACTAATTTAAAGTCACTCAATATACAGGGCTTTAGGTAAACCTCTTTCAACCTCTCGGGTGGTTAATCAGTCCATGAAACTGAACAATTTTCCCAAGGGACAAAGGTCGGAGTATGAAAAAAAATTTTAACTTCCCATACAAAATGCGCTATCAGCTGATGCAGTCTGTATGGGGAATAAAAATTTTTTTTTCGTATTTCGACCTATATGTTCCTTGCGAAAGTTTGTTCATTGTTCAGTTTCATGGACTGATTTACCACCCGAGAGGTTGAAAGAGATTTACCTAAAGCCCTGTATACTATGCAACAAGGAAATAAATATAAGAAGAAAATAAAAAGACAATAACCCATTTAGGCCAAATTACAAGAGACTCAAGTCTCGATCTACGCTTAGGTATTGATTGTCTCTTTCTCTCACTATCAAAATGTCAAAGACGACTGTGCTACTTAATTTTAGATCTGAGTCTGAGTCACGTTCTGTAATTCGGACCTTAAACAACTAGGTATAAAAATGAAAGGCGTTCGAAGTCACCGGAAATTCATTTAAAATTTATAATCCATTGAAGAAATCTTTGTCATCTTCGAGTTCTTCGGGCAAAAAACCAAAAAACAAAGCTTTTGTAAATTTGGTACAAGTTGCAACAAGTTCAAGGTGAAGCAAGGTACCGTGACTAAACCTTAACGAGAGACAACCTCATACGCTTATCTGGAAAACATTAATTACGTCTGGCCCTCCAAATAAGAAGGTTTATTGACAAAAAAATAAAATTCGCCAATTTCAAACATCGACTTGTTTGACACCTTGCTTTTGGGGTCCCGGTGATCGAATATTTGGAACATAATCGTAAGCTTAAGAAATCACTACGGGTCTTCCTAATAAATCTTAAGCACTGAGTAGATAATAGGTTGTTTGTACTAATATTATAAAGAGGAAAGATTTGATTTTTTGCATGTTTGTAACGAATAAACTCAAAAACTACTGGACTGATTTCAAAAACTCTTTCACCATTAGAATGCTACATTATCCCTGAGTAACATAGCTTACATAATTTCCCCGAGTTTCCACGGGAACGAAGTCCCGGGTGGAAGGCTATTTAACGACTAAAAACAGAGGAAAAAATGTGTTTGCGCAAATTTTACGCAGTGTAAGTATAATTTATTATTAGTAAGACCGTTAGAGAGTAAATCTAAAAAAAAATACGGGTAGATATCTGCAGCAAGTCTTAAGTGGTGATGTGAAGCTAGTAAAAATGGGTAACACAGATTTTGGTAAAGAACATGGTGAAGATTTATGGTGTCATTTAATATAAGAGATGCCATAACGATGGGACACAAAGACTGTTACAGGGGAATGCGCTTAGTTCAACACCTATTGAAAAAAAACTCAAAAAGAATACTTAACATAACAGAGGTAAAATTATCGTCAATACGTTATGTACCTACAAAACCTACTTAATATACCTAGTATGGCCTGAGGCCTATGCCCTGTGTATAAGACCTATGGCCCGCGTAATCAAATGACACGCAGCTACTCTTATTAAAAGACGTTGTTCATAGTAACTATAGTGAGTGAGACTTTTTAAATACGATCGGGTACCTAGATATATAATAGATTGGATGCTAAAGCGTATTAAGGAAGAAGTTTAATTCGCGTATAATATTTTCTTTTTCGTACTTTTTAGCAAAAATAAAGATTGATTGATTCCAAACAAGATATTTAATCTTACAAAAAAATTAAGTCTAAAATTCAACATTGTTGAATGATGAGACGAGTTTCCAAGTTATTGAAACCAAATAAAATACAACTAACTCCAAAAGCTCCTATATCACTTAAAACTAAGTCAAAACTAATTTAAAGACGCTCGTTTAATAATTTATTTGTAATACGTACGGAACCTATAACTTATAATTTTATAATAGTATGAATGTCCGCATATCGCAGTTTCTTTTATTTTTTATTCTTTCGATGATGCACGGGCCAATGAACAGGTAGATTGTCGGCGTTCCTATCCTATGACAGTGCCGGCGGCTGCTGAGCCACTTTGAGCTTGTTTGAGACCTTTAATTTGCCCTCTTTTACACTCCATACGTAGGTTAGTACCCGTCTGTTAAGGAACGGTGAAAAGTAGGGCAAGAGGAAGTTCTTTAATTAAGTAGAAACGGTCAAAGTCTTTTGAACAGTTTTTTTGTAATATATCTCATGGCTAATCATTAGAAAAACTGACATTACATGTAATATCTACCGATATAAATCACTAAAACAAAAATTAAAAATCGACACCTACATTTACTCACTATTGAAATTAATCTTAATGTATCTAACTAAATTAAGCACCCAACAATGTGTTAATTATCAGCCCCAAGCGTTTCCGACTCGTTAAAACCAGTAATCATAATCTCGTCTAAAAAATGGCATACGAAACTTTAAGAGTATTGGCCACAGAGAAAAGCAAGACGAGCGACGGTCAAGACCCCCTCACAAACTCGTTCACCACGATGGATCTCTCGGCTACTGACTACTGTGCAGTGACTGGCGAAAGAATGAAACGGGTGATGGTAGGGTGCGGTTGTGTGAAAGAGAGGGTTATAGGTGCGCACACGCCGCTCAGTTCGGTAGTGAACACACGCGTTTGCCGGTGCGATCGCTGCGCTTTCCAGTTTGTGTTTCCGACCCATGAGCAGCTGGTGTGTCGTGCGCTGCCGGCCCCAGTTGCCACTCGTTTTACCCCAATCTATTCACACAAATTTATGACATATTCCCTATAGTATCATGACGTAAATTAATGCCACTCCGTGATTTTAGTAATAGTGAGGCTGTGTTTGTTGTGTTGTGTAAAGACAAGCCGTGTGATCGTAAAGTTTAGAGAAATCGGAGGCGCTGGATAAATAACAGTTAGGTTTAAAAAGGTAAGTTGTGTCACAAAAGCTTAGCGGATCGAGACGCGCTTAGCTTAAAACTCCTATCGACCACGCGAGGAATGCTGTTTGACAGCATACATATGGGCATGCGGGAACAAAAGCCTTGTGCATAGTCATCCCACTTCTTTTTATTCTGCTCGCTTTCTTGCGAGTCGGGAACGGAATCGTGTAATGAGGAGACAAAAGATGAATCGAGGCGGCCGATAGTGTGGTTGTTATGAATCGAACGTGTGAAGTGTTGCTGTGTATCCAGTTCCCACAGGTAGCGGCTGTCCCTATTTACCTGTGCGCCGAGCTGGGGAAGGGACGCTGCTTTTACCGGGAATAACAATTTGAATAGAATGGACAAAGCAACTAAAACCGTTTGGGTAAACGTCAAAAATCACCACGTTTATTTTTATTACTATGTGTCATAAAATCTGTCGGCTTTAGTTGTTGTTACTACAAAGTTTAATTGCTGACACAAGGTTGTGAAACGAGCGATAAATTGGCGGTCATTTTACTTCAAATATTTGTAAGAAACTGCATTTAAGGTGAGTGACACTACTCGCGAGTGATTTCGACGAAAATTATCAACGAAGTCCGAATTTACGCACGTGATGTTTTCACGGTCCACAGACCCCCATTGAAGATGCTTCATGCCAAGGACACGTAAATAATGGACAAAAAGCATAAGCTACTCGCTACCTGGTTAATTTAGTACAACCCGGATATGATGAATGCAATTTATACCTTTGAATACGACTGGAATTGTTTCCTGAGTACATGAGTATGTACCTGACAAATGACGACAAATTCAATGTCACTTTAATTAGGAAATTAGGTCTAACTTAATTAAAGTGCTTTACTTCTAAAAACGTTTTGAAGTAATTAAAATTAACTATGTAGTTTCTAAAAAGAATTATTACGAAACATTTGACGATTCTTTTAAACATAACTTGTGATAACATGAATTACGTAGACAGTCATTTAGAGAAGACGTTTGTTAAATTGTATCAAAGTTAAAAGGTCGTAGCATTACAAAGATAAAACAGCGTGATTTGAAATTCATAAAGGGGAAATTGTATGAGTTTCCCATCGTGTAGTATGTGGGAGGTAGAATAAACGGGGCATGCTCAGGTCATGGCATTGGATTCCTGTCACGGCCAGTGCGCCACGCCACCTGCATCGACGATGCTCCCGGCGCCTGCCGATAACCTCATGTTAAACGTTCTACCGTCTATATATCTACTTCGAATTGTATCTTTATTACTAGCTCAATAAAGTCTATTTTGTGAAATATCAAATTATTAGAAGCTTTCATCTAAAAAATTAGAGCAAATCAATAGAGTTGATGAGCGCGCAAGTGTCATTGGAACGCGAAGCACGCGCTATCAATTAGCCCGCATATGTCGAACTAGATGAGTTTATTTACAATATTTTATCTATTTAATGCATTTGTGACGCTGACCTTTCGAACTAGGGAATAATACAAAAACTTAGTTTCAAAAATCTTACTAGATAGTAACTGATCCGCTTTTATCAGAGCATAAAGTATAAAAGCTGTCAAGAGAGAAACCAATATGAAATTCGAGCCGTAGACAAGCGCTGGCGCAACCACAAAGTACGCCAAGCGCATTTCCGCATCACTCGATATTTTATCGATGACGAAAAGCAGACGCATCCACTGCGGACGCCATGACCAGTATTCCAGCTTATCATTACAACGCCCGCTCCATAGATTAGTACGTACGTCCCCGCGTTACGTCCGTGAAATTGTGAACTATGATCTCGCCGGAGTTTCACAAGTAAACAATGTGGGAGTTCAGTCAAAGGGAGTCAATTATGTTAGAAGCGATGAGACGTCATCGTTCGGGCCAGGCCTTCGCGCCGCGGGCGTGATCCGAGTTACACGTAAATTACAACAGAGGCGACAACTTGCCATTCACTCGCACCGCGACTTACCTAACCAGAGCGGGCGTTTCGTGTCATTAGACACGCTTTTACTGGTGGTGATTAACTCCAGGCTATTGTCCGAGGGTATCGATACGAGATTCTTTTCCCACGAACGGGTTGTCGGCTTTATGTGAGTCTTTAGACGTGTGATGCTCAGACAGACGCGTTGCTCGTCCACCGCAATTAGTGACCATTCAGACACCGATGACGCGTGCCGACCGACTTAAATAACATCCACAGCAGCTGCGTTTGCCATTTACCATTAACTTGGTTAAAATAATGTAGGTACTTTATTAAAAAAAATAAAGTCCATTAAGATTCGAAAGGTAAGAGACTTGTCGCGTTATGTTACCTAGATGACTATCGTTCCCGAAAGTCGAGATACGTGAGAAGAATAATCGTGAACAATTTATGCAAATCTAAGTCAGTCTTGTCCAAGAATCGAATGCCGAAGACAAAGTTGCATTATACGAGAAAGCAAAGCGCTAGCTTGTTTAACGACTGCGCGGTAATTCAGAAAGCAACAATAAAAGGGCTCCATCTCCGGCGATCCAGAATGCTAATAAAACTGAGCTAGCAGCTAGTACCTACACGAAGAGCCACTGATAAATAGGTATGGTCGGCAACGAGCGAGTAAAACCAGGATATACAGTTTAAGAGCGACACAAAATGTTCAGGGCCGGAGTCCACCAGACTACGCCTGTCATAAACGCTGGAATGTACTCATGCACCCGCGCCCGTTCCCCTCGCTTACTCCACTATCAGTCACTGCGTTAGCAAATAGCGTTCACCTCATGTGTCCCCGTTTAGGGAATTGGTAACTCATTAACGAATTAGGCCTTCTTTGGAAAAAATAACGCATAAGCTACTTCCATCGACCGGGACACTCAATTTCATTGATTGGAGTCAATTAAGAAATTTTCCAAATAACTTCATTTAGGTCTCTTGCAAGAACTTGTTATCGAACTGCAAAGAATGTTCCCAAAACTAAAGAATCGATTGTCGAGATCGCGCCTTGCAAAGACGCACTGATTGTCGTCGCGCAAACTGGTTTCCGCGTAAAATTCGCGTTGCTGGCGATGCATCAGCACGGGGTCGAGAGGGGTGGGCACAGAGGGGGGCGGGGTGGTTGGAAACGCAGGAGGCGCACGAGCGGCGGCCGGTCGACGACCCGCCACATGCCCTGCGCGCACCATCGCTCCTCAGATGATGCTAACTCCATTATGTGATTATTTTAGCAAAATTAGTAAAAAAAATTCTCCACCACATGCGACACTTAATTCATCACGACAGAAACTTATTGGAGTTGATTGATTGAATAAACTAAAAGTCGCGTTACGAAACGCTGAGTACAAGAGGAGTTCCTCAATAAATTGTCCTATTAGAGTACTGTTACAATGGCATTGATGTATTAACTCTTGCCCCCTACACTGGAGACCTGAATAGCACAAGTCGGACACGCGATACTGCGTAGAAACAGGATCAAGAAGCCCTCAAGGTTGGATCTATTTGTGATGAATTGTCCTACACTGTATATTAGGTACTCTATCATTGTATAATTTACAACACGTAATTTATAACTGGACTTAGTCAATATTGTGTTTCTCGATGGTATGAATTTTTAAGTGGTCAATTGGAGAGAACCTAATTATTAAAAAAAGTCTATGACTGGTTCCTAATGCGGGGCGTGGGCGAGAAGTAGCACATAGTTAAATTATGTGTTGAGGTCATTGATTGAGAAGACATGGCTCTTGTACTTGAGTTTAACATGCCAGTCTCCATCTAACGGTTCATTATCGATATATACGTTTCCAATACAAGAAGTTGGGAAACTCCCAGCGTTAGTAATACTATCAACGATATCGATCACGACTCGTAAGCTTTAGTCGAGAATGAAGACATCAATTCTAAACTACGAGCCGCCACAGCTGTTGTACACATTGGAATCAAAACTGAACGTAATAAAGTTTACCGTTTACGTTCTAATTTGGTATTGGTAGCGCATGGCACTTGTCACTGCAGCGTTTAGACGGCGTGGATTTATTTATAGTTCCCTGTTTAGTTCTATTGTATTGTTTGCGTTTGTTTTGTTTGTAAATCCGGAATTATCTAACAAGAAGCATACCAAAAAAATTACATTTAACCATTCATTTGCGCTTGTAATCCCTGTTGGAGTAGGTAGAGCATCATGCGGTTTTAAAACCACTTGACCCCACATTTGACATAACTACTTTTTTTTATTAATGAAGGGTTCGCTCTTGACCACAATCTAGCCCAAGGGCAAAGAACTACTACTTAGAGTTACTTATTATTATTAGGTGAAACATAAGTATGTAGTGATAAAGATACAAAAATTAATAAGATATTTTTCCTTATTTCAGATAGAAAACAAATACAAATTTCAAGATGGCGGTTTTCGGTATGGTGTCCGCGGTTGCGGGCTTCGTCAAAGTCCGCTACCTCATCGACAAAGCTGTTATTGACAACATGGTCTTCAGGATGCACTACCGCATCACCTCTGCAATTCTGTTCCTGTGTTGCATCCTTGTTACTGCCAATAACCTTATTGGTAAGTTGCTATAGGTAGTCATTTACTATTATGCATATCCACTATTATCGCATCTTCTAGGAAAAGCTGACTTTTGTCAGTCTCAAATTAGCTCCCAAATCAAAAACTGATGTTGAAAATAAATCTGGCAAGACATGAACGATATTGAATGTTCCACCATATATAATCCCCAAATTTGCAAACATTAACGCTTTAAAACTCCATTGACATCTAATAATATTATGACAGCGTTTCAATATAAAATGTGTCCAAGAGAACATTATTCTTCTCAAATCTGCATATTGACCTCAGTCACTTTACATAATTTATTCATTGCGGCGGTATTTTTGTCCTGCATTAAAAACAATGGATAAATAACTTATAAGGCAACTGTTTACACATATTTTACCCGTTCTTTTGTCACTGAAAGTTTAGCGCCATAGAAATCAAAAGGGCTAGAGAAAGTTTATCTAAACTTCTAAATAAGCAACCTGGTTTTTCATTCATGAATTGAAAAATTCGACCTAATTGGCTAGATATGACTGACCTAGACATTAGACAAAGAAAATACACAGAAAAGATAACAGTGATCGCGTAACTACCGCAAAGTGAGTCACTTTCAGGTCATTGTTCAGAGGCGTGAGGAAACTCCACTATAACGGTTACACAATACCCCAAATTGAAACTAATTATCAGCTGAACAAAAACACTTGTGAATGAGTGACGAATTTGGATTCACTAAAGCGTAATTGGTCACGTTTGATATTTTTTTCGAATCACGAATGGCAAGTGCATTAGCAGTGTAAATAGTTTGTAGTGACTTTGCACTGGAATGTCTAACAAGGCATTTCAATTTAGCACCTATTTTACTTAATGGTCTTTTAGAAGCCAATTCCCCATTACAAGCGAGATAAGGGCGACGTTAAGATCAACATGTATATGATTGTACAGCTTATGTGCTGTAGCGTGTACAATCTTGACCTTGTAAAATCGCGTGTATATTTTAATTACGGAAATCCAAGTACTAATGCAGGGCAGTAGCTGCGATATAGTGATCGGTACCAATTCATTAGGTATAGTAGTTTAGTATAGAATATCTAGTAAATCCTATACATGTAAAATATTAAACGAGATAATATAGACATAATTGGGTTTTACTGTGTTACTCAACTGAGCCCGCGGGCTAGTGGTTGTGGGCTTAGTTGACCCCGGAATCGTTATATGACTTTTGATCCAAGATGATTCCCTCAGAATATTTGATAGCTGCGTGGTGTCTGAACTCGACTAATAATCACTGAATGCTCTCCCTACCTCAATATTGATTTAGGTGTGTGTAAATGGATGTATGTTAACTTATTTACTAAAAAAGTTTACGGTTTATGACAATTTTGCCTGCCTATACTTTTACAAAATGCGTTGATGGAATTATGGCAATAAACTAGTAAAGTTACTTTGGGTTTCTTGATATTACTGTGAGTGTTGGGCTGGCTTGGGCTTGTGTTGAGAATTGAAATAAATAGTCGGTACAGCCTACATTGATGTAAATAACATTCGTACAGGCAAAGACCGCCTTCTAAAATTGAAAACAACAACCATGTTCCATTGCGATAACACCAATGACATCAAAGTACCTCGACTGCAGTCGGTGCCCCAAAATACGTCTAAATCGTTCTAATTTGAACTTTATCACCAGCGAACAAGAAACTCAGGAGGTCTGCTCACATTCATGAGGGGACCGTAGACCCGACTGTACAAGGAAGTAGTAAAAACATCAAAGTAGTCATCCCACTCAAGTTCAAAACCACGAAGAACTCGATTAAAGTGGCAAGATGAGAAGTTTAACGACGGACGCGAGTGCCAAAGCTCAAGTGCTGGCCACACTAGCAGACATATCTCGCCTGGTTTTACACAATATAAATTAATAAGCAATAGTATGTTAACCACGGCCTCTATTGCCTATACTATAGTGTATGTTGATCAAACATAATCAAGCCTGGTGCCAGAGATCGCAGCCGCCAAATGTCATTTGACTTGGTTTGTCGAGTGAATTTATTGACAACAACCGTGACTGATGACGATCTTTAACATGCCCCCTCCCCCCTGGCTTCCCTGTATAGGGACGCAAGGGTACGCGTCAGCTGGTTGATATTTCACGATGAAGAGAGAATAAAAGAATTTTGAAAATTATCACAATCTATTATATTAGTTATAGCTTTCCGCCATACTTCGTTCCCGTGGAAATTCGAAAAAAAAATATGGAGCTTATGTCATTCGCTATTAATGATAAGAGAGCTTTCTATTGATGAAACACTTTTTTAACTTTTTTAAAGTAGTTCTTGAGTTTATTCGTTACAAACTTACAGAAATACAAATCTTTCCTCTTTATAATATTAGTGTAAATGCATCAGCAGGCCGAGTACGATAGTGACAGAGCCGCGACAACACCGCGGTCCTATGTCAAAATGTCAACATTGACCACGCCATAGGGCGAGCAAGCCTTTGCGCGGGACCCTCGCGCAACCAAAGTTTCAGCGTGAGCCGAGCGCGAGTTTGTCGTTATCGTGCTAGAGCTGCAGGTAATCTAAATGACAACTTCGTGAAACTCTTTTCTGACTATGCGATTCGCTATATCAGTTATTCCTAGCTTCTACACAGGCTATAGAAACTGTATACTGTTCTTTGTTTATAGTCGTGTTATCGCATGGCCCGTATATGACGACGTGCCTACCACATTTAATGTACTTACATGCTACTTAATAGCCGCTTGAGAACAGGCACCTTCCTACTTATTAATATCTCATCTTAACAGTAATTTATAATTAAGATAAAACGATCATTTAGTTAGGCATTCTTTAACAAAATAACCTATAACCCTCATAGACAACCTAGACTTTTTTTGAGACCTGGCCTGAGATTAGTGTTAAAATATATCAGATTTTTGTGTTTTTATGACATTTACTATGTTATAAAGAGGAATATTATAAAGAGGAAATATTTGACTGTGTTTTGCAATGAATAGGCTCCGAAACTACTGGACCGATTTAAAACTCTTTCACCATTAGAATCCTACATTATCCGTGATGAACATAGGGTACTTACATGATTTTCCCGAATTCCCACGGGAACGAAGTCCCGGGCGGAAAGCTAGTATTCTAATATTTGTAATAGATTTCTGTATTCAAATGTAATTGTATCTTATTTGTGTTGGAGGGCAATAAAGTATATTGTATTGTAAAATGAGAAAATTTTTCAATTGAGGAGACAAGGGATTCTATGATCAATTTTCGAATTGTCAACCCAGACAAGGAATAAAAGGCAGCCTTACTTTAATTAGCAATATAAAATGTAATTTAACCTTTAGAAGCTTCAACAGTATTTTTTCTTTTAAATAAGAATAAGAACACCTTTCTTGTGTTACTCATATTCCGCAAATTAATAATTGATTGATCTAAAAGCTAACTAAGAAAAACCTAAAACAGTCGAGATATTTCTGGAACAGTGTGACAATCACTACACAGATTACAAACGCTTTGTTTACGAAGCTAGTTGTAAACGGGCGGGTCATTAGGGCGCACCTTGCTGTGACTTTCCACTGCTTGCTTTCTTGCCATACTTTGTGTACTAGAAGAAACAATTACTGTGAACATGCTCATTGTAGGTAACAAAGCATCCATCGCCCTATTTCTTTCTGTAGATATCTACTCAGTTCTGTAGAAAAAGACGTACAGTCAACAGCACATCAGGTTACCACAAACCGTCAAATTTCCTCAATGGATTGTAAACTCTAATGCTCGGAGATAAAATTGAAAATTGATCGAAGAAATTTGACAGTTTTGGATAGCATGATGTGCTGTTGACCCTGTACCTAAAACTTTTTTAACCCCGGACAAAAAATAGGATCGGTATTACTTTGACGTGTATTTCTGTGTGTCTGTTTGTGGCATCGTAGCTCCTAAACGAATGGACCGATTTCGACGCGGTTTTTTTTGTTAGAAAGCTGAAGTGATCGAAATGATTCGTTGCTTTTATTGATCAATATCGGTTAAGCCGTTTAAAAGTTATAAGCAATCGAATGTTGGGGGTTAGGTTTACTTACCTTTTTTTTTTTAAAGTTACTCTATGGATATTGAAAATCATCATTACATTAACACAGATAGAAAGTTATATAACATAAGTTATAATAGGTCTTTACCTATGAAATTGCCGATTTTTTCTCAAGCTTTATTTTATTCATAATTTATTTGATTGAACAGCTATTGCTAAAATTGTTTTTTATTTAAAACCTTGGCCATATAACGTAGATATTGAGTCAAATTAATACAAATTTACTTTAGATTTATTTGCTGAAAAAAAAAGCTCAAAATAGCTCGTTTCATCCGTTGCTCGTTTCATTGCTTATTTTTGCTGTACCGTTGTTACAGTTACAACTTTCAATAAAGTAAGTATGATGAAAATTAACTTAATGTTGCCCAAACCTTCCCACAAAATTTTGCTAAATTTGCATTTCGCATTCCCGAGAAAAATCCAAAAACGTTAGTATGGAAAATTCAGTTTTCCAAAAATATTGTATGAAAAACGGCAATTTCATAGGTAAAGACCTATTATAAGATCAACGTAGTTTCTGGATATTACCTTCTTTAAATAAGCCCGCTATCGCTACTTATTGCTACTATCGCTACTGCATCCTACAATATTGTGAGAATAATAAATTGGTAGCCGACAAGAACAAACCACAAGAATAAATCCCAATGAAAATCTGTATAACTAACAATAAAAATTGTGTACTTTGTCCATCATATAAATCACACTTGAGTTAGGTCACGTCGAATCGCATCTGACCGTAGGAATATCAATTTAGTCATCAGCACTGTGCAAGTTTGCAGTACGTGCCATCATCGCAATTGCATATCCTAAACATGCACTCAGGTGTTTGCTATCAAAATATAGGTCGAATGACGTCATCTGTTACTATGCAACTGGTTGCTAGAATTTACGATGTTGTATCTTTGTTACTAGTTTTAACACACAGTCATTATGAATTTGTTGAACTTTATAAATGTGTGAGAGTCATTATGATTTGGGATTTTTAAAATTAATGTAAATGTTATGTTATTTATTATTTATCGATTCGGCTTGAAATTAAATGTCAATGATGAATATATTTAACAGAATAGGATGAAAGATTAAATAAGTCTATCTGAAGTTTTTGATTCTTGATAATTTTCGGGGTTTGGTAATAATTTACATCCCAGTGAAAATGACTGCACAGAAGCAACGTATGACAATATTGCGATTAATCGTAATATAGTCGGGCAGAATAAGCCGATCACAGTACTAAAATCTGGGAAATAGTAACCAGCAATTAATTTTTTTGCGATTTACCGGTAAACTACGCGTCTGACGGTAAAAAGTGTTATGTAATAAAAAAAAACGCAATAAAAAGACAAACAAAATGAGTTTTGTTAAGTCCCGATCGGTTTGGTAACTTTTGCACAATCCGCAAAAAACCGCGTTTTTTGGCCATTTTTTTGAAATTCAATAACTCTCGTTGTATATTATATAAAGAGCTGAAATTTGAACTGAAAGTATATATTACAGCCTTTAACATCTTTTATCACATTTAAATTTTAGCTCGAACACATTAAAACTTTTTGCAAACCGTAACAAAAACTGAAAATTGGTTCTCTCGTAAAATGGTCCTAAAAAGTTTGTAGACTACCAAACCGATCGGGACTCTACAAAACTCATTTTGTTTGTCTTATTATTGCGGTTTTTTTATTACGTAGCACTTTTTACCGCCAGACGCGTAGTTTACCGGTAAATCGCAAAAAACCTGTTTTGACAGTTTTGGACATTTTTTTTGACAGCCGCGCTGCAACTCTAAAGTTGTACAAAATCAATATGTTTATACTTATGCAAATATCTATAGAAAAAAATTTAATTGCTGGTTACAATTTCCTTGACGCAAAACCTAGTTCTGCCCGACTAAATAATGGTAGCTTTCATGATGGCAATATACACGTCATCGTCATTTGCCTGCCCTACTTCCAATGAATTTGGGGTCGGCACCACATGTTAACTTCTCCCATCTCACTTTGTCCAACACAAGATTTACATTTACTTCTTTCTCATTCTAATCATCTTTTGCACAAAATTCGTCCATCTTTTTTAAGGTCTACTAAACAATATTATCAGAATGTATAGAAAAAAAAAAACCGGCATCGACAAAGCAGCGTCATAGTTCATTCGGCATTGAATTTGAGAAACTACGTTCACTATTGCTGCTAAAGGGTCGAGTTAGACAAATAAAGGTTAAGATGCAATCAGGTTATGCAATCCAATAGTTTGAATAGCAGAACTTGCTAGCAATGTTCCCCTCTCTTTAGTGTGCACTGAAAACCAGCGTCGTCGATGGCATTTCAGGGTCACGACAAATGCTGAGCGGAAGCCCCGGTACTGAAGTATTAGTCTAATACTAACGTATAACGTAACGTATTTGGTAACTTGTAAGATTAAAGTACCAAATAAATGATTTTTTATTCTATTCTATAAAAGAAAAAACTTTGTATGAATTAAAGGCATTATAAAACATCTGTTTCATTTCTTTTCTGACTGCTTACACCAATCTCATTAAGACTGATGATGCGAGTGTGGATTTACATTAGATAGCGCTCTGCATCCGGAAAAAGTATACAAAGAAAAAATATTATAAAGGTTAAGATACTATAGTCGCCCTAAGTGAAGGCATTTTGAAATTTAAACCGTTTTTACTTATAAATTAAAATAACTAAAACCACAACGAACATTCACAACTTGATTTATTTTATTAACCTGCCAGTAAAACTCATATGCAGCTCGCCATGACCCACTATAGCATACAGCCGATGCAGTTTGCAAGCTTTGCAATACCAGTGGCCGGTTGTAATCAAAGATTGTACCTTATCACATGTGTTTCCATCACTTACAACCAGGGACGTAGCTTGGGTAACAAGCGACCAGGGCGCGAATCCAATTTGGCGTCCCCTCAAATATAATTTGAAGAAATAAGACAGAAACTCTTTAAATCCCTACCCTATAAGATAGGCCATTAGATAAGATATATAGATTGCTTACTCATTTGTTTTGCTAAGACAAGCTATATCGCTAAACAGTGATCTTCTCTAGGCAACACTTGAACAGGAAACCCCTATACTGGAAACATAAAACCATACCGTTGAGTAAAGAACTTTTTTAAAGCGCCCGCCCCTTTGGAGTTTGCGCTTCTCTAGCAGCTGTTCCAATCCCCAGTAGGTACCTAATTACAGCCCTGCCTATAGCGGCATATTACCATAACAAGTCTAACCCGATTACATAGTTAGTATTCTGAGTATTGTATACATAACGATAACTGTGCTTATTTTATCCTTTGAACGACTTTGATTCAAGTAAATAGAGTAACGATAGTGATTATTGAATTTTAAATTGATTTGAGACTACAAAGAATCGATTTCTCTTAAATTTTTCTTTAAGCTATTTGGAGTGAACGTGTAATTTGTGGATTACCGAGGAAGGATGGGTTAGCATCACATTCGTATCGTCACATCATCGGGGCCAGCCGATTCTGGCCGTCAGCGGGCCTTTTATTATTAGTAACAAAGACGCCACATGGTAGAAGAGACCTAGATTACAAAGTAGGTCGAACTAAATTACCAATTATAGTCAATTTGCAGATCTTTGTACATTTCTATTTTCTTATTTCATAGTTACGGTTTTTCATACATTCATACATACAAACACGCATAATCATGACATAAAGATTCGTTCTCTTAGGCCAGTATTATCTATCGAGATAGGCTGCGCAAGTGTGCAGTGCAATGTGCATAAAAAAGAATAGAAATATTATACTTTACACCACAGTCAACAAATATTCTGAGGATTGCTGAATGAACTAAAAGTCGGTTCTGGTGGATTGTCAACCTTTTACTTAAACTAAGTGAGTCTTCTAAACCGTAAAATATCTCTGGGATAGACTAAACAGCTGGCATATCCGGTGTAATTTTTTCGCTGGCAGACCAGTAGAAGCATTTTGAATCAATTGAAATGAATCTTGCATTCGTGCATGATTGAATAAATTCGCACACGAATATTGTAAATTCGTATTCGAATTGAAATTCTAATGATTCAAATATGCGTCTCTTGCTTAGCGTTAAAGTTTCTAATGGGTATCATTTGAACGGTTTAGTTAGTAGAATTTTAATCATAGTTCAACTTCAACTTATTAATGAATGGATTGCTGCCGATGTCACGTTTTCTTTTTTTTTTGACAGCAAGCACAATTTGATAGATAGATAGCAATATTTTAATAATAGATCAGCAAGTGTTACCTAATCTATGTAGTTTTTCTGCTGACCAAAATTTCCTACGAATATTGTAAATGCGAAAGTTTGTGAAGATGGATGGATAGATAGATAGCTGTCTATTATTTCTTCAAGAAAAACTAATTGTCGGATTTCTATGAAACTTTGCAGTACCTAATATGGCTTAGACAAAAGAATAACAGATTGGGTACATAATTTTCCCATTTCCCACGGGAACGAATTCCTTTGCTACAGATAGTCGTTTATGGAAAAAAAATGTTGCAGCACATTTTATACAGCCATAGAGATTAGAGACCCACAGTCTCAAACATCTCTTAAAATCCAAGGTCACGATGTTCCCATAACAACAGAAGGAACAAAAAACTTTACACGATATCTTCATTACGATGTTTGATTTGTGCTCGTTTTTTTGTGAGAGTATTCTCATGACCGCCGCGTAATGTTGGTAGTCGGAAATATTTTCAACTAGCTTTCCGCCCGCGGCTCCGCCCGCGTGGACTACAGGTTATATCGTGCCCAACTGTGGGATAAAATGTAGCCTATGTCCTTTCCCAGGCTCTAATCTATCTCTGTACCAAAATTCATCAAAATCGGTTCAGCGGTTTAGGCGTGAAAAGGTAACAGACAGACAGACAGACAGACAGAGTTACTTTCGCATTTATAATATTATAGTAGGGAAGTAGGGATGTTAAAGAAATTGTGTGATGAAAAGAAAATATTTTATACATAGATCTATTAGATATGTTTTCTGAAATAGTTAAGTGATTATTTCATTGTATTTAAACAGTAATTATATCATTAACTTTTGCTGGTTTTATGATTATTAAAGAATATACACACATCAACACGGTCTAGGGATACATGCACGATTTTTCTTACAAAAGAGGTCTGTTTGATAAGCTATACTCGAGATACATGGAGGGCTATAATTTTCAGACGAGCAAGTGCTAAGCCTGAATTTTCAGTTCCAGTCAATAAATTTTGTTTTACTGGAAATTTTTGAAAACGTGACGAAAATGAAAAAAAATGAAAAAAACCCTTTTGTATGAAAAATCGTGCAATATCCCTAAACCGTGTTGATATGTATATTTTATTATTTATTATTATGATTTCGGGAATGAATTATACACATAAACCTACCTCTTGAATCACTCCGTACATTGGTGAAAACTGTATGAAAACCGGTTTTTGTAGTTTTAGAATTTATCGCGTTCAGAGAGACAGACAGACGCGTTGGGAACTTTTTATATATAGTATGAAATTCTATGATAAAGAACTCAATTATAGACATTATGATTTAGTTATAAAACTTATAAATTAAAGCACTACAAAATATTGAATTAGTAAGTTTTTTTAATCAAAAATTTGAACGCAATGATGACTACCAACACTCTAATTTGATTTGTTTTCTTTAAAATTTTATTAATAACGAAAATTAAACGAAAAAACGGTTGAACATCCTTCTTGAAATGCACTTAACGCAATTCTACTATCGGTACTCTAGGATCTTAGCCAAAGAAACAATCAGAGCCAATTAGCACCAAACAAACGCGAGATAAAACCCAATTACCGATGTCTAATTAATCACTTAGTTCAAATTCCTAGTCTCTCAGGGACTGTTCATATATTACTTCACACAAAATTTCGACTTTGTCACGCTTTATCTTTTTTAACGAGTATTGTAACATAACACTACATATTGCCTCCCCCGTGATACATGGACGGCTCCTTAAGATAAATGTGCTAATAACGATAAATGATCGTCAAGGAGTGATTATCTCATGGCACTGTGTAAATTGACACTTACTCGAGAATTTAAGTAAATAGTTGTGATTCAAATGAAAATTGAAGCGGCTTGCGAAATGATTAATGTTTTTTTTGTTACTCGATCAGTGTTTTGAGCATTTGTCATTCCCATACCTAGTCATAATTTGACTTAGTTTTTTTTATTATAAGATGGGTTAACTCTTGACCTCAATCTTGACCAAGGTTAAAGATGAGGTCGACGAAGGAGCGAGTTAACCCAGAAAATGCCTATTAAGACACTGGTACTCCTACGCACCGACGGAACACAGCAAGCTGTTTGGCGTCGGACTTCGGTAGGAACCAGACGGCCCTCACTGCACAAGCTGAGCCATTTTCCTTTTGTCACACTTTTTTATTATTATTTTTTAAATTATTTATTAATTTTTCATTTGTACTTATTTTGTGACAATCAATAACTTTTTACTTTTACTTTAATATCACGGGATATTATAATTTCACTAGTGAATTGTAATATTACGATTTTTACAATTTACCGGTGACACTTATAAGTTTATGATGTGACTAGCTCTCTTTCTGGGACCTCGTTCCCGTGGGAATTCGGGAAAACTATGTAGCCTATGTTCATCGGGGATAATGTAGGATTCTAACGGTGAAAGAATTTTTCAAATCGGTCCAGTAGTTTCGGAGCCTATTCAATGCAAACAAAAAACAATCAAATCTTTCCTCTATAATATTACTGCAGGCCGAGTACGGTAGTGACAGCAGCGCCGCGACAACACCGCGGTCCTATGTCGAAATGTCAACATTGACAACGCCATAGGGCGAGCAAGCCTTTGCGCGGGACCCTCGCGCAATCAAAGTGAAGTTTCAGCGTGAGCCGAGCGCGAGTTTGTCGTTATCGTGCTAGAGCTGCCTATATGATAAACGAACTTTAAAAACATTAAAATTATGATTAATACTATAGCACAAGTAAAGAAGCGTATGTTTCCGAATGCCGTGACGAAACATGTAACATTTTTTTATTTACTTAAGATAAGCCAATATCGGTGACCAAATGCCGATCTGCGTACAGCAAAAGGGAGTGCCCGAGAAACCATATTACCTATTAACTTTTTATCCTTACTATCCTTTCGTCATCAGCCCATATACGTCCCCACCGAGGGGCACGGGCTTCCCTTCGAAACACGAAGGGGTTTTAGGCCATAGTCCACCACGCTGGCCCAATGCGGGTTGGTGGACCGCTAGTCTTTCGAAAATAAAATTTTCATCACAATATTTTCCTTCACAGTTAAGCAAGTGATAACTAGAAATCCGTACATAAATCCGAAAAGACGAATTTAGTGGTGCAGGTCCGCACCAGGGTTTGAACCCGCGACCTTCCGATCACCAAGATTTGAACCGCGACCCGCGACTATCCTTACTATATTAATATTATAAATGCGACAGTAACTGTCTGTCTGTCCGTCTTTCACGCCTAAACTACTGAACCGATTTTAATAAAATTTGGTACAGAGATAGATTAGAGCATGGGAAAGGACATAGGCTACATTTTATTCCACAGTTAGGCACGTCTTTCACGCCTAAACTACTGAACCGATTTTAATAAAATTTGGTACAGAGATAGATTAGAGCATGGGAAAGGACATAGGCTACATTTTATTCTACAGTTAGGCACGGGGGCGGAAAGCTAGTAGTTAACATAAACACGGAACTACTCGTATATTCCTAGAACTATGATTTTATAAAAATGTTATTCACATGTTGTTTATCGCTTTATGCGCTATTTCCACAAGGGTGGGACTGTATCTTTACCTAACCTCATATCAATAACTTCCGTTATTTTATTTTTTTCGCGATAAAAGTTAAAGTGTTAGCTTCGTACTCCGCTTAACTTGATAAAAGTTAAGCGAAGTTAAAAGCTAACACAAAAAATGAGAACATAGGTAGTCTAACGGGTAGCGGGTCGGAGTTGTAACCGAAAGGTACCAGAATCGATGCCCAGTGCCACCATGTTCCAATGACTGGTTTTCTAAGTAAACAGATACAGAAGAAAAACTTAGTGTAGTCCTTTGAGTGTGTGGCTCTTGTGTGGCTGGAGAAATCTCGCTAACTCATAACGTACAATATTATAAATCCTGACTAAAATAAGACTAGTTATTTGGTGCCAATTAACTTTTAATTATTACACTCCATTGAAGCTAAATCATTGACTTATACCACTCCCTCCTCTGTGGCAATTAAAAATGGATCCTAGTATTGTATGTGGAGTCCATTTCGGACTTCCAAACGGACCTGGGTTTCCAGGTCAACTACTAAAACAAAAATTTCTTCAGTATTTATGTATTTAGAATCTCTATTTCGCTGAAAACTGTATTTAAATTAAATATGCCATATAATACAACGAAAAACGTGTTCCTACTACTAAACACCCAAAACGTTAGCATTAATCAGTATATTCAGTACACAACAGATGTTCCGCCACAATTCACATGTGACCCGACATTGATCCCTTGAATGACGAAAAAAACATTGTCAATGAATATTTATCAAACAAACGTATCTTTCGTGTCTTTCCTCTCAAAACTGTTTTCCAAGAGATGTGATATTTAAGAAAAAATACACACGGTTTTGTCCATAGAAAACACTTAAATAATACTGCTAGAATGCGATTAGGTACATGTATGCCATGTATTTTTGTATTTATTTAAAAATGGGATTCGAATAAGAATTTAGGTAATTTTGAAGCAGAAAATGTTTAAAAACATGGGAATACTTATATACGTTGTAACTTTTCCCCAGGAAAATCAGTGGGAATTATGGTCATCTGAATTCAGGGATTTTGTTAAGCTCCCTTACACCCTGTATAGAATAAAAAACATTTTTCAGGAACCGGGGCCCTAAATAGTGAAGTCGATGACAATTGATCTCAAAGTTGCCATACATTGCTTCTGTACAAAGTGGTTAGTTGAGATATAAGCCAAACATAAAGCTACGTACGAATAATTTACATCAATTTAGAGAAAAACTATCAAATGACTTCATGACTCTTACAGTTTACCGAGAAGCAACTGGCTACTTTCTGTATATTTTCCTTAAAAATCCAATTTGTTATAATTCCACGTCAAAAACGTAAGAGTCACCGACTTCAATCCCAAAAAGACAATTTTTTCGAGAGTTTCCTTCAATTTCTTCAGGATTCCACCATCAGATCCTGGTTTCCTTACCATGGGACCACCCTTGGGATACTCCCTTTCCAACAAAAAAGAATAATCAAAATCGGTTCATAAACGACGGAGTTATCCGCGGACATACATAAAAAAAATATACAGTCGAATTGAGAAACCTCCTCCTTTTTTGAAGTCGGTTAAAAAGAAATCCAGACTCACTCACTGATCCATCAACGTTAAGCCTATTCCTTGGACCTAGAAATTTTCCCGCGGAAACTACTTAATTCCCTGATATCTTCAAGTTTTTAAAGAATAAGTAGAAGTTTCAATACTATTGATCTAAGAAAATTAGCTTAAAAATTTTCAATCAGATTAAATAGTTTTCGAGATATAGGCAATAAACTGATCAAAGGGACATTTTCTTTCCTCCCCCACCGATCGTCCCTCACCTTCGGGGACTTTTAGTATATATTCACCTGGAAACCTCAAGGAATGGCTGTACCAACATTCAAAATTACACGAATTATTTGGTCTGATTATTTTAATTTTCTCAGGCTTTAAAGAATAAGTTAGAATTCATAACCGTGACGTCATGACATCAAACGTTAATGATGACGTTTCCTAAGTAAGAAACTATAAACTTTTCTTAAAACTGAGCTTCATCTACAAAGATTTACTAAGAATAGTTATGATCAGGAAAATTATGAATTATGTGTCTAGACGCAGTATTTTCTAGTCACAGACAGTCTGTGTTTAGTGTTTACAATTTCATTCACTAACATTGTTAAGTCTTCCACAACATGTGTATTCATTATGTGTGTAACAGGCAAAAAGGAGTTACATGTATTGTAGTGTTACAGTTATGAATGGACTTGTAAATTACTCGTCTAAAAATGTATGTATTATCATATTTTCAATCATCATATTTTTAACAATCAATATAGTGTGACTTTAAATAATGAAGCGAAACTTTAAGGGGGGGGGGGGGGAATCCCCATGAAACAACTTCTCGAAAGTCAAATTTACTATTATGTTTAGATGTTTCTAAGTTTTTGCATCTTCGTCTTTTTCATGGCCTGTAAGTTACAGTAATGATAACTATGGATCTGTGAGCAGTCAGTGGTCATAGCTAAAACTCAAGATAACTAAAATAAAGATAAAGCTATGAACTAAGAATGAGTACAAGATAGCGGTGAAGGAAAACATCGTGATGAACCCGCATGTCTAAGAAAATTTGTTTTCGAAAGGCGCGCCTTCCACCAGCCCGCATTGGGCCAGCGAGCGTGGTGGATTATGGCCTAAATCTCCTTCGTGTATCGAAAGGAGGTACGTGTCTCTCTTTAGAGACATACATGGGCTGATAAAAGAAAATAATACAAGAAGGTTGGAAGCACGATAACTACAGACAATTTTTTATAAGCAAGTTACAATAGTAATCAAATCGACCCATTTATCAGCAGTACAAAGTCCACACCCGCACAGAAGCCTGTAAATGCTATATTTATAGTAACTAATAAATAAATGCCAAGTGCAATAACTATGAGCCGTCCCACAAGGCCGGCAGAGTCACGGCTCTCAACAGCAGACAGGTAGGGGCAGCTGCACCCATTAGGTACTATATTGCTGTCATCCGTTAGATGCAATGTCAAGGGCATAAAGTGTATATTAGCTAGTATATTTCACCTTGACTTTTGTGCAGCTTGTGTGTAAACGGGTTTTAAGAAAAAAATGGCTTGTATAATTTGTATATGTCACCGAAACATTGTTAAACGCGTTATATTGTGATTTTACTTAGTAAGATTATAATTTCTCGGTACTCTGACTCAATTTACCGAACCTAAAAAAGCCTTACCTAACCTAATATATCCTAATTGCATGCAGGCGGCCCTTAGTTTCGTTAGATTGTAATTTTACTATGCAAATTGTAATATCACAGGAGATTATAATTTGACTAGTCAAATTTGACGGTTTTTACAATTTTCCGATGACATAGATATATATTCTGAGATATTCAGGTATCTTCCTGGTCATTTACTGATCCAGTCTAGTTAAAGTATTGTTCGATTCGAAAATAAATCTTGCGTAGGATGTCAATAGCGACTAAAGCTTAAGAGTTTGTTTAAGATAGTTTCAGAGTTACGAAATTTATGAAAAAGTATATGAAACTCTATGGTATTTCATATTTTTGGAGACAAATATTGTCTAGACTCTCAGTGGTTTTATCGGCAATAAAAGATTTAAACGAAGTCATGAACGTACAGCTAGTTTACGTAATTCATTATTGATTACAAAATACGCTTACTCTAAAACTAAAAATAACTTACAATGAAAATTAAATAAAAACGTAAAATGACGCATTAAATTTATCGATACAGTCTTTCGCAACATCCATGCTGAGTCACACTTGCATTGTTCTTCAAGCAATGCAAATTGTTTCCATCATCACTACGAGGAAATGCATTTAATTGTGCATACGTAGTTTTCATTCATGTTGCAAGTATCAGGCGCCCTTTTTTTATAACATATTTGAAACAAAAAAGTTCTAAATAAATGAGTTACATTCAAAAAATCTTATTTCAAGAGAGTTAACAATCCTTATTGGTCATGAAATAACTTTAGACCCGTATTACAGAAGGAGACTCAAGTCTTAATCTATACTTAAGTATGATTATCTCTTTCTCACACTATCAAAATGACAAAGACGACTGCTCAGTCTGAGTCGCGTTCTGTAATACGGATCTTAGAGCACTATTGTCAAAACCTAGTAGGATAAGTACCAAAAATAATTAAACCCTGTCTAGTGTAGTGGCATTTTAGTAACTCACTTATCTGTTTTATTTATTTTATCGAGACCTCATATCCGTTTTAAAGTGTAAAATTTTGAATTTCCAGGTGAACCGATCTCATGTATCAACGATGGAGCTGTGCCACCGCATGTACTCAACACCTACTGCTGGATCACCTACACGTTCACGTTGCCCAACGCTGGGCAAAAGGGCATCGTGCACCCTGGCCTGGGCAACGATTACGAGGAGGAGAAGAGGATCCATGCCTACTATCAGTGGGTTCCATTTATGCTCTTCTTTCAGGTGAGAAAATGCTAATATCTAATACGACACCTATTTCTTAGATTCCATGGTATATTTATATCTAGGTAAACTCCATAAACTAGGAGGTTTACATGTGATTGTTTGTATTTGTATAGCGCTAGAGAAAGATGTACTCATATTTGATAGGTACTTCGAAGTATTGGATTTAGACTTACAGAATAGATTCCCAGATAAACAAAATCTAGTTCTGATTGCTTATTTAACACTTTTAGCAGCTGAATCGGCTTTTTCATACTGTACAACTTAAATAAGAACATGCTACAGTAAATAAAAGTCAACCTCTTCAATCTCCAATCACATTCATAGACGGGTGATATAATTTTGTCGTATCTATTCCGTTAAATAAAATTATTATTTTAATTAATTTATGGATCGACTCCCTTTATATCTCGTGAAAAGCTACAGATAGCTTGATTCCCTGCGTCGAGTATTATTGTAAGAATGATTTATTTTATTCTTATGGTATAATGGAGACCAGACGATTGTTGTTTTGTTAATATCATCATCAGACTTACGTCTACATCTATAAGCGAGAATATAAAATATCCAGAATTTTAAATACCCTTGAACACACGGTCTTTGAGATATGCAAACAGACTTATTGTGAGTAATTTAACTCGCATCAGCCCAGAGAATAATTCGTCTCGAAGCCCACTCGCGAGTCAAATAAGAACTGCTGAATGAATTACATAACCAGTCCTGATCATATGACTTGTGTACTTTTAAAAAGGAAACAAAGAATTTATGGAATGTGATTGTTTCATTTCAGGGTTTGCTTTTCTACATGCCCCACTGGATATGGAAGAACTGGGAAGAAGGAAAAGTCCGCATGATCTCTGATGGTATACGTGGTACCACCGCAACAATTGCTGACGACAAAACTAACCGACAGGTGATAATTACATACTTCGCTAAGTATGATGATTAATAAGAATGACTCGAGGTCTTGTGCTAATTTCACGGCACATGATCCACCGAGTGATCCAATTGAGATAATGTTCAGCACTAATGAAACTTGATAGACATTGCTAATAAGTGGAATAAGACAAATTAAAATGGACAGGACTTTGCATCATCAATTGCTGATATAGCACATCGAATAATATTGCCTTTCTATAAGTAAAAGTTACATTCTTTTTTTACGTCTCTTTTCAGAGTCGTCTGGTGCAGTACCTTCTAGACACCCTCCACATGCATAACACCTACTCTTTTGGCTACTTCTTCTGTGAATTCTTAAATTTCATCAATGTTGTAAGTATATCACCTGTCTTCACCAAATACTTTTATCTGCGCAGCGAGCGACATATTAGAAACTATAATACTATATTCAATTTGCAGGTTGGCAACATTTTCTTCCTCGACACTTTCCTCGGAGGTGCCTTTTTGACATACGGAACCGACGTGGTCAAGTTCTCTAACATGAACCAGGAACAAAGAACTGATCCTATGGTAAGTGACCTATTTTGCATTAGTGAACTAAAAGTATTATTTTTATGCAAATACTGCGATTATAGAAAGCTCCCAAAATAATAATTATGATTTTGGGTCCTATATCTAGAAACGAGCTAAATTGTCTTTGTCTTAATTGCTACCTAGCAATAAGACTGCCTAATTATACTTCTTTTGACTTATCTGATTCATCTTAAAATAAAAGCCTACCTGTTCTCAATTCATAAGTTTCTTTTGTCTTTTGTGGAAGTAAAATAATTGTTTCTGTGTTGTATTGTCATGTCTTACTAATTATGAAAGACAATTTTATTCATTTGTAATTTGTGTCTTATTTTAGATTGAAGTATTCCCCAGAATAACGAAGTGTACCTTCCACAAGTTTGGTGCTTCTGGATCGATCCAGAAACACGATGCCCTCTGTGTTCTTGCCCTGAACATCCTCAACGAGAAGATATTCATATTCCTGTGGTTCTGGTACGTAATAATGCTTTTGATATCTAACTTCACGTCTTTGTAATGTAGTACAAAGACGTAAAGTTAGATCATATTCCATCTTCCCGTAATTAAATGCAACCAAAAAACTGCTAACACAAGTAACAGTGTGCTTTTGCGATCCTTAACTATCAACAACCCGCTTATTATCACTATCATCATCAGCCAGTGTTATTCCACTTCTGAACAGGCCTCTCCTATGGCACGCCACAACTGAAATTCCTTTGTTCCACTCCTTAAGAATGCCTTGAAATTTACGTCACAGGCAGTTTGTTCTTAATCATCTACCATGCCATATATTGTTTCCAGGTTCATAATCCTGTCAGTAGTGTCAGGCTTGGCCCTGGTCTACTCTACAGCAGTGATACTTCTACCGAGCACTCGTGAGACTATCCTAAAACGTCGGTTCCGCTTCGGCACTCCTAAGGGCGTTGAGGCGCTGGTTAGGAAGACTCAGGTTTGTGTTCTGACATTTTTCTAAGCTATATTCAGCTTAATGTCTTTAATGTCGGAGGCCAAGATCCACTTTGGGTCGTTGAGCCAGCGAACTAAGTATATTCAGCTTGTTAACTTTTGAAATCAACTGACACGAAATTTGTTATTTCATAAAAACCTTAAAGTGTAACCAAACTACTAAAATAAAAGTAGCCTATGCTTATAGGATTTAAGAGCAAAATATTGTACAGTTTCTTAACAAGAACCATGAAAACCAAAAGCTATACCCATAAGACTTACACCTAACCCTGTTATGTGTTAAATTAAGCTTTAAGTATGGTGCTTAAGCTAAAATTTTGATAAATTGACATCATTCATTCATGCAACATGTTCTATAAAACCAACCACGTTTAACAAGAATATTTTTAGGGATATTAATATTAAAAATGAGTGTAATTGTAATAGGTGGTCAACTTTTGCCTTTACGGCAAAGCATTCGTGTCCTACTACCTCCTGCAATATGCATAGAAAAAGTTAGCAGCTGGTACATTCTGCTGATATCAGTGTACGATTTAACTATTCGGTGATTGTGTGATTTTTAAAGATTTTTTTTCCATCAGGTGGGCGATTTCCTACTGCTGCATCTGCTAGGTCAGAACATGTCCCTTCGCGTGTTCGGAGAAGTCCTGGACGAGCTGTCTCGACGGCTGCACCTCGGCTCCAACCCACCTTCAGCCCCTTCAACCATCGAGATGACCCCGATCTACCCAGTCATCGACAGCTATTCAAAAGAAACCGAGACGTAAGCGATCGAATGACACGGGCAATACATTGTAAAGACTTTGTACCTTTTTTTTTCGAGTAAGGACTGTCATGGCTATGTTTTTTTAGAGAGCGTTCTCATACGACGTTATGGCTGTTCTAATACTGTCTAGGAGTAACATCTCTGAAATAATATGATTGTGACGTCTTTTTGTTCCTGGTTTTAGATACCAGTGTATTGCTCCACGGACTTTAGTGTCAAACCAAAATTTTACTGTTAACGTCCAAATTAAGATTCCCATTTTACTTTGAAGTTTCTTATTTTCCGTGCTCATTTCGACGGTTGCTACGCAAGCTGTGCATGAACTATCCCAGTATGCAACTGAACAACGTTTCACGACATTCCTTCTTATTATTTAGGCAAATTAAAATATGTTGTCAGCCACACTTTGCCGTTAACAGCGCGAGCTTTAAATTTAGGTCTCAATAAAATTAGTGTAAAAAAATATTTTTGATGCATGAAAGCTGAAAGGTTTGTGAATAAAAATAGGTAATAATTCGGAATTGACGCGATGTGAAATAGAATATAGGGATGTAAAATGTATTGAATAAATGAATTTATTGTTATTGAAATTTGGTGAAGACTGTTTTTAGGGGTGTATCTTATAGATCATTTTTACTGCCTGTTGAATGAAATAACTAGCCCTGTGGAATGATAATTTAAAACTTTAGGTAAGGTACAAATTTACACACGAAATTAAATAATATGACTGTGTTTAGTAAAAGGTACAACTTTCGAGGTTGTCAATAAGAGCGTTTTACAATATAGCTCTACCTTAACGACCATCCTCAAAGTTGTACCTTTTTCACAGTCACAAATGTGCTAAGGCAGGGTAAACGATAATGAAATCGGATTTTTTACATTTTTACCTGTAATTACTCTATGTAATTTACAGTAGTTTTAATAATTAACAAACTATTGTACCTTTCTGATTTATGCCACTTTAGCGATAAAAGACATATCACCGATACAAGACATTGAAAGCATTTTAAATATATTTTAGCATTGTATTTTAGTACGTATTTAACGTTCCATAGAAGACAATGTATGACGAATGGTTTGTATGGGTAAATTTTATCCAATCGTGTTATTTTATTTTTAAATGCAGTCTCAATATAAATTGTTTGTCATGCGATTGTCGACTTTAATCAAATCACTTTTAGTGTTAAGACTGCGGTGCAAATTAAGTGGTGTTTGTGTAAAATATTTTTATACTCAAGTGTAATTTACTCGAAATATTGTGCCATCGTAGCGAGCTCTTGTCAAATGTTTGGAAACACCAGATTTGCATTTTCCACCTGCCTAGGAAAAAAGCCAATTCCATTAAGGACCAATATTTCTATCCTTGTTATTAGTATGATAGTGTGTAGGGATATTTTTATTTCAGTCATTTTAGCCATATTCATAATGATAGGAAATAGGATCTTATGTCATCAGTACTTTCTTGAATCTCGGCGTTTTAAGGTAGCGCAACCAAAGACAACACATACTCTGCTTTCTCTCATTATACTAAACGAGAGTAAGCGAGACGAAAAGAGTTTTCTAGCTTCTATTGACGCAACTTTGGTTGCGTTTATCCTGTTAGTAGCATAATCTTTTAAACCACTATTCCATTATAAGCAGTAGACCTGTGACAATCATTTGTAATAATCATTAGCTTAAGATATATTTTATTAATTGACAATTATCATTCCTACAATAGATGTTAGTATTCAATAATAACGTACAATTAGGAAGACTGCTATTGTGACAATGATTCACATTACTTCTCTGTAATTTGATTATATAGTCTTGGAATTAAACAAATTTAAATCATTTTACTGTTTTATTTACATGTGTAATACCACGACCTTTTATGATACGAAACTCTGAATTTTAATTCTAGCACTTACCTGCACAACTAACCATGTACGTATACGTATACGTCACGTCAGAAACGTGGCTAATACGCTACAAAACTGTGGGCACAACTCTTGTTTACTATCTCATTAGGAAGGATTATACTGTTCGTATTATCCTGCCAAATCAAATGAAACCTATGCGACAGTGAAATACTTACGAGGAGTGATCAAAAACTAGTGATAATAAAACAGAAAATAATATATTTTTTAAATAACAAAAATTTTTTTCAATATAGTCTCCTTCTCTATCTACACACCGAGTCCAGCGTTTCTCCAACATTTTTAACTCTTAAAAAAAATGATTTATCTTGGCCTTCCAAAAACCCTTCCACGGCCTCTATCACTTCGTTATCATAGGCATATCTATTACCACGCAAGTATTCTATTAGTTTTAGAAAGAGATAAAATTCACTGGGGGCCAGGTCCGGCGAATAAGGTAGGTGATCCACTAATTCGAACCCAGCTTGTTGAATGGCATCCAGTGCAACAGCAGAAGTGTGAACCGGCGCGTTGTCCTGATTAAACAAAATGCCTTTTCTGAGATTGACATGTCTTTTCTCTTTTATAGCCTCTCTCAATTTAGCTATTGAAGATGCATAGCAAACGCCTGTTATTGTGTGTCCCTTCTCAAGATAATTAATTAATAATATTCCTTCGGAATCCCAAAAAATTGAGGCCATGACTTTGCCTGCCGATGCTGTGGTTCGAAATTTCCTTGGAGTTGGTGACGACGGTCTTTTCCACTGTAAAGATTGTTGTTTTGTTTCTGGATTAAAATAATGAACCCATGTTTCATCCATAGTGACAAATCGAGCCAAAAAATGGTTAGGATCCACATGAAATCTGTCCAACCAGCCCCTTGAAAGATTGAGTCTGGTTTTCTTCCGATCTTCTGTTAACATTCTGGGTACCCAACGCGCCGAGGCTTTTCTCATACTCAGATAATCTTTTAATTTTGATTGAACACTGCCATATGAAATGCCAGTTTCCTGGACTAAATAACGCACTGTAACACGACGATCGTCTAGAACAATCTTTTCGACTTTTTCAATGTTTTCCTGCGTAACTGACGTCGATGGCCGGCCCGAGCGGTGCTCATCTTCTGTCGATGTTCTTTCAGTCTTGAGGTGACCATTTTGCCACAGTAGAATATGGTGGAGCAGACTCACCTAAAGTCTCCACCAAATCACGATGAATCTCTTGCGTCGTTAACTTTTTTAAACTGAGGTATTTAATAACAGCTCGCACTTCGTTCTTCTCCATAGTGATATTTTACGTCGGAATTCGTCAAACAACTACACGTGGTTTCTATGTTTCTTAAAATTAAAACTTAATTTTTTGTATCTAACCTCGTAATTAAATGATCTTTAATTTTTGGTATGAATGAGTAAATTATGAATTGTACAAGTGGGTCATTATCACTACTTTTTGATCACTCCTCGTATACAAGCGTACACACTTATTTCGAAGCGTAATTAATAGCAACTTTCCGCCTTCTTATCTGACACAGAGTATAGTAAAATTGTCGCTAAGAATAAAAAAACTTTCCGCCTTCTTATCTGACACAGAGTAGGTATAGTAAAATTGTCGCTAAGAATAAAAAAAAAAACAAGAAACGTAAGGCAAATAAATAAATTTAAAGTCGACCAATATATTTTAATGACCAATATTTAAATGTGACTAAAGGACAGAATTTCCATAAGTTCTTCAACTTAAGTAAAATGAAAACCTTTAAGGATCGGATTTAATTACTCCTTTTATGCAGTAGGAAGCTAAGCGAAAAGCTAGTGAACTACTGATTTCCCTTACATACAGAGAAAACCAGCGGACTTTTAAAACAGGCAGTGGAACAAATCTAGAATACAAATAGTATGCAACATTTTTTTATCGTTTACTTCTAAATGGTAAACGGCAGGAGGAGAAACGACAAATGGCACAAAAACAATGTATGTATTACCATAACCATGGACCTAATATTAATATAGCAAAACAGTGTTCATGAAACAGAAAAACGAGCCGAGCGAGATATATAGTAAAAAGGCTGTGTGTCCCTTTCTAACACTGTGACATGCCGCCAGACACTTTGAGGGATACCAGTAGGAAATCCAAGTAAGGGGGCTGCACGGAGCCACGGTTCCACTGTAGTAAAAGCTAAGTTTGTTCCCTTTGTCACACAGTGTATTATTAAAACTTAGTATACGATTAATTTTATTTTGTGACAATAAACGATTTTTTATTTATTGAAATAAACTTAAAAAAAGACTTGAAACTATAAATATATATTTTTTTGTAATTTAGGAATATACAAACGAATATGATGACTTACATTTATTAAAATAAAAGTGTTTCAACCAACATTTTCGAGTCAACCTTTTTTCAACGACATTATTTTTTACTGGCAAGATGAGAGAACAAGACAAACGGCCTCCGTTGTTACTATCTCTTTCGGCTCGAATTTGCCTCTATATAAGGCGCAATGGAAAATATACTTTAGCGTACTAGTAACACAGTAAATTTTCCTAAATCCAACTGTTACGAATTTTTCATAATTATAGGTCCTTGTTAAATATACTAGGCTCATGATAACAACAGTTTAAAAAACAAAAGACTCACCGATTCCCCCAATCTAGCTTGGCGACCAGCTTTAGCCTCAATGCGCGTGTCTGGTCCTGAGTGAGGGTACCCGCTAGAAGAGCTCTTCTACCGCTCAGAAGTTCACGCATCACTTTCGCCACTGCGCTGAATCTGTACGTCTCGCGCTCCTGGGAAATGTGGGCTAAAGTTAGTAAAAGTGTAACTCTAAAATTAGAAAATATTTAAACTTCCAACATTTATCGCTTATAATTATAATTCTTAACCCGTCGCGCGCTTGTTTAAACGGCTGAACCAATTTTGATGAAATACAGCTAATAACTATCTCGATTACGTCAATTTTCTGTAACACGCTTTTATTTATAAAAATGAAAAAAATTGTGACTGTGATATGATAAAAACGCAAAAATTTATACAAGGTGTTAAGTTTTAGGGTTTAATAAAAATATATATAGGGTGATCTGAACTAGTATTACTCAAAGAACACATTTAAGTAAGTTTTTTTAAAATATTTTTTCAATAGGAATAGTTCATTTTTTGCCTAAATGTAGATATTACTTCTACACCAGGCACGCGAGGGATGCGGGTAGCGCTCGGGGGGTGCATCCGAGTGGTGTCTACGTTAAAAGGAAAAAAAATTAAAAACCACCGAAAAAAATAAAATATAAAAAAAGCGTTCTGTAAGTGATACTGGTTCAGGATTTTGAATATAGCTAGGAGGTATAGGAGGTATCACCCTGTATAGGTTAGGTAAGTACGATATAGGATTATTGTGACTTAGACGAAGACGGTTACTTTTATCGTTAAAGGTTTAAATTATTTTTAACTTTTTAGAACTTTCAATTAACAAATAATAAAAGCTTGTTTTTTAAAAAAAAAAACATTTTCTTTTAAACTTTTAGTATTTTTGATGCAAGATTCTACGGCGTAGTGAACTTATTTTCCCAAAGATGGGGTCGCATATTCACGTCCACCAAACCACCACCAATCCCCACCCATCAAAACCGGCCCACCCATAAAGAACTATATTATAGTATAGATATATTATTATTTTTTATATTTATTTGTATAAATATATATATATATATATATAATATATATAATGTATATATTAAGTACATATATTTGTATTAAGTATATATATTTATGCACCACCTACTACTTCTTATCTTGCTTCTGTTCTACCCTAAGGTTGCCTGGAAGAAATTGCTACCTAGCAATAAGGCCGCCTTGTTGTACACTATGTTTTATGTTCTGTTGATTGTGCTGTATGTCCTTGTGTGCAAATAAAGTATATTGTATTGTAAAGACGCGGTTGTGTCGCTCAACTACTCAATTCCCACGGCCACCTTCCAAAGCACTCGTCAAGACGAATCAAACGAGCCCAAACTCGATGGGATTATTGTAGAAGTCGGAGCCGGAAAAAAGAAAACAAGAAGCTGGTTGGAAGAATACTCAAAGAACACTGGTTCATTGGGAAAACTGACTGGCTTATATTCTAATGGAGGAGCTTTGATAGAACGAGATACATAGTATGACACCTGATATTTTAGTCTGTTATTTGACCTAATAGTTCGGTAATTCATAGAATTACTGTGATAAATAATAAAACGAAGACATATACGTCTAACGCACGTACACTAATATTTCCGAGTCATAGTGTAAATAATAACAGCAATTCTACGACAAATAACCAGGTAAATGTTACAAAAACAGTTCGAGTGCGAGTTTCTGTTTAAATACATTTAGCATGAGTCCGACTCACTCTTGACTGTTTTTCATCTTTTTTAAATTAATGTAAATTATGTGTTAAATGTGTACTAAGTTTGAAATGTACGCATTATATAAATGTAGTTTTGAAATAGAGCAATAAAAAAAGTTATAAAAAAATGCAATATTTTGGACGTTTGTTGTATGGGGTTTTAATTTTTTTTAATTATATTTCACGATTGTTGTATGGGGTTTTCATTTTTTTTTAAATTATATTTCACGATAGTTATCATCATAATACGTATTTTCTGAAAATTTAGACATATAAAGACTGATTGATGAAGAAATTGAGCAGGCAGCGTAACTTATTGGCTTTAGTCTATTTTACCAAAATTGAACTAGGTAGCTATAGCTCGAATACCATCAAGCCTATAAAAATACGTGTATGACCTTTTTTGTTGCTCATTTGATGAGAATTATTTTTGCCTTTAGCACTTTTTCCGTATGTGTAACAGTTTTCGAGAAAATGTGGAAAAACCGATAAAAGAGACACATTTCAGGGTGTCAGGGGGTGTAGCGTCAGGTAGAGGGGGGGGGGGGAGAGAGTTGTGCTTTTTGAACATCACACCCAAAGGTATCATGCCACATAAGTTTCAAAACTTTATTAATTTGTTTGTTTTTCCCATACATTGATTACATAGAATAACTGTACAAGAAATGGGTTTGTATTACAATACATCTTTCTGTCTCTCATCGGCTTTAACTCTATTATTTGATATTTAGATTACTTGCGTCATAGTTAAGGCCGGTTTCATACTACTTACTAGGGAGTGCACACACTACATTATCCGCCCCGATTCGCGGTACCGGTACGTACCCGGCCGCTTCTCTCCACAAACATATGTCCGACTCTCCTCTCGCAGTAACGCCCTAAGCCGAGGTTCGAGCCCCACAGGGGGCGCCCTTAGGCCTGTTACTTAAAATTTTTGGGCTGACAGCCATCTGCGCTCGCCACTTGCTCGGTGAAGCTGTCAAGGCCATCAGCGGCCAACAGTGTAGTCATTTAGAAAAAAAAACACTACATTATTTCGTTTAATTACTGAGTTCCTATGGCCATCTTCCAGCTCCATCATCAGACCCCGATTACCATCTAGCACCAAAGTACTCGTCCAGACGGATCAAACGAATCCAAACTAGATGGGATTGTTTCGTTTTACTACCGAGTTCCTATGGCCACTTTCGGTTCCATCATCAGATCAGCTGCATGTTATAATAGTTTTGCATTGTCATCCGATTTACACATGCATGTAAAATTTCAGCTCAATCGGTAACCGGGAAGTGGATCTTAACTTGCAAGATTTTATTACAAACATCGGGACAGATGAAACTAAATAAAAGCTTGTAAAATAACAGCATTATGAATGTCATCGAAATATGCCTGTGCCTCACACGATTATCGAGCGCATTGGAAATGAATCTACGGAATTAGAAAAAATGTATTTCTGACTTTTTTCAAAAAGGTTAGGCTACGGGGCAAACCCTTAACCCGATCATCTTCAAATTGTAGCTGAATAAATTGTCCAGAGGAGTTCTCTCAAATGTTTGATATCATTCTTCGTTTCGAAAGTATCGAGCACCAAAATCAAAAATTCGGAAAAAAAAAATTTTTTTTCACTATTTCGGTCATAACTTTTTTCGTTTTTGACTTTCTCGAATAATTATTTTTGCACTTTACAGCACTTTATGTTACGAGTCTTTTTTGAATATTATATCTTTACAATCGCACTTTTTCGTGAAATCGGAGCCTATACTGGAGCGAACGATAAGACATTTCCAATGTCAAATTCATTTAAAAAATTAAAAAACCCGACTGCGTAACAGAAAATGAAAAGAAAAAACAAGTAAGTCCAGTACTCGAGACTTTTGTTATTGAATATTATTTAATAACATAACGATTTTAACAGTCGGGACCCATCAATATTGGGTCCCGACTGTTAAAATCGTTTTTCAATCGGTTTTTTTATTTGTCGGGTTTTTTTATTTTTTTAATTATTTTAATTTACGCTTTTTAGTTAGGGTCAGATATTTATATTTGTTTATTGATTTTCTCATTAGCTGTATATATATCTCACTTGCATAAAAATTTAACAATTTCCGAATTAAAAGCCTATATTTAAGTAAAAATTGTTACTAACCAAATTTAAATCATTATAGATCCTAAACGGTAATTCTGATTGAAAAACGATATGAGAAACCTAAACATGATTTTTAAATACCTATTCAACGATACCTCACTTGACATAGTTCGTCGATTTTCATTTTTTTCTTTTTCGCATTATGGCGTCCAAAATCGGCCATTTTGATTTTTCGAAATTTCTATGACACTCGCGCCGTTATGACGAATCCAACGACGTATCATTTATCAAAATCAGCTCACGCGTTTGGTCTAAAATAGTCTAAATAGTGCCACTAAGGTACAAACCCACATACATACATACATAGGCTGATAAACACATTACCCTCCTTTGCGTCGCGCAGTCGGGTAATTACACCACTCTTATTTTCCGCACCGCATCATGCTGACGATTCATAAAGCGATACTATTATTTTAATCAAGTCAGGTGTTTTATAGTGGAAACTAATACGCATTAAAGTATTTGTATAACTAAGATATATAAGATCCGTTTCCTCTGTAAATGAATTGCTGCTATATGATAATTGCAAGAGGTCGTACAGTCAAGAGCAGGTCACGCTTTACACTACCAGTTTAAGCTGAGCTCTGATTTATACTGCGCGCCATACAATGCAGGGCCGGTCCAAAGTGACAAGCTTGACGTGCTCTTGAGTGTACATAAAAGGCATGATATAAATACCTACCCATTTATAACTATGTATAATAAAAAAACAATTAAGCCAGGGCTTTAATTAGCAGTTGTAATACGATTTATGTTTTTTTTTTTTTTTATTTACTTATAAAAAATCAAAACATACATTTTATTAATCTTGGTTTCGATAAGCCCTAGCGGGTTTGTCTCGAAACGAGTTCGTGGACATAATTAATATGAATTATCATAAGACAGTCGTTGTAGCCATTGTATTCCACAATCCGGGCGAGGTAGTCTGCAAATACGAGTAAGATTTTAATTTTCTGCACTTTTGCCGTTTGTGGAATGCAATGACTTGCAAGTATTGCTATGAGAACTTTTATTAAGTGGTGGCATCGGTTGCGCATGTTTTCATCGCTCGCCGCGCACGGTATAGAAACTAAGTTGCGCATGCGACGAGCGATGATAAGAGCCTTGTTACAACCATATCGCCTACACGCAATTCTCCGAGCCGCCGAGTTGTAATTTGAATGCAGGTGGAGATTTTTACGTATACAGGATGATCAATGCATATTATTAGTTTTCTTTTACTTTAATTTAATTTACATATACCTATATAGGTATTCATACGCAGTAATAAAAAATAAGTGTATTCGATCTTAAGTACTAATCTTACACAAATACATATAAAACACATATACATACTTAAAATGATTTATGAAGTAAATTTTTCAATGAAGTACTTTTTTAACAAACTTTTTTTATTTTTTTCATGAAGTGTTTCCCTTAATTCGAGTGGTAATTCGTTATAAAGTCGAGGCACAATGTAGGCTGTGGTTCTCTCACCGTATTTATTATTGCTTAAGGTTGTTATTACCTTTTTTTGTGTCATTTTTCGTAGTTGTATCTTTGATTGTATCGGTTTAAGTATTTCGGCATTTAAAATATTTTCCTCCAGGATTAGGTATTTAATTTTAACATGTATAGGTAGTACTTTGCAAAAATCAAAGAGTTTGATGTGGTTATCTTTAAACTTGTTTTTGATTTTATTTGGGACCATTTGTTTTAGTAGTCGTAGTTGTAAGTTGAACACTTTATCTAAGTAGGTTTTGAAAGTTCTGCCGTAACTGGTGAGCCCGTATGTTATAAGTGATTCGACTAGAGAATTATACAAATTCAGCAATATTTTGAAAGGCACTTTATATTTAATTATGTAAAACTTAGTTAGAATGGCTCTCAATTTCTCACACAAAAGATCGATATGTGGACCCCAATGTGTAACTTGATGTGCGGCCCTCCGCACTTAAAGTTAGTTTTGGAATAAAACAAAAAAAAATGCTGACTATGTGATCTCCTGTGAAAGAAGACAAAGAACCATAGACTTCGCTACAATACTCTATCACTTCACAAGGTATATCATTTATTACACAGATAATGAGACGAAGATTCTAGTTATTGTTATCTAGGGTTTAAACATTACATACTGTCGGAAGAAATCGGCAAACAAATATTAGTTATGTTCATACGAGAAATTGTCGAACAAACAATGAGTCATACATTTTGTACAAAGATTGAATCGTGAACAAAGGAACTAGTCCGAGAAACTACTTTAAAAGTACAATTGTTTGCTTATTCAAATTTTTTAGAAGTCGCCGTTTTTAGAATGAGATTTAAATAATGTCCAAAATAATTGCCTAACCAACGACTGCTGTCCACAAGCATACTTGATACATGATTCGCTCAACCAAAGTGCATTCTGAGGAAGTGTTAGGCTCGTATTACAGAAGGAAAAAAATGAGACCTGCCTCCTAGTATCCATCCCAGGCAACGACACTTCATTTTTTTTCTGAATCTGAGGTGTCGTCTTAAGGTCTCATGCGGTGTGATAGGCTCTGTAAAGGGCCGTCTGGTTCGCGACCACCCTCCTACCGAAGTCCGACGCCAAACAGCTTGCTGTGTTCCGTCGGTGCGTGGGAGTACCAGTACCTTTATAGGCATTTTCTGGGTTAACTCGCTCCATCTTCGACCTCATCTTTGACCTTTATGGTCAAGATTGAGGTCAAGAATTAACCCATCTTATAATAATAATAATAATAATAAAAAAAAGGAAACTCAAGTTTTGATCTATACTTAAGTATTGATTGTCTCTTTCTCTCACTATAAAAATGACAAAGACGACTGCTACTTAATTATAAATCAGAGTCTGAGTCGCGTTCTGTAATATAGACCTTAGACCGTGCGACCGGCACATCCGCCACCACACCTATCCAAATAGGGTCTATTATCTTTGTGTTGATTAGGAAGTCTATTCTCTCATGAGAGAAGTATCATTGCGTATGCAAAGGCAGCTGGTTTATTATTAAATAATTGGATTAAAGTTAAAGTTAATAAATAGCAATTTCAAACAGATATCATACCACATAAAGCTTCTTCCACAGCCTCGCCCATTCCCTCAGAACGCAGGCTATTTCTCTCACTAAGGCATCATCTTTCAGCTCACAAATGGCGGTTGCTCCGGTTCCTTTGATGGTGCACGGTCGGATAGACACCACGGCTGCGGGGAATATGCCCCAGGCTGATCGGTTCTTGGAGCTAAAGCCGCGATACCATCCTGGAAATGTTCGAAGATTGTCAATGTTAGAAAAGTAGTTGATTCATCATCTTTTTTAGTTTAGCAGCTTGAATAAGATGGTGATAGCGCGCGTAATGCGCCGCGCCATCATATATCAAAATATCAACATTGGCAATACCAGAGGGTGAGCAAGCCTTTTCGCGGGGCCCTCGCGCAATCAAAGTGAAATTTCTGCGTTAGCAGAGTGGCGTGCCGCGCGATTTTGTCACCATCGTGCTGGAGCTGTTGAGTTTTTATTTTATTTGCCGTTCATATAGTATCACCGTCAGATGAGAAGGTCAAAGTATGGGCACATGGGCAGACGACATAGAGAAAACTGCAGGAAATACCTGGATACACCTGGCTAAGGATAGAGAAAGGTGGGGGAAGCTAGAGGCGGCCTATTCCCAAACGTGGTCCTTTTGAACTAACTATACTAACACTGACTTTAAGTTTTAATCAAACACAATTAACACTTTATTCAGTGCAGAGTAAACACAAAAAGTGGAAATAAAAAGGTTTTAAATTTTATTATGGGGCTGGCATAGTCGCCTAGGGTGACCGCAAAGCCTCTGAAAAATTATCAACAAAAATTGTTCAGCTCAGTTATTTTCAGTAGAAAAACAATCTATTCCAAATTAAAGTAAAAACTCGTATTATGTTTAAAACTATGTACTATTTTTTAAATTGCTATGATCTGGGCTTCTTTTTCCAAACAAATAAAAAAATTATTGAAATATATATTTATTTTTATTAAATTAGCTATTTACCTCCATTTTCCTCCAATATTTGAACAGTCTCGCCAATTTCCAAGGGCAGGCCAGATCGGACATCGCCTTTCCAGTTGAATACGGCTGCAACAAATTACATAAAATTTGTGACTGTTAAGTAAAAGGTACAACTTTCGGGGTAATCACACTAATTGTGAACTTTTACGACTATCACGAAAGTTGTACCATTACATTTTCACAGTCACATTTACTCATCACTTGTATGGTATCAGATAGGTATCATAAATATGTTGCTGAATTTACAGAAAATTAACACAACATCCTACTCCGAGTTGAGGGATATTTACAAAGAAAAGGAGATCTAATCCTGGAGCTGTCACCAAATATTTTTCTTTTCCTAAAAATTTATTAAAAATGTCCTACTAGCTGTCTGTCTTACTTTTAACATAAAATTGCAATTTAGTTAAAAACCTACTGACATAATAAATAAATTATGTAAGATAAAAACATTCGGCATCACTCTATAAGCCTTGATAAAAAAAATAAGGATTGCATTTCTTTATACATTGTATGTAGGTATGACAGTAATCAGTTTCTTTGTTTTATTAGATAGATAAAAATTCAGCAAACAATGAATTAGGTATTTTGATCTGCTAGGTTAGACTTACACAACTTTCGTGATAGATTTAGCACATATACTATCTGAAATTATCTGATAAATATCTATCTGAAATATTAGTGATGTCTTCTGCTACATTACATTCTCTTTAATAAACAGGGAAGTGACACCAAAAAGAAAAATTTGGATACCCCATACCAAGGGGTATGTTCTGTGATTTTACTATGCCCCTTGGTACAGTCAAGAACACGTCACGCTTGACACTACCAGTTTAAGCTGAGCTCTTATTTATTCCGTGCGCCATACAATGCAGGGCCGGTCCAAAGTGTCAAGCTTGACATGCTCTTGACTGTACAGGGTAACCAAAAACAAAGTTGTGGTGTGCCTTTAGCATTACTAGTCTAGCTTATAAGTAAACTTTCACACACTTGGGTGGAAAGTTACAAAATGGAAAGCTTGCAGTTAGGTATTTTAAATTTACTATATTTCGCCCATTATTCATTCCTGTAGGAATTTTAGGAAACTATTTAGTAACTGCGTAGTTTTATCAAAATCTGTCCAGTATTTTTTCTCGCAATTACATATACATAGGCCTATAATCCCTATTGAAGTAGTCAGAGCATCTGGGGTTCCAGAGCCACCTAATGCCACATCTGAAAAACATCATAAGGGTTATAAGATGGAACATTTAAAATAGTGATGATGATTGTCAGCCTTTCCCCTACGATACAAAAAAACCCACTTACAGTTTCTATAGAATGCCAGGAAAGAGTACATGACCCACTGACTAGTGTAATTAAATAGACCCTAACATGACCTTAAGACCAATTGATGTAAGTCTGAAATAATCATTAAACGTACAACTTTGTACAAGTATAGGATCACATTTTGTGAGCCATTTCAACAAAAGGCACTTACTTTTTTGGTCATTTTTATGACAAAAAAAGAAGTTCATTGTAAGATATAAGATTTTTGTTTTTAATGTAAAAAAATAAACATGAGTGATATTGACAAATAAGATAAATAAAGTAAGTACTGATGGATGTGCATTAAAGGACCGCGATAAGTACAGATTTATTTAGAATTCACATCACATCATACATTTCCGCTGGACTTGGAATTACACAGGATGTACTGCAGTGACCGAACGTCAACTTACCGACGGCCAATTTCGGCGATTTCGAAGGCACCCACATCATTAGCCCTCACGGCTGCCTTCTTTTGATTTCACACACTTTACGTATACTGATTCATCGTTAGAAAAAGTGTTATTTGCAACAAAAATAACAAAACACCGAAAAAAACACAACCAGTCGATTGATTGTCAAGCCTGACTAACCATAGACAATAGTAAACTTTGATTAGAGAATGAAACATTTCTATAATGTTTGGGTGTTTCTAAGCGTCATCTGTTTAACATATGTCGTACTAACTTTCATTCAAAAATCTGTACACTCAAGAGCACGTCAAGCTTGACACTTTGGACTTTGGACTGGCCCCGCATTGTATGGCGCGCAGTATAAATCAGAGCTCAGCTTAAACTGGTAGTGTAAAGCGTGACCTGATCTTGACTCTACTACAAATAAAGTACTAAAATCAAGGAACTTTTATTTGTCTAGCTGGAATTCTGACGAAACAATATAAACAAATTAAAATTGAACTTTATGTCTAAGCAATAAAGTTTATATTACATAATTTTAATGTCAAAGGGAAAATATTCCGAGCAGGACAACGATGAAGGTGGAATTTGTCACTTTCTTACAACGTCAGTGTTATGTCAGTGGTAATAATAATAAAATCTGAAGTGTCTGCATGGACACATTACATTGGTAAGAAAGAGATGTCATCCACTTATATAGCTTTACTCTTCGGAACGCTTTTGATGTGATTGTAAGTATTCCAGTTAGACAAATAAAATTTCCTTGATTAAAATAAAATTTGAAATGAAATTAAATTAGTTATCTTATCATTATCAGCATTGTTGCGTATTTTAACTTTTTTTCTTATTAAAATTTGACGCTACGTACTTACAGGAAGTCTTAAATAGAGAAGTATTTAACAGTGAAGTAATACACATTGATTTACGAATCGACCTAGCTAAATATTTTAGTTATTAGCACTCACGAACTTATAAAACAGTTATTCAGTCAATAACACAAAAGTATAAGAAATTTTCACACGGAATGTTTTTTTACACGAGTGACAGATTTATTTTTGTCAACAGAATTGGTTGCCTAGCATCAGAGCATAGACATAGACTTCTTAAATACCTAATCTTCTTACGCCAATGCTAGACATCCAACCTTAACACTTTCCCTCATTGGTGTAAGGGCGTCTGCAACCCCAATCCAGCTCTCAAGAAGATAAGCCTTGGCCTTGGGACTGCCTTTGTCAGAATGTCAGCCAGTTGCTCTTCTGAACTGGTCTTCTGCACATTTATTAAACCCTGTTGCACGGTTTCACGTACAAAGAAATGTCGCACGCGGATGTGCTTCGTCCGCTTGTGAAATTCAGGGTTGTGCGCGAGACGTATTGCAGCTTCGTTGTCTACCTGCAGTATTGAAATGCCGTCTAGTTTGGTGAGCTGGCTGAACACTCTCTCTAGCCATACTAGCTCGCGAGCTCCTTCACTTGCTGCTACAATCTCGGCCTCTGTTGTTGAAATTGCGACTGACGCTTGTCGTTGGCTCAACCAGGAAACAGGACCTCCTGCATATAAGCATACGACTCCTGTGGTGGAGCGTCCTGTGAGCTCATCACCGCCGTGGTCTGCATCACTGTACCCGTGGATGATAGCTTTGCGGATTCCAGGGCTATACTTAATTCCGTAAGATATTGTCCCTTTTAAATATCGGAATATCCTCTTCACCTTAAGCCAATCAGTCCAGGTTGGGTTCTCTAACTTCCTTGACACCACTCCAACGGCAAAAGCAATGTCAGGACGCGTGCCAGTCATGAGGTATGCCAGAGCTCCTACAGCTTCACGATAAGGGAAACTCTTCTTTTCAGGGCTATCATCCACTTTCCCTGCTTCAGAGGTCCTTTCGATAGGCGTTGAAACCGGATTACAGTCCATCAATCGGAAACGTTCCAAGATCTTCTTTGCATAGGACTCCTGCGTGATCAGTACAGAACCGTCTTCCGACCGATTGATTTCCAGTCCAAGGTAGTAGGAGGCTGGTTTAGTCGTAATTTTGAGCGTGTCCCCCAATTCTTTAAGGAATTGGTCCGCTAGCTCTTCATCTGTAGTGGCTACAAGCCCGTCGTCCACATACAGTGTAATCAAGATTTTCTTCTCTCCTACTCTCTTGGTGAAAAGGCAAGGCTCGGCTTCATTTTGGATGAAACCCATTTCTAACAAAATCTCTTCAAAACAAGAGTTCCAGCAACGAGGCGCTTGCTTTAGTCCGTACAGACTCCTCTGAAGCTTGCAGACCTTTGATGTTCCATCAGCATAGCCGTCAGGCTGTTTCATGAAAATTTCTTCTTCCAGCTTCCCATTCAAGAAGGCTGTGGAGACATCAAATTGTTTCAGATGCAACTTTTCTGTAGCGCTGACACTCAACAAGGCTCTTATTGTTGACATCCGTGCAACGGGACTGAAGGTCTGTTGATAATCAATTCCTTTCTGTTGCTTGAAGCCTTTCACAACTAGTCGTGCCTTGTATTTGTCCACTGTGCCATCTGGATTCCTCTTTATCCTAAATACCCATTTGCATGGCAGCGCCCTTCTGCCAGGAGGTAGATCGCACAATGTCCACACCTTGTTATCACCAAGGGACTTGATCTCGCTCGCCATTGCTTGAAGCTATTCAGCACTGTCTTTCCTCTGAACCGCATCTTTATATGTTTCAGGAAAGTCATCTTTTCCAACAAAACAGACGTAGTCTTCGTACTTTTTAGGTCTTTGGATAGTAGACCTATCCCTGAGGTTGTACCGAGGCTCTTCTACGATCAATTGATCTTCACTAGCATCAACAAAATCATCATCTTCGACTTGTTGTTCGCTTTCATGAACTTGATCTTGTTGTTCGCTTTCATGAACTTGATCTTTATTTCTTTCTCCCTCTAGAGCAAGTTCATTTTCCTGAACATCTGTAGGTATCTTTTCTACAAGAACATGTCCGTTACCGTCTTCTTTAGCTCCCTCTGACAAAACAGGACTAGTCCTTACGATGAACTCAATATTAGATTCAAACGTTATGTCTCTGGACCTCAACGTCTTTGTTCCGTCGTAGATGCGATAACCGTCATCGTTCTCGTATCCTATTAATCTGCCTTTAATCGCTTTTTTACACATTTTCTTGCGATTTTGTTTAGGCACGTGAGCATAACACGTACTACCAATCACTCGGAGATGAGAAATCTTCGGCTTTTTTCCTAACCATAACTCGTAGGGAGTTTTTCCTTCTATTCTTGAAGGCCTAGTCCTATTTAAGACATAAGCTGCGGTATTAATCAATTCTGCCCAGAGCACTTGAGGAAGCTCTCCACCAGAGTACATCATGGACCGTGCTGCTTCCACCAGTGTACGATTCTCTCTCTCAGAACAGCCATTCTGCTCCGGAGTATATGGCATAGTGAGTCGATGCTTGATACCGTGCTTCTCCAATGTCTTTCGAATAGCTTCATTGTCGAATTCACCACCGTTGTCACTCAAGATTGTCTTAATGACATGTCCTGTATTTTTCGCTTCTTGCAGCAACTGTACTAGTTTGTCCTTAACCTCAGACTTTTGTTTTATGAAGTAAACAAAACGATAGCTCGAATAATCGTCCTTAAATAAAACAAAGTACTTGTACTTTGAGATACTATCAGCAAAAGGGCCGCAGACATCGGTGTGTATCAACTCTCCACAGGCCGATGCTCTTTCCCTTGTTCCGAAAGGTTTACGGTGAGTCTTTCCATATATACAAGCTTCACATTTCATCTTATCTGGACTCAGGTTGATGCCTAACTCGCGTTTAACGACACGAATGACGTGATTCTTATCCTGATGAGCGAAACGCTCATGGTACAGTTGTAACATGTTTGCCCCCGTTATAGCATTGACTTGTATGGTTTTCTTCTTTGTTGGAATGACGGTCTCCATATCCAACTTATAAAGTCCTCCAAAAGGTTCTCTCTTGCCAACGACTCTAGTCGTATCTTCTATAACGAGCTTGCACTCTCTAGTCGTTGACATGAAGATGCTGTTCTGCAACCTGTCTTGCGCCGCTAACGTTGAAAAAAGATTCTTCGTTAAAGATGGTACCAGCCACACGTCACGAAGTGTTATTGGTTCCTTCTTGCCATTGACATTTGATTCTACCACTACGGTCCCTTTTCCCAATGCTGGAATAGTGGTGCCGTCTGCAGTTGTAACTGTGTGATCAAAATCAAATTCATTATAATCCGTGAAGAAATCACTCTGTACTGCGATGTGTGTTGTTGCTCCGTTATCAACAAACCAGCTTTTCCGGTCTTGAAATTGTCCAGATATGCAAGCATTAACCATCAGCGAGATCTGCTGTACTTGATTGGATTTTGAGCTTGAACTTGATGTGCCTGGAGTTGGTTTAGGTGGCCTGCCATCCTTTATCCACTTCTTGCACTTGCGAACTCTATGTCCTTTGCCTGAACAGTAGTTGCAAACCAGTTGCTCATCCTTATTGCGTTTAACTTTTCGTTCTATAGGTGTAGTCACTAGTGCTTCCTGCTGATAGCTCTCTTGACCTCCCAGACCTCGTTCAAAAGCGCAAAGGTGACTCGTGAGACTGTCAATGGTCCTTTCAGGCTGCTTTAGCATCAACCAGCTTGACTTAAAGTTAAAGAACCTGACATCCAGTGTGTCTAAGACTTTACAAATGAGGAACATTTCGGGAAGCTTAGCGGTGGGGTCAATCTTTGCGACTTCGACCTTTAATTCGTTCCAGAGATTCTTCAGCTTTGACATGTGAGAAGGAATATCATCCGCCTTATCATATTTCAGTCCAAAGAATTCTAAACACAAATTGTATGCTCTGTCTTCCGTTTGTCCATCAAATAGCCTATGTAACTCCAGCCAGACTTCGTGAGCAGTCCTATATCTCATAACTTTCTTTAGTGTTTCTTCTGTCATGTTCGTGGTCAGCATGAGAAGAGCGCCAGACTCAATCTTTCTATACTTGGCCATTGCCGTGTTATAGTTGATGATTTCGGCGTCACCAGCTCCATCTGCGAGGGTAGATTTCCTTAGCCGTCCTTCTACTGCCTCAAAGGCACTTTCGGTGCCTTCCAGCAAAACAGAAATTTTGTATTTCCAGGTTGACCAATTCTCCTTCCCCGTTAGCTTGCCTATATCGATCTTTTGTGTATAATCCATTGCAAAATAAAACTTCTTCAAATTTAGTGCTGGCCCGAAACCTATTAAAATTTGACGCTACGTACTTACAGGAAGTCTTAAATAGAGAAGTATTTAACAGTGAAGTAATACACATTGATTTACGAATCGACCTAGCTAAATATTTTAGTTATTAGCACTCACGAACTTATAAAACAGTTATTCAGTCAATAACACAAAAGTATAAGAAATTTTCACACGGAATGTTTTTTTTACACGAGTGACAGATTTATTTTTGTCAACAGAATTGGTTGCCTAGCATCAGAGCATAGACATAGACTTCTTAAATACCTAATCTTCTTACGCCAATGCTAGACATCCAACCTTAACATTTCTATGTGGAGTGAATTTAATTTAATGAAAATGTAAGTGATCTTCATCATGCACATATGCAACTAAGCAACTTTCGCCTGAAAACCTTAAAAAAATGTTTTTCAACTTTCCATGATTTTTTCGCATCTCCATTCAATTAGGTCAGTTCATTTGAAAGGGAAATTAGGGTTTTGTAGCGTTTCACATTTAAGGTCACATGACTTTTATACAGGATTTAGTAGATCAGGTAGCAAAATACTATCGAAACCGATAATGTTGGCAATAAATTCAAATGCAAAAAATTTTTAACTTTTTAAATTAAAACCCTAGAGTTACCGGCATATAAATCATATTAAAAGTCGTTGTCTAGATTGCTCAAAACTATCTATCCCTCACTTTCTCACTAACCCACAAATTATCATAGAAAATCTTTTACTAAAAACACACTTCCTTATCTTGGTTATAAACAGAAATAACAGATGGCGCTGGTGAAACACCATTTTTTTACTACTTAGTGTGTCTTTTCAACCCCTCTCTTTATTGTCGAATTTGTCGATGTTTCATCCGCTGTCAAAAAGGGTACTTCTTAATCTCATTCTTTTGTCACCGTGTTTTTGAAAAACAGAGAGCAATATATAATCTTATATAACGTCATCTCGTTTTAGTCACGATTTCTCCTGCTACATTTTCATTGGAAATCTCAAATCTGAGTTTCGAATTCATAGTACCAGTACATTGGTTGACTTTGTTTACCTCCGAATTGCATGTGTTTTGATGCAAATTATAAAATAAAAACCATGTCTGACGACTTTATACCTCTCAACCAAAGCACTCCAACTGGCAACCGTTGGCAGGGTCAAGGTGGAAGTCAAAATAGCAGCAATCACAAGCCTTTTCAGAATCGAGGTAGAAGAGGACATAACCGCAGATTTGGCAATAACTCCCACGGAAATAGTAGTTTTGGCGTGAGTATTTGTCTAGATTTTCGTTTTCTATAGTGTTTTGCTACCTGAATTTTCTAAATCTGTATGTGTCATGTGACCTTAAATGCAAAACGCTACAAAGCCCTAATTTCCATCCTAAACGAACTGTCCTATGACTCAAATCTACATTGCTGTTTACTTACTCATATTTTTCCCATACAAAATCGTTCCTATCAACTGCAATAATAAATTTGTTCAACCAACTTGTTTTTGCGGTCGGTTCAATGCAAGTTAATGCAAATTTATTTGTAGAGCTAGTTTGGTACCTGAAAATTAGTTATGTTTTCAAAGGACAGTTGTTTTAAAATGATGTTAGAGAGGCTAGGATCAGTTCCGTCCTTATTAATTATTTATGTGAAAGTGTCTTCACTTAATTTGAATTAAATTTTCTTTGTTACAGAGTGACAGCAATAGTAGTTACAGAAGGGACACATCTAACATAGACGCATATCTGCATCCGTCAATGTTGCACGATCCATGGATGCAACTACGGAAACAGTTGGAAGAAAAAAATAATTAAAACTACAGATTTTGAAGCTTGTATAGTTTTAAGCAATTTAATTTCTGACCTATCAAATCATTTAGACTATTTAAGCGATTCAATCAGTTGCAGAAAGTTTCTTTAGAGTTTGACAAATAGCTCTGCAGTCTTGCAATCCCACCAACATAATGTATCTATCTATCTATCTAAGGAGGGGACGCCCGTCAGGCACAGGCGGGTGATCAGTCCACTCATTTGGGACCATTTCACCCAGTTCCCCATGACAGCGCATGAGTTTTACCTCTGCACTGACAGTTCCACCTCTTTGAACCTACCCGAAGCTTTAGCAAACCCGATTATATCCTTTATGTTAAGCTCTTGTATTTGTTCTTCTTTAACCTCATCCATGCCTATTGTCTCCCATCTTACCAGCGCGTACATTGGACACTCAGTCAGGAAATGGAGACTTGTTTCCTCCTTGTCGCATTCTGGGCATGTGGGATCACTTTTTAGGCCCATTATTGCTAGGTGTCTGTTCAAAGGACAGTGTCCCGTGAGCAGACCCACTACAATCCTGATGTCCTTTCTATTTAACTTTAGAAGTTGCTTCGTCTTTCTTTTTTCATATGTCTTTAGGAAGATTTTTGCCTAGGAACATAATGTAGCAAACAGGATACACTCTGGAAATGATTGGTTCAGTAAAGTTTTTTTAAAATTGAAACTTCAGTATTAATTTTAGTAAATCTCGACTGAGTTGGTGCATTTTCGATTCGTTTTCAGACAATATAGTAAAGAATTTGTACTGTAATGACTAGATCCAGAAACTTTCATTTAAATAAATGAAATGGTTAAAGATAATTTTCCACGTTATAAAAACGTATGAGTCACCGACTTCAATCCCAACAACAGTTCGCAAATGTCACTCATTTATTTTGATGATGTTCTGGTTTGTAGTATCTTTTTGTTTTTGTTGATTTTTTTTAAAAGCGCGAATCATTTTCGATAAAATTTATATGGGACAACCTCTTTCGAACAAAAAAATAATTTTGAAAATACAGTCGAATTGAGAACCTCCTTTTTTTGAAGTCGGTTAAAAATATATAGCAATAAATATGCACTAACCCTGTAAGGAAGATGCCTAAGCTTTTATCGTTCTCCTACTTATGTATCCTAAAAATATAGAATATTTTTATTCTAGGAAAGTTGGTCCCATAGAAAAGTTGTTCATCCCTCAAAAGTCAAATTTTTTGAATTTCACCCTGTATAGGTATGTCAGAAATGAAATTGAATTAAGTAGGTAGTCACCAAATTTATTATGAACTCATAACACTTACTCTAAGAAATATTGAATTGATCAAATAATGTTGGTAGGTACATACCTACATAAGTGTAAAATATTGTGTAGGTTTTGTTAAGCTTCGATCAACAATACTCCAACTAGACAACGGATTACATACCTACAAAATTAAATGCTATCGTGGTTGTAATTAGGTTTTAGTTCAACCTAATTACAAACATGACACCAAGCAGAAAAGTCGCAAATAAAAAAGCGAAATAGGTAGGTAATAAATCAAATCTCACAAAGAGCTGTTAGCGTATATACCTAGACGTTTTTCGCGCTGACATGATAGTCTAATTTGTGTATTGTTGATCGTAGATTGGCAAGATCCTGAAGTTTTGATTTGACAACCCTGTTAATGACTGGTAATTTTTTTTTGTTGATGATTCTGTTAATATAAGGGTGGTGATGTAGGTATCAAATCGTGTGATATGTTAGTAATAGGTAATTTTTTTGTTAACTAAGTTTTTCTGTAATAAATCGAAAATTGTATTAATCTTGATTTTTAAAAATTTATTAATTGCACACAAAATTCAAATTTTTCAAATTATTTATTTATTCGTACATGATAATTTATATACTTATTTGCTTAAAAAACACTTATTTTATGATTTATATATCAAGACAGGCAAAACAGCGGTGTCCTATTCATTGACTGACAGAAAACATTTTTCCAGAAATTTTCTTATTTTGGTCACCCCACAGACTACTGAAGTGTGCTACCCATCAAGTTTCCTACCACGTATTCACAACGTTGTTTTACGTCGCTGAACGATTCCGAACAGTAAATCGTTATTTCTTTCGATCTTGTAAATTGATTGCAGCGTACGACTAGCGTCATCGCGTTGGTGTATAACTCTAAAATTAAAAATTGTGTGCATCACCCGCGACATTCGATCACTTATAACTTTTAAACGGCTAAACCAAGTTTGATATAAAATGTAGCGATAGCCCAGTTGGTAACGAGCTAGATTTGTAACTGGAAGGTTGCGGGTTCAAATTCTGGTGCGGGCCTGTTTCAATAATTATATCACTTGCTCAGTGGTGAAGGAAAACATCGTTATGAAACTAAGAAAATCCGTTTTCGGGCGGCACGTGGTCCACAAACCCGCATTAGGCCAGAGCGTGGTGGACTATACATATGGAGACGTATTTTTGAAACAATAGAATTCCAATTCGCATACGAATTGACAAGATTTGTATGAGATTCTCATGCGAATCTTGTCAATTCATATGCGAATTGGAATTCTATCGTTTCAAAAATACGTCTCCTGGCCTTAATTCGCTTTGTGTTTCCAAGGGAGGCCGGTGCCCTTCGGTGGCGTCCCCACTGGTGGAAGTGATGGTTTAAGAACCATTTCGATTACGTCAGCTTTCAAACATAAAAAACCACATCGAAATTGGTCCATTCGTTTAGGACCTACTATGCACAGATCAAAATTATAACACCCCTCTTTTTTTGTAAAAAAATGCGTCTATCTGTAAAACAAATGGTTACCTATTTGACTAAATAGAACTAAACTAAGACGTTACTAATTAGAACTAAAATAGCATATGACCAGTTGAAACAAATTTTAAGTTAAGGCTGACCAGTTAGAACAAATTTTCAGTGTGACTAGTTGTTGCCTAAATCAAATATAAAAATCATTAAAAAAAACCTAGTAGGTATGGTGTGAACCAAATTTTTAATTTTCTTAAATAAAAAGACCTTGAGAAACACTGCTCTACCACATCAACCGAATCCTCAAACAAATTTGTTTTTTAAATTCAACTGCGTGCGTAACTTAGATAACAAATGAATGGTACTAAACAAGTAGGTATTGGAAAACGATATCCCCTTCAGTAATATCTTAACGTCTTTAACTGAGAACTTGGTACAGGGTCGAAGTTCTTTAAATGATCTTGCGCTCAATAGTTATTACTCATTTGTAATAACACAACGGAAGATGAAGCACGCCATTGTCTTTTTATTTCTCTGTGCGAATTTGGTCTTTTCTTTGGGTAAGTACAGTGGCTCGAATAATGAAGTCTAATTAATATTTTTTTCCGTCAGCAACAGAGGTGATATCATATTTTGTTCTTGAATAAGGCTTTTATGATTTTGTGTACCCGGATCTTAGATGTTTTTAATGTAAAAACTGTGGAAAACCCATGATAACTAATAAAATATACCTAAGACGAGAGGCGCAGCGACGCAACGTTGCAAGGCCAAAACCGATGATCTAGCGAAGATCGTGAGAAGCTATTTAAAATGCAAATAGATCTGGACCGATGAAATCAACGTGAAGATCCTTAGAGGTGTCCATAATCAAGTACCTAGTTGGATGTATTGCGGCTTATTTGATGGTGATTTTGAAAATATGACGATTTATTTTGGTTTTGTGCTTCAATTGAGGTCTTTACAAGGTCTTTACCCACTTAAGACGACTCTGTGCGAAATTTCCCGGCGGAAGTTATTAGGTATACAATGTGTTGTGACTTTTAGATAAAATTACTTGCCTTCTCAGACGCTACTATGGCATCATCGAGTTAAATATGGCATAGTTACTGGTAGTTTAATTTGTTTACGACTAGGTATCTGACTAGGTGTTTGGTTTTCCTTATTTACAATTATTAAAATAGAGTTTCAATTTGGTTTCAATAGATACTAATTCCATTAGTAAATAAAGATTGTGTCACTAAGTATCGATTTCCATGTATGACGAGTAACTATGTCATTGTGGGATCTAGTGTTACCGTGTCCCGTTTCTGTAGTAAAATAAATTCAATATTAATTTTTAAAAAAATAATGTTTATGTTAACAAGAAGTTTTACAAAATGACGAACAGAATGTAGAAAATTGACAGTTGCTTTTCTTGTGACCCTTGCTCGCTTGTATCGCAGGGATGAGTTTATTGACATCAGTGCATTTAATCAAGAGTAGGATTACCAAAGTGAGATTTAGTAAAATAAGTAATTAAATAAGTAAATTCCCTTGAATTTTAATTCCTCCTGTAAGTATTACGTAGATACCTAAGTACCAGAACCATTAGATAATATCTTAGACGATTTCCTACGGGGTTAGATAGAGCGTCCAGTGCTAATAGATCCTTTCTAATAAAGAATTTTGTAATGTTTACTAGTTATCACAATATCATCTGCATCCATCACAAAACAGTAAGGTCTCTCATCAACCCGTAACTTGAACTTAGAAAATTAATTCAATTCTTTGAAATATGGAGTCCACTATCGTGATTCTGCCAGTGTCTGAGTATTTTAATCAAAATTAAAAAATAGAATTGCGAAGTCGCCAATATCAAGATCTAAAGTTTTGCACCACGCTTCCCTATAAGACATAAGCAAGTAACAATAAGACAAGTTCCCTATAAGACTGAAATCCCATAATGACAATATTTTGTATTTCTCGCGTTTTTCAGGTTTAATTTTCAAAATATCGATCTAAACTTGTAGAGAATCAAATTTCCTACAATTTTTGTCCTCACGGTTTTACTGTAAAATCAAAAATGACTGAGTTATTCAAGAAAAACCGTTTTTCGAATATACACAGGAGCCTGATTCAGTCTACTTTGAATTTACACTCCCAGTAACCCCCCTGAGGGACCTACGAAAAAAAAATTAAGACCTGAATATTCACGGGTAGGGTCGGTTTTTTGGATATAATGACTGGACTATTGGGCTGAGCGTTAATGAATCAACGAGGCAGTCGGGATCTTGCTTTTTTATACATTAAGTTTACAAATTTAGTACTAGATTTTTTAATTTTTTCCGTTATTTTATAATTTTCAGAACCTGAATGCCCACCCGGCGAGTACAATCCAGGGCCGAACTGCGGTTTGGAACCGACTTGCGCCCCTCGGAGTTCTCACTTCATACCCAAACACACATGCGACTGTTGGTGTAAACCTGGCACCTTCCGAAATGTTGACACCAACGCCTGTGAAGTCCGATGTACATATACCTAGATAAATAATTAAGTATTGTTATTGTTACAAAGATTTTTATTTCACAATCGGTGGTGATGAGCAAATTGTCCTTCTAGGAGAGACCTATACCACACAGTGGAACTTAAAATCCTTCTCAAACACAACAGTTGCGGAAACAGTTAATTTTCAGTCCCGAAAATAGTTCTGCATGCAAATGTACATTGATTTAAAATGAACGATCCGAAAAAATAAGTTAGTTTTACAAACTTATTATTGCAGTTGATGTAAATGATTTTGTTTGGAAAAAAGTTGGTAAGTCAGTTTTTCAACAGCAGTTATGGTTTGTAACGATAGAACAGTTATATAGAATACACATGGGTTGATGAAGAATCGGTAAAGATTACTATATTTTGTAGAAGCATGCCATAGTAAGTATAGTGCCATAGTATTTTGTAGCATGCAGTCTGCCATAGTAATTTTTGCTGTGTTCTGCACAACAGAAATCAACGAAATCCTTTTTTTTTGGGTTGGGACCAATTTTTTTCGTTATTCCCTCTGTTTTGTGACAATGCGTTCGTTCTAAAGTTATTGTGATACTATTTTCTTTATATTAATTTCGTAACTAATAATAAATACATGTAATTTTTTAAGTTCTAGTGAAGGGGGTCGATCATACGAATCGCCTAACGCCTCCTCGCTTCCCGTAATAGTGGTTCTATTTAAATATAATTTTTCACTTAATTCTTGTAAATGGGGCCATACGACTTCCCTAACTCCGGCTCCCCGTGGTCCCTGTATAGTACACATCCGAGTCAACATGATACGAAATTTCCACTTCCCATAATTCATGGGTGAATTATATGGTGCTTCAATTTATGAATCTGCGTTGCAATAGTGTCTGTTATTGCTCATTTTAATAGATAGCGCTTTTAAAATGTTAATTAAGACACAGACACAAATAGAGGAGGACAGGCCCGATCCAGCTGTTTAGCGAAGCTGTGAAATAATATTATTTGCCACCCTTATCAAAGGCAAAGAGAGTCAGTGTAGTTATAATAGGTACCGAGTCGAACACTTTGTTACGCCTAATATTAGAGAAATAAATATAAGCAATTAGAAAATAGGCTTGAAACTTCAATTTACTTAATTGAGTTATTATAAGTTACTAGCTGATGCCCGCAACTTCGTTTTCGTGTTATTTTTTTTTTGTACAGAGTACACAGATTGAAAACATCTATCTTACGTGATTTAGATTTTTACATACAAAAGTTTTTTCCCGCTAACTCCCGTTCCCGTGGGAATTTTGCAATATTCTGTTGCAACTAAGCTTTAAGTTTACTAAGGTACATGCATGCCAAATTTCAAGCGTCTAACTTAAGCGGTTTAGATTTTTCATACAAAAGGATTTTCCCGCTAATTCCCGTTCCCGTGAGAATTTCGGGAATTCCTTTCTTAGTGCACCTCTACGGTACCTAAGCTACGTCCCTTCCAAATTTTAAGTGCCTACGTTTAGCCGGTTAGGCTGTGCGTTGATATATCAGTCAGTCAGTTTCTCTTTTTATATATTTAGATTCTATGGATGGAAAACATTTTTTATTTTTTTTCTAGATAAAAGACTACAAACAATATTGATTGCCCCAACGGGGTTCGTGTATGCGCCTTCCTTTATTTGTTAACATTGTAAAACCTCACGATACGATAAAATATTTGACTTTTTAAATATGCCCTTGCTAACAGTTTTTATTTCTATGGCTATAACAATCGTCACAGGACCGATTTGTAAACACGAAAGTACGAGTACATAAGTACAATTAATTTCTTAATGGACCAATCAAAATGTCATTGGCTTATCTAGATGTAAAATGGAATTAAACTAAAGTATGCCGTAATCAGAATGTTTAGACATACCTACCTAATATCGATGTAATGTTAGGAATTAATAATATTTACATGCTTATTCTATTTAGTTCAAACTTATACCTGACCGAAGGAAAATTCTTTAACGGTGACCTAATATCTACTATTCACACATAACTTCGCAAAATATTAAACAAATCGTATTTATCATGCAAATGGGAACGTCTTATCTTTTTAAACACCGACTAAAAATGAGGGGTGTTATAAGTTTGACGTGTGTATCTCTGTCTGTCTGTGGCATCGTAGCTCAGAAACGTATTTTTTGTTTGTTTGAATGAAAAACCATCTTGATTACGTTAGCTTTTAAACAAAAAACCACATTAAAATGACAGACACCACAGACTGACACGAAAATACCACGTCAAACTTATAACACCTATCTTTTTGGTAGGGGGTTAAAAATAACTTGTTTCTGTGGCTCGTCCAATGCAAATCAAAGTAAAAATATATGCAGAACTATTTTGTTGTCCGCAAAATAGGGTTATTTCATTCGACAGTAGGTTTAGAATGGATATCACATCGCTAAGTACTTAAATGTAGAAGGATAGCAAATGTAATGATTTCTGTAGATCTATTTATAAGTATACGAGTATACAGGGCTTTAGGTACAAAATGCGCTATATGCTGATGAAGTTTGTCCATACAAAATACAATTCCCATGAATTCAAAAATTTTTTTCGTATTTTGACCTACGTTCCTTGGAGAAGTTGTTCAGTTTCATGGACTGATTAATCACCCGAGAGGTTGAAAGAGATTTACCTAATGTATACATACAGGAAGATTTTTTTATCACCATCCAAATATTTTTACGTAAACTTTACGAAAATTTAACAGACCCGTATTTTTTTATTTCTACATTTCATATAAATATTTCAAGCTAGATCGTCTGAAGCATGAAAAGAAATCAAAATTTTTGTATGGAAAAAAAATAACATCGTCTAATTGACTGAAACTTTGTAATAGTACTCTTTAACACAATTTGTGACACCCGTGTTTCTGCGTTTTACAAAATTCATCCTCTAAGAAATTAAAAAGGGGGAAGTATCATAATCTGAAAATTTTGGAAACAAATTTTTTTTAAATATCAACGTTACTGACACCGTAAGAAAAATTTGGATGGTGATAAAAAAATCAACCTGTGTATATAAAAATGAATCTCTTATTTCCCTTGGTGATCGCATCACGCGTGAACGGGCGGAACAATTTCGCTAATTCTTTTTTGTTTGTGTTTATTATTGTTAGGAGAAGGTTTTTATGAATTGAGCGGAACATTAGACAATTTAAGAAAACAGGACAAAGTCTGTTGGGTCAGCTAGTCCTTACTAGCTAGTAATAGTATACTATCCTTACTAATATTATAAATGAGAAAGTAACTCTGTCTGACTGTCCATCTTTCACGCCTAAACTACTGAAACGATTTTGATGAAATTTGGTACAGAAATAGATTAGAGCCTAGGAAAGGACATAGGCTATATTTTATCCCACAGTTGGGCACGATATAACCTGTAGTCCATGCGGGCGGAGCCGCGTGCGGAAAGCTAGTATTTTATAAAAATACTTAGACCCAATTCACTTTTACCGAGAAATTTTAGCACTAAGAGTCGTCGGCGAAAGTGGAAAGAAAATAAGTGAATATAACTTTGAAAATTGCCCTAATCAATTCTGGCCAGGGCTCCACGCTATTTCGAAATTAAGGTAGGACGCCGTGTTATGGAGATTTACCTATTTTTCATAAAAATATTTGTGGCATTTCAGGGAAAAAGATATAACCTACAAACTTGGATGATTTCAGTTTTCGTGACTGCGTTTTATTTCTTGATAGTACATTTACACCAATAACATTTCTTATACATACATACATACACTCAATCCTACTATAATCCATGTGGATCTATAACTAGCTTTCCCATCGCACCGGGACTTCGTTCTCGTGAGAATTAAGGAAAATTATGTATCCCGTGCCCCTCGGTGGGGACGTATATGCTTTCGTATAACAATGCTTTCAGGGGACTGATGGGGCTGCGGCTTCACTGCAGTGCCTCAGGGATGTTGGCGGAAGCGGGAGTGGATAGCTTTTCAGCAATCGTTAGGAAACGCATCGCATTCCTGATTCATTGCGTGAGGAGCAGCTCCAACAGTTTCCTGAAAGTTATTGCAGGTAGGCTGGACGTGGACAGTGCTATTATGCAGCACTGGACACGTTTCCAGCTTACAAAAGATACTAAGATTTCATATGCTAATATAGGTAGATAAAATCTGCCTATGTTGGCATATGAAGTCTTCTTCTATAGATTAGTTAATTTAAATTTAAATTTTATTTTATTCTAGATAGTAAGTACTAAACATAGTTGTAAGTTTCCTTTGTTACTAACCATTTATGGGCCATGCCTGAAATAAAACTATTTTTTTTATATGGGCTGGTAAGAAGAAGTATAGGTATGTGTTAACAGGGTCAGCTACCTCCATACCAAATTTTATCAAACAGCGTGAAAAAATAACAAAAATCCATCCATACATCCTCACAAACTTCCGAATTTATAATACCTATTAGCAGGATTAATGCCACATTTGATATTAGTTCTGAGGGTTCTAAAATGAAACCTAAGTGTATCAGTAACCACCTTTGACAGCCTTTCTCCTTTGAAACAGCAAAACCTTCCGTCTCCGACTTAATAGCTTCTACAGTATGCCTGAGAAGAGTTGGGATGAAATTGTCTCAGAGAGGAGAGCATTGGTCTTCTTCTTATCGTGTAGGTATAATCAAGTATGTGGCGAACTTGGCTAACCCTGGTGTCAGAGTTTTCAAACCGCACAATGGCCCCTGACTTGGTTTTAACGACTGCAGTCAATTGACAACAGCCGGGACCGAAAGCTTGACGTGCCCTCCGAAGCACGGAAACGCTAGTGATAAATTGCCACTTTGGTCACCCATCAGGTTCCCTGCCTCTGTGTACACTGCTTAACCTCACTGATTGGTTGAGATCAGCGAGAGCCACTGGGCTACGAGCATTGGTAGAGCGAGTAAACTCAACCTAAGTCTTGTCTCCCATTGGGGTGACAAAAATCTGGTTAGTTACAACGCCACCAAAACACAGGCGTGTCTGTTCTCTGCGAAACGGAGTTTGTTTACTCTTGACTCCTACTTTTCGAGGTACATCTGTTCCTGTAACCGGTTAGCTTGAACTTCTTGGCATGAAGTTGTCTGCCAACCTCAACTTCGCTTCGGCACCTCCATCGAGTCCAAAGCCCAAACGGCGGCCAAGAAGCTGGGCATTCTTAATAAGGTTAAGCGTTACTTCACGTCTGATCAACTCCTGTCCCCTCTATAAGGCACAGGTACGTTCGTGCACAGAGTATTGCAGCCACCTTTGGGATGGTTCAGCGACATACCAACTCGGTAGACCGCAAAGCAGAAAACTCATCCGTGATAAAAAGCTGGTTAAAAATTAACTATACAAAGCCTGGCTCATAGACTCAAAGTAGCTTGCCTATGTGTTTTTTACAAAATGACTTCGGAGAGTGTGCACAGGAGCTGCAGCCCCTTTCTTCCATCGGACGTCCAGACGCAGCGCCTATCACCCTAACCTTGTCGAGATCCCGCGGATCCGCACTGAGCGCTTTTCACCATATTTTATATTGCTCACTGCCAAGGAATTGAACTTCCTGCCTGCGTCTGTATTTCCGAGCTCATATAACCCGGACCTCTTTAAAGTTCGAGTGAATTTCTGGGTGAGCTCGCTTCATCCTCGACCGCATCTTCGCCCTTGTGCTAGATTGTGGTTAGAGCAAACCCATTATTAATAAAATAAAAAAGATGGTAGCTGGCATATTTTAAGTTTTTCTTTCTTTCACTCCTAGTCCAGCATGAAAGTATACATTATTTAAGATAATCGAGCACATAACCACGTTATGTGCCAGATATGTATGATTTAAGTACTTAAAATAAGCAAAAAAAATCATTTTTATAGGTACTACGTTTGTGAATAAAAGAGCAAAATAGGAAAAAAAACAGAACTCAAAATAAATACCTTTTTATAATTCGAAAACGGCACGGCTAAATTGTATTACCATTGCCTCCTATGTAATAGTAATACTCTAGCTGAGAATTACTATTACATAGGAGGATACTATTACATGTAATTCAAATTTTGAAGTGCCGTGCTCGGAAAAATCACTATTTTAACCTTTATACGATCCCTATTAATATTATAAATGCGATTCATATTATTTATGTATGTAATAGTAGATTTATAAACTATTTCATTTTAAATTCCCGCCAAAAAAGAGAGGTGTTGTAAGTTTGACGTATGTATCGGTGTGTCTGTCTGTGGCTCTTAAACGAATGGACCGATTTCGATGCGGTTTGTTTGTTCGGAAACTGACGTAATGGAAATGGTTCTTAGCTATATTTGATCAAAATTGGTGCCGCCGTTTAAAAGTTACAAGAAATCGAATGTCGGGGGTAATAATAAATTTTATACCATTCCCCCTCTAAAAAGATTCTTTTTTTCACTGAAAATTGGGGATAAAGAGCTCTTTTAGTCACAGTTTTGGTATTTGAATTTAGAACCCCAAAAAGATTCTTTTGCTCCCGCAAAACACGTAAAAAAAGAGCACTTATTTTGTCAATTTTGGTGTTTGAATTTAGAACACTCCAATGTATAGACATATGACCTCCATCGCAAAGAATATTCGAAATTCAAACTCCTTGCGCAAGTGTCTATTTCTGCTTAAATCTTTCTTTTTCTCGAGGTCATGGTATAAAATATAATGTGCAACTCTTGAATAAAACGGATTTTCATCGAGGGCTATGAATCACTCGCGTCATTCAGGATTCAAACACTTGAATCACTCGCTTACGCTCGTCATTCAATAATTTAGAATCCTTCATTTGCTTGTGATCCAACTTTGGCCCTCTCTTAAAATCTGTCTTTTATTCCCGAGTTGCACAATATACTATTTAATTTTAGATTTATTATCACTATATTCATAAATAGTCATAGCCCAACTCGTTTATAAAAATCTCATACTTAGGCCCGTATTCAAAGAATGTAGTAAAAATTGATACATTTTCCATTTAATAACTCTGTGAGTGAAAAATATAGCGGAACTGAAAATGCTATATTTAGGTCAACGTCCTAAGTTCCCGGCTTTTAGGCACATGGCCAACATTAATGTTTGCTGAACGAGTTATTATAAAAAATAAATATTCTTAGAGAATTCACACAGCGCTATCTAACCCCAAACTAAGCAAAGCTTGTACTATATGGGTGCTAGATAACTGAAATAGTAGATTGTATGTATGACAAGGGAGCAAAGTAGTATTTTTAAGGGCGCGGATTCAAAATGCATTGCCCGAGGTAAAATTAATTTGCTCCCGAGTCGTATACTCTACTTTTCATCCCCTTTCTATGAGAAAATAAATTCATGTAAATAATGAAATTAGGTTTTAATTACAAGAACAGAGACTTAATTTGCGCGTTTTTGTTTTTTTTTATTGTTTTTTTTAATTAACACGTGCAAGCCAGTATTCATACAATTTGCATTCGATTTCTATGAATGACACATGTTCTAAATTCAAATCTCATTTGAGCTCGCTGAAAACTTCTTAACAGAAAGAGCTCTTTTACTCCCGCTTCGAGGAACAAAGCGACACTTTTCGAATAAAAGGGATGAAAAGTATATTACTTATTATAATTTTTCATACATACTCGTACATATGATAGACTAGCTTTCCGCCTGGGACTTCGTTCTTTTGGAATTTTGGGAAAATTATGTAGCCCAAATTTTATCAAAATTGAGTTACAAACATGCACACATTCATACGTTTATAATTTTTGAAAATATTTGAAAATGCGATGGATAAAATATGGCCTAAATCCCCTTCGTGTTTCGAAGGGAGGCCCGTGCCCCTCGGTGGGGACGATTATAGGCTGTTAAAAAATAAAATATACCAAACCTATCCTACTTGCTTTCAGTAATGTTGTTCTCATATTGATTACCCCAAATGTATTCCACCACCCTAATTGTTACGACATCGTTGTAATTGAGGTATTATAATAATTTGGTTCCGGATTGTTATTTATGAAGAACCGACTTCAAAAAAGGAAAAGGTTCTGTTTTCGACTGTATGTAACGTTGTTTTATGATTGTTCACAGATTTCTCCGCCATTAGTGGATCGATTTTCAAAATTCTTTTTTGTTCGAAAGAGTACACTCTAGAGGTGGTCCCATTGTCACCAAGTCAGGATCTGATGATAGGATCCCGGGAATATTTCTCATGAACTTTGTATTATTAACAGAAAAAATGCAAAAAAAAAATGAAAATATAATTTACAATAATTTAATGAATAATTAAATAATTTAATTATTCACGTAAGTTTCGTCAATTAAATAACCCGCCCTGAATCTGACCCGGGCCAAACGTCCCCATCAAGCTGGCCGCATTGCCGCGCTGGACGGCAATGGACAGACGCTGGACCAGGTAGGAGCCACAGCGGGAGTCACAACCACGAGCTGACAGTCTCCGGCCAATCTCCCGAATCAACTCCCTACCTTCACTACCCCAGGGACACGCCGTTTTAAATGAGATGGGAACAAAGATATACGATTGTCCCATCGCCGTGTATTTAACGTGTTTCTGACAGGCTGCCCATTCTGCCGCTGCCCCTGCCACTCGTGTGGTCTTGTTTAAATGAGAGGGTGCGAAAGTATACTGACGCAGGTAGCGTCCCATATGAGGGAGCGACCCTTTTGCCAGGGAACCATGGTAATACCATCTGGTCTTTTCCCATCTGAACGGCTCAGGCCGGGAGGGAACGTTGGCCGAAATTAGAGCTCTGCGTATAATATCATTTAGGGCATGGTGACGCGGAAATCTGCCAACGCAGCGTTGACAACTCAGTGCGTGATGGCCATTAGCTTCCACAGTTGAACCACAAATGCATACATGTGGTTGACAGACATTGCAGCCCAACCGAAAAGAAACAGCCACCCGCAAAGAGTCATCTAGCAGCGTGCCCAAATTGGGCGATGGCAGCGCATGTAACCACGCCCCCGATTCTGGAACAGAGACTGCTCTGAGCCTTGCCAGTTCCACTCCCTCCGCTCCCTCAGTTAGGTGTTTCACTACCGCCTTACAACCAATCTCGTCCCAGGATCGCTGTCTCTCTGGATCATCTGGCACCCTCTCATCCGGGAAGGCAGCCAACCAAGCAGCTAAAGCCTCCTCCTCCAGTGGGATCCTAACTTCATTGCCTCCACGCGAGAGAATTCAAGCAACGTGGATCTTAAATTTTTGTTTGTTATTTTGACATGTTTTTTTATACTTAATTATGGAATAAATCAAAAAAAGTTACCTAATATTTAATTATTTAATACAATAATTTAATGGGCTACGTAGTATGTAGTACTACACTGTTTGAAGTCTTTATTATGGAAACATGCCTTATAAGAAAAATCTTTCTTATTTTGGTATTCAGATTATTAATTTATGTTTGTAGGTATGGTTTTCAATTATAGGTAGGTACACACCTATAATTGAAAACCATTAAATTAAAAAAATAATTTGGTTTGTGGTAGTAATTAGTTAGGTGAACAAATTGTATCTGAAACATAAAATTAGAAATAAATGGACGGAAAGAATTAAATAGACTGTAAATTGCCTTTGTGATTGTAACTCGACAGGCAGTGAGTGAGTGTGTCTATTTATAATGCGTTGTCGATAATCCGTCGATACGATCACCTTTGCTTGGCTTCATCTACTTTCAACCTCGAGAATTTAATATATTATTGAAGAAAGGTTGAAGTTGTAGATGACCAATTAAAAGAATATGAATCGAAAGTTAATACCTAAGGGAAGCTACGAAGATAAGTCCAGTCTATAATTTTAAAAACGCATCCTCGTAACTAAAAAAGGATTAAAAGAAAAAAAGGTTCAGTTATGTCCGGCGAGCTGCCGTGGCGATGTCAAAAGGCGATTAATAGGTCGTCTGCCCTCGTCTAGTGCACTGGCGCGGTCTGGCGGAAGCGGCTCTCACCGAATAATCGCATCGATCGCCAAAAAACTAACCCACATACGCACTGGCAGCGTACCCGGAATTATTAATCGTGAGTGGGGTGGGGTTTGTAAAGGCGGGCGGGCGGAGCGCAGGCGCGAGCGCGCGTCGGGCACTTCGCGAGAGAGGCTCGCGCGTTTCGGCCGCGTTCTGGCCGCGCCGCGATGCGCGACACGCGGGGCCCGCGGCCTCTCGTGCCACCGCCGCGCTAACCTGTACCCATGCAGTGGCGAAAACTTGCAAGGTTGAAGTCTTCGCCGGGCGGACAGTCCCGCGCTCGGAGGATGCTCTGCTGCGGCCGCAGGAAGGTACGATCGATAGCGCGCGCCGAAACCGACCCCTCCCGGCCCGACGCCGTTCGACGACCCCACTCGCTAATGCCTCTAACTCGTACACTTATTTCATTTTCTACTCCTTAGTTTTTTATGGCTTTAAGTGAGGATATGTTCAGGGGTATCCTAAACTTGAATGGTTAGTGTCGAAGTGTTACCACGTCGTCCCCTTCTACAATGTAATTAAAAAGGTAGCAGTGAGTGTTGGGTTGACTCTTAACGTTCTATGTTATATTATAATCCAAACTCTTGTACAAGCCGTGATTTTGTATATCCTTGAATTATGTTAACCAAATCTTCGGCATGAAAGTGTCATAAATGACAGTTGTCATTCTGAACAATTAAAAGGCCGGTGGGCACGTGTATTGGCTCGCATCGATTTTCATTCAAATGGTGCCTATCGTGAGCTAAGAAAAAGCTCGTTGTCAGACAGAGTTCGACCCAATTCCAACCCTTTCGACATCCATGATGTTCTCGCATTTAACCAGTATACAGTTTTGCATCTCTAACGTTTTTTTATTTATTATTAATCGTTTATTTTCTTTTGTTTTTACCTAAAAGCCTGAACCTGGTAGTGAATTAAAAGAGTAACTTTGCTTTAAAATGTATATTATTCTATATTGTGTTAAGTATATTATTCCATAGGTTTAAGATAAGCTAGAAGATAGTCCATTTAGTCCAGACTAAATAATTTGATTTATTGGACTACCATTCTAGGTATATTAATCACAATTTGCAGACAGTAGTAGTGCAAACCAAAACATAACCTCTCCATTGACGAAATAAAGACAAATTAAAACATTTTTATTAAAATTAAAACATTTGGTTATCTTCGGTTGTTATGAAATATGTGCACGGGTCAGCTAAAGAAATCTCTATGGTTTTACTAACCTAGTCTGATTTAGCTTTTTTCCAGTTCAAGAAAAAATATACACCTACTATATTAACCTACCCTTATCCGTCTCTACCTGGCTTAGGTCTATAGAGGAGAGAGATCACTTGCCTTAATGTGTGTAAGATTATAGAGTTTTGAACACTCATAGTGTTCTTAGGGTTATATTATTTTATTGACTAAAATTTTTTTTGAATAGTTTTAATTATCTTACTAACACTATTAAAAATAATAATTGTTCTTATATAAAACAATGACCAGCACTTAACTGTACTATATAAGTTCGTAGTTTAACTCTGTGTTAAATAGGTCACTCGCTTAACGATCGTAGTAAACAGATAGTAGGGATAGGAGATTTATAAATTTATAAATAAACTGAAATATCCATTGACTGGAATCCTAATTGAGCTCAAATGTGAAAGAGATAGACAATAAACTCGTACGGTGAATGTTTTTTCCCCTGTCAAAATCTGCTATCAGGCGCAAGACTATGCTCAAATGGGTGGCATTAAAGAGAGTTGGGCCAGTGCCCCTTTCAGTCAGCGAAGATATGGGTTTGGTAGAACTGGTCATGTGAAGCTCATTAGCCATCGGGATGAAGTAGGACGAAGAGCTAGGCGGGTGCTGTGCTTTTTCTTGTAGACCTCTATTTCCTCGTTTGAAAAACGCATCAGCAATTTAAACTATCGCACGACTCACGACCTAAATAAATAAACAACTGCTAGAAGATCTGTGCCCGCGTAGTACACCAATAGTACGGAAAGGTCTTTATAAATCTATTTACACGGATTTATAAACACCTTTGCGTACTATTGGTGTACTACGCTTAAACTTTTGTGTGAAACGTTAAAAAAGTACAGGTGTTTTAAATTTCTATAAACTTGACGTACAGTACTTAATGTCTCTCGGAAAACAATGTCTGTCTCGTTCTAGTCATTTGAAATTTTTACTTATTCGAAATACGAAATTTGCCGAACCACAGTAAGAAAATAGAAGCACGTCCTCAAAATTTGACCAGTGACTAAAAATTCACCCTGTATAAATTAAAAATATAAACAGTTTATTTTTTCAATAATAAAACAGATTCAACAACACGACAAAAGTGTTTTAGACCTTTAGCACACGGCGTATTTTAAACGTGCCGCCGACGCCAATTTTTGCGTTTTCATATATTTAAACGCGCGTAAAACTCGCGTAAAACGTGCGTTCGAAACTCGTTTGTATCGCTGTATCTGCGCGTACACGCGCTGTAAACGCGCTGAAAACGCGCATTTCACGATCGCCCCGTGTGCTGAGGTTACAAGATTGCGTTCCAATCGCGTTTGAAGCGCGGTTACGCGCGTGAAACGCGCGTCGACGGCGCGTTTAAAATACGCCGTCTGCTAAGGGCCTTAGTCTCTTCTTGTCTCCTCTGGACCCGTAACGACTAACTTTCTGGTCTGGTTTCGAAATGATTTTAAAGAAGTTTTATTTCATGATATAAACCAGGAAAATAATTACTTCGGTCCGTTTTTAATCGGTTGAGCGGAACCCTAAACAAACATTGGAAGAAAATCTTAATTACCTACCCCTATAACTTCTGTTACCCAGTCACCGTTAAATTATTAAATATCTCTTCGGGCAAGTTAAGCTTCAATTTGAGTTACAAGAGTTGCTGGAGTGTCTAAACTTTAAAATGTTGTCACGTTTTGAAGATATTAGAAAAGTTTTAACTTCAAAGGCTGGAGTTCTTACTTGTAGACCATATCAGTTTTTTATAAGTTTAAATAATACCGGCTGTCTCTTATCTATTTATAGAAAAACTAGCTATCTGCCCGGGACTTCGTTCCCTTGGGAATTTGGAAAAATTATGTAGCCTCTGTGTTAAGAGTAACAAACGCGTGAAAGAGTAACAAACTTCCGTACAAACTTTCGCATTTATAATGTTAGTAAGGATTAAAATCGCACTCCGCGTAAGTCTGTCAGTTTATCTGCTAACTACTAAACCACCCAACGGATTTTGATAGTATCATGAATCACCATCACCATCGGTAGGATAAAATGATGGATGGATATCCATCAATGCTAGCAAACCCTGTCAAGTCGATAACTTATATGACACGTAAGAGGAAATGGAGTACCAATCTCTATTAAATGTCTGTTCAAGTAATATACAGTGATATAAGTGTAAGCACACACACACACACACATTAAAATAAAACTAGATAGATAGTTGGTTAAAATTGGCATATTGCTCAAGTACGCCGACCCTGCGATTAGTCTCCTTTTGTTTCTGTTAAGGCTTAGCTGGAATAAATCTCTCTAAGGGATAAGTTCACCTTTGTACAATTAGTTTTTTTTTGTATCCATACCTTTTATTTTGTCCTTCTGATTATGTGCAATAAAGTATTTACATACATACATACATACATAAATTTTGTCGCGTCGAAGTCATTCGGTTCCGTACTGAGGACATGTTTTAAAACGAGAAACAAGAGGTCAGATCGAGATACATTTTTTTTTGTCAAAATTATGATACGCGTTTGTATGCTTGCATAGCTGGCAAAGATTTCGGGAAGCCGCATGACCCGAGTGAAACAGGAGAATAGGATTTGACAAAACTATCACTTGACGAAACTAGGATTTGACAAGTCTAACGTCGTCGCTTTCGACCTATCAATGTGAAGATCGTTGGGGGAGGCCTGACACAGGTACGGTTGATCCTTTAGGGATGCCTATGTCAGGCTGTGGGCGTCCTTTAGCAGTTAAGATAATGATATTGTAGTACACATCAGGTTACTACAAACTGTCAAATTTCCCCAATGGATAGTAAACTCTGATGCTTGGAGATAAAATTGAAAAAGAAATTTGACAGTTTTGGATAGCATGATGTGCCGTTGTCCCTGTACATGTCGGAAACTAGCTTCCGTTCAGCTTGGCTTAAATGGATGCGTGATATTATTTTGTCATGTCGACGCAATGCGATAGTACGAGAGGGTAGAACGAGATATATATGTCACCGTAACATTGTCAAAACCCGTAATATTGTAATTTGACTAACTAAGATTATAAACTCTCGGTACTTTTTGAACTGCTCTATTTTTTTTACATTGACGAGCTTTTTATTATATTATTGCAACCTAACCTAACATCCTAATTTCATGCTGGCAGCCATTAAAATTCCGTAAATTTATCATTTTAGTAGTCAAATTGTAATGTCGCAGGAGATAAGATTTTACAGAAATTGACTAGATTGACTAAAATGGTCTAATATTCGCAACTTATCAGGATTTACTAGTTTACGTAATATTTATCCCCACACCAGACAACTCATCCGTCAAGTTTGATGAGAGCAGTTACTCAAGAATGCCCGCCATTCCATCAATGTAGCTAAACGAAGATAGATAATAGACCATTACAACAATGAAAGCCTCCCTTCGAGATAAAACATAAAAGACATTTGTAAAAAAGGTCTTGTTAATCGAAAAACTGGAATCATTTTAAAGGAAACGTCGTGTCTTTGATTTTTTTTTTACTAGACTAGCTTTTCGTCCTGGGTTTTGCCCACATGGAATTTGGCTATATCAGGGTGTACTCTTCTTCTTATCGTGTAGGTATAGTCAAGTATGTGGCGAACTTGGCTAACCCTGGTGTCGGAGTTTTCAAACCGCACAATGGCCTCTTACTTGGTATTAACGACTGTAGTCAATCGACAACAGCCGGGACCGACAGCTTAACGTGCCCTCCGAAGCACGGAAACGCTCGTGGTAAATTGCCATTTTGGTCACCCATCAGGTTCCCTGCCTCTGTGTACACTGCTTAACCTCACTGATTGGTTGAGATCAGCGAGAGCCACTGGGCTACGAGCATTGGTAGAGCGAGTAAACTCAACCTTAAGTCTTGTCTCCCATTGGGGTGACAAAAATCTGGTTACCTGCCTGCCTGTCTCTGTGTACGTCGCTTAACCTCAATGATCGGTTGAGATCAGCGAGAGTCACTAGGCTACAGTGTGAGGGGTCATAACATCTTAGTGCTCCAAAATCGTCATCCTCATCAGCTAGTGGTGCACGAGGCTCTTACGTACGGACGGCCGCAACTCAGGTTACCACACGCGTGCACTCTGTACTGTTGTGATAAGAGCGGTTTTGCAATGAAAATGGAGTAACCTGATGCGCTGGCCTCTGTACATACAATACAATACAATACAATACTCTTTATTGCACACAAAAAAAAACATAAAACATAACATTAAACAAAAAACAAATGTTCATGATGTAGTGTGCAATCCGGCGGCCTTATTGCTATAGAGCAATTTCTTCCAGGCAACCGGGGGGTGAAGGAACCGATACAGAAGGTGAAGCGGTAGACGTGCAAAGAGTAATTAACCCGTAAAGGGTGCTTCTTTACCCCATTCTATATTTTAATTTTGAATAAAATACTTAAAGACGTTGTAAAAATACGATTGTGGACTAGGTATCCAAAATGTATCCAAAATTTTCTGTACTATCATATACAAAATATCATCAAATTTTTTTGGGTACTTTAGACGTGATAACGTAACAGACAGACAAAGTTACTTTCGCATTTGTAATATAAGTTCATACTAGCTTTCTGCCTGGGACTTCGTCCCCATGGGAATTTGGAAAAGTTCGGTGAAAGAATTGCTCAAATCGGTTCAATAATTGCAGAGCTTACTTCCTACAAACAAACTCACGAACTTACAAACTTTACTTCTTTTAGTATAATAGATGGAAGAAAGGATTAGTACAGATACACTCCAAAGCCAATATTTTTCCTTCGTATCTTGAGTCCCGTGGGACACATACAAAGACGGACACAAACACGAGCACGCGGACCTGAGTAAAAATAGTAAAATCTACTTTTTTTTACCGGCAGTGGAATCAAGGAACCCAAAGACAGCGTTACTAGAAACTGTACCACACCGGTCAATTATTCGACTTACTTAACTTGTCATGGCTTCTTCCATTTTTTACACTAATACTTATCCTTTGTATGAGTAATACTCATACAGTCCAATAAGTGGCGCCTTGACTCCTTAAGCCACCCCTCGGAGAAATAATAATCACCGTCCTTGAGCTAAACTTACCCCTACTTCCTCAAACTGTACTTGACAACTTAGTCTGATATTGGGCCAACATTTGACGAGCAACTGTGTGATTTAGGTCAAATGTTAGAACATGTTTCAAGTAATATTGTGTTGTGGAGTTTATATGATACTTAGGGCATTCGACAAACATAAACATGAACTGATTTGGTAACATAAACCTACTGAGTTTTGGTTGTATAGAGCGATAGTGAGAAGGTTTTGCACTGGTCACCGTTGGTCACGATTGTCATTTTACCGCCATTCAGACGTTATTGGTTCACGGAATAGTCGCTGAACTACTTAAAAAACTTGCTAGTGATAATGTCTGATCCAACTTCTTCGAAAATCACCAATAATTTTTGCATAAAAACGTAATAGTTCTTTTTATAATTCGAACGGCAAGGCACGGTACGGCAGAATTTGTATTACCATTGCTCCTTATGTTTCTAGCTTCTAGTATCACTAGTGCTTAGCAGGCAATAGTAATACAATTTTGCCGTGCCGTTGTCGAATTATGAACAGCATAATAGGTTTAGTTACTTGTCTGATAGGCTAGTAACAGAATAAGGAATGAGAAAACGTACTTGCTACGACATTCGTAGCAAAATGCTACGAGAACTATATTGTTTCCATCATATTTTAGGATGCTGATAATTCATGATCTTCAGAAAATAACCCAATAGGTTTACGGTTCATTGTGTTCAAAGGACTTTTGAAAACAAAATTATGATAAAACATCCATAAAATCCAATTTTCACGCTTTCTGTCGCAAAGTAAAATCGTATTTCAAACGCGGGTAGTCATATAAAAGCCTGAATTCTATCAATATCACCATTTGGCTCTGACGCTGAATCTAATTTATAGCGGGCACTGTGAGCTTTATGATCGAAGTCTTAAGGCTTACTTTTGCTTGTATTTGTGTGTGGTAAAAAGGTTTGGCGTTTCGTTTCTTTTCGGTGTAGAGCTCTTGAGACTTCGAGTTGGCACCAAATTTTAGGTCTTAACGTTTCTCATTAGGCGCAGCTCACAGGCGCAAAGCTGTCATCTGCAGAAGGGGGACAGTGTTGCCACCTTTTATAAAAAAAACGTACAGTTTTGAAGTAATGGTTAGATAGTTTTATAGCATCTTCTTTATCACTTTTTGTATTTACAGCATCAGCTGTAAGAATAAGAGAAAATCGAATTGTAATTGTTTCTTTGCAGTTTTGTTTTGTTAATTTTTACATTTAAAAATAAATTCTCTATAAGCGAATTATTGCATTTCGGGATATACAGCCCATTTTTGTGATTTTTTATGATTCCAAAAAAAATTACAAAAATCACAAAATGGAATCATACAAAATTAATAGGAAATAAATAAAGTTCCTTGGACAATTCACACAGCTCCGTCTAATCCCAAACTAAACGAAGTTTATACCATGAGTGCTCGATAACAGATATAATAAACTTAGATTTTTTTTTGTAAATACATACGCCAGAGTCCTCACAATTACTTGAAAATGCGGTTTTCTAATATTTTTGTTGGGTGGGAATCGAACCGAAAGCTTAAGATCAGTAGGCATGGTTATTACCAACTGAGCTATTAAGCTAGTCATCAGTAAGCAAGGTCAGTACCGACCTTCACATGACTTATAACCACGAGAAAAGTAGTGGCCATTTTTTTGGAGAAAAATGCTGACTTTTAGCCTCAAATATCTTTGTCTACTCAAAATATCAAAATATCAAAAAATCTGAACATTCGGATGTGAAATTTCACAGAGACCCGTTGACATTTACAAGGTACAATCCATTGACGCCATTTGTAAGGAAAAAAATTAGAGACAATCCTAATAGAATTTTATCGTGCTATCAATATTTCATAAACCGCCAATTTTAATCCCATTTGTCCTAGATCTGTCTAGAAAGCTTAAGCAGGCAACACTAAAGGGGGAGGGGGTGTAAGTCCGCGTCCATTGTGTTTTAAGGCAGCGTTTTGTTTCTCGGCTCCCTCCATCTATATGTGTGTATCCATCTTAAGAATTATGTATGTCACTTACTGATATTAGACCTGCGCAGAGCCCAAGTCCTACTAAATATTTTTTATAGCTTGATGAATGGCTTAAATAAATTAATAAGAGTATGTGCGTCAAAAATGAAAAGTGAAAAATGAGCCCAAAGTGCAGTTTGCTCTTTTGTAAAGTTTTTTAAAGAAGTTTATTTATTCATTTAGTTATCTAGGAAACAAAAGTATACATGATGCCTAAAGAAAAAACGTACCTTCTGACTATGCTGTCACTTATTTTTACGTTACTTGCACTATGAAAGCCGGCGCGAAATACTAGCAGAATAAAGGCGATGTCAAGGTCAACTAGTCCATCGAATTGGCTTTTTTGCCTTACATCACATTTAAAAAAAAAATTATGCTTACAGTAATTTTTGCTGTAACACAGGTCCTTGGTGATAAAAAATTGACTAAAACTAAAAGAAGTCCAAAATTTTAATGAATTTTCAAATATCTGACTGTGATCCCGAAAGCTTTCGAGGTCGAAAACTTGGATTTGTCATCACCCGTTTCATCACTTACATTTCATAAAAAAATCAGAACTACCTCATTTTATGTTAGGCAACAATTCTTTTTTAACACGATTTCAATGAGCTACAGCGTGTACAGCCTGAAATGCTGCTGTGTGTACATAAACATAACTTAAACTAAACACTATTTATTTTCCTGGCGTTTTTAATTCTTGCTAATTCTGACTACTTATTGCAATGGAGAAATTATCATCTAGCGAACTAACCGAATTGCGTTACGAATGTTTTGAAGACAAAAATTAAAATGTTTATTTTTCAGAGACAACGTCACATAGTTATAGAACAGGTCCAATATCAATATTTAGATTTGGGTTTTGACAGTTTATATATTTATCCATGATTAAATTATTACATTAAATAAAAACATTTTACTTTATCACATATTTTGTAACAATATAAAAAATATATAAAATTCAATACAAAAAAGATTGTTAAATATATTCTCATTACAAGATGCTTTTAAAATTTGACTGTAACATCGGCCACCCGAAATTAAGATTATATACATTTTTTGATTTTGCTAAAACCCCAAACAAATCTTTTCCTTTTTGCTTAATTATTGTGATCAAAAGCAACCTAATTAATAAAAAAAAAGTTGACAAAAATGTTTATTAAAAAGCGCTTATTTAAAGTAGCATACTCATATTTAAAACCCCTTCATAACATGGTTTAATGAACAGCAGACGCTAACGATCTGACTTTTTGTTACAAAATAATTAACTGCCCCCGCCTCTGCCCCGAAGGGACTCCCTAAAAGCCTCGACGATTCACTTAACGCGCAATTAGACTGTAACGTTGTTACATCATCGCTTAGCCGAGGTTCACCTTTTATATTACACTGTAATTGTCACTTTTCTTCAAGCTTCAGCTAATTGACTGTACTACGTATGTGTCACATTAAGGCCCATATAGAAGGAGACTCAAGACCTGATCTGTAGCTAAGCATTGATTGTCTATATGTTGAAGCGCTCGTAGCCCAGTGGCGCTCGCCGATCTCAACCGATCAGTGAGGTTAAGCAACGAAAACAGGGCAGGGATGGGTGACCAAAGTGGCAATTTACCACGAGCGTTTCCGTGCTTCGGAGGGCACGTTAAGCTGTCGGTCCCGGCTGTTGTCGATTGACTACAGTCGCTAAAACCAAGTCAGAGACCATTGTACGGTTTGAAAACTCTGACACTAGGGTTAGTCAAGTTCCCCACGCACTTGACTACACGATAAGAAGAAAATTGTCTATATCTCTCTCTATCAAAATGACAAAGACGACTGCTACTTCAGTATAGATGAATAGATCAAAATAACATTGTAATATTAGGTGATTTTAAATTGGCTAGCAAAATAATAAAGGGTGATTCTATGCAATAAATTGTACAACTTTGTCCAAGGAACCTTTCCGACTTCTCATGATAAAGCAATCAGCTGCAGCTCTAGCACGATAACGACAAACTCGCGCTCGGCTCACGCTGAAAAACTTTGATTGCGCGAGGGTCCCGCGCAAAGGCTTGCTCGCCCTATGGCGTTGTCAATGTTGACATTTTGACATAGGACCGCGGTGCTGTCGCGGCGCTGTCACTATCGTACTCGGCCTGCTGATCAACGTTATATGGAGACGCGAACATTTTTTTTTTTCATATTTCAACCCATATTCCTTTCACTTGTTTAATTTTCGCTACCTATAAGTCACCCAACATGATTTAATGATTTTTGTAGACAAAAACAATGTAGACAAAGGAATTAGTGATGTAACTATGCCTCTGTTTTCTAATTATCTTTAGATATTTTGTTATTATTTTAATCATAAAGTACCTTAACGCCAGGCAACCTTATACGCTCTGTTCAACTATCTATGTGGCAAAACTTTGAAACCAAAATAAATTATTAACAAATTTATTCAATATTCAGCGATTCATAGTAGATATTTTTACATTCTCCATTTTATTAGTTTCATTTTTATTCTGTAGGTAGAATTGTAGATATTGTATATTATATTGTAAGAAGAATGTCTGACAAAGTGTGGGAGGATGTGACGCATGAATAGGATCTTCATGAATCAACTACCCACTAGAAACACCCACTACCCTGTCAACTCAAATAAATCTTAACAGATAAGTGATTCGGGGATAATTATTATAATAATAACTCTAAAATTAAAAATGTTATGTCAGCCCCAATATTCATCACTTTTAAATCTTAAAATAGGCTAAAACAATTTTAATTAATTAAAGGTAATAAACCATCTCGCTTATGTTAGCTATCACACAAAATAAACATACTTTTAGAAGACATGATGCCACAGACAGACCCACAGATACACACGTCAAATTTATAACATCCCTTTTTTGACGGGGGCCTCGAGGGTTAAAAAAATAATTACTTGACTAGTATACTGTGTATAATCAAGCAAATGGACAACAACAATCAAACAAGCTTATCAGAATTTTCAATCCTTTCATATGGCCTCCGACTTGGATCGAAAATACAAACCTAGGTAATTCAAAAGCATGTTAAAACAAACTAAACAACTTTCTTCAAGGCACAGAGAGCCGCACATCAGGTTATCACATACGTGTGCTGGCTGCTATTACTATAAGAGTCGTTTCGCAATGACAGTAAAACCATTGTAAGGCTGACCACCTCTCACCATTTTGCAACTGGTTCCATCTGATATCCCTCATAATTTGTGTCCAAAGTTACATCTAGTTGTTTTAGAACCACTAATTCTCTGCCTAACCCGTTAGGGATTGTGGGCATGAGCGTATGTATGTAATGAAACCATTTGGGTGAATACGTTAAACCCTCGCGCGATGTCTGCACGCACACCCATGTGTGCAGGATTTGTATCGCACGCGACTTAAACAAGCGCGCAACGGGTTAAAAATCAAAATTCGTCTCCCTGTACTATTTGTGAATCGTTATTTTTTTGATTTTCTCTCTGATAAAATAGTATACCTACCCAAAGAAATCAAACGAGATGCATAAATTATAATTATTATTCCGCTCCCACAACGAAAAGTAAATTTCCTCTTTTAAAATTTTCAAAAGCACCGCTGAAATATCTTAAAGAAGTTTTAAATTGTTAGCGGGACCGCAGTTTAGGTAATTTGTCGTAAAAAGATGTAGAGCTAACGTGAAAACTTGGTAATGGAGGTTGAGCGCGTGACCTCACTACTAATAGGCAGCCATCTTATACACGAATCACCTATTGCACATTCATAGGTAGGTACGTATACTACTAACAATAAAGGATTTATTTTCAGACCATATTTCATAGGTGGTAGTAAAAATATTTATTATAGTAGTTTCTATTCATTTCTGCTACCTTTTTAGGGTTCTATAGCCAACCCTTGTAGTTTTGTCGTGTTTGCCTTTCTGCGGTTTATCTCAAAGACCCTAGTTACTACAAAACTGTGGCATGGTCATACATAATATGAACCACACCGACGATATTTTTAAATAAGATCTTGTAAAAAAATTTGCTAATCCGTGGTTTTATGTGGCGCTGTGTGAGTTATCCAATATTTAAGTAAATAATAAATAAACGTTACATCCTTATTTTTTATACAGATGCAACATTCCATTTGATATTTTTTTTCGTGTCTTCTTGCTGGGCAAAATATTTTCGGCTTTAGGTTTTTACGATGTTTTAGATTGTTGGGATGCATATTATATTTATTCAGTTTGTGTGTTCCTAGCTCGAAATAACATAATAAAAATGTGCATTTTCCTTCTAGGCTATGGTTGACATCTCTTTAAAGAAGTCACGCATAAATAAACTCAAACTTGACTTAGTTTTGAACATATTGAATCGGGTTCTTACTATGATAAACAATCCTTACTAATATTATAAATGCGAAAGTAACTCTGTCTATCCGTCTTTCACGCCTAAAATACTGAACCGATTTTGATGAAATTTGGTACAAAGAGAGATTAGAGCCTGGGAAAGAACATAGGCTTCATTTTATCCCACAGTTGGGCACGATATAACCTGTAGTCCACGCGGGCGGAGCCGCGGGCGGAAAGCTAGTGTACTATAAACTTTACTCTTTAGGTTTAAAGAAAGAATATTTATTCTCAAAAAAAGATAGTAATGTCACTAATATGTCCGATTCTCGACTATGCTGATGTTTGCTATTTAGATGTTAGTGAGGAGTTGCTTAGTAAGCTAGAACGACTCCAAAACCTGGCCATTCGATTCATTTTCAGTCTGAGAAAATTTGACCATGTGTCGGAATATCGGGCACAACTGAAATGGCTTCCCATTCGACTGCGCCGCGATGTGCACCTTCTTTCCTTCCTTTACAACATCCTCAAGAATGCCTCCTCTCCTGATTACCTTCGTTCCCGTTTCCAAATGTTACCTCCTGATACTCGTCCACACTGCTCCTGTAATACCATTGGTAATACCTCGGCTAGCACAAACTTTCGTTTTAATTCTTTTACTGTCCGTGGAGCACGGACGTGGAACAAACTCCCGACGACTATACAGGTTGAAAAAGAACCTCCTAGCTTTATTGAAAATCCTAAACCAGTATCACTTACTGAACACTTTATTTTATTTTTTTGTATTTTTGGGGGGGGGGGAGGTATTTTTTTTCCTAAATGTAGATACCACTCGGGCGCACTCCCCGAGCGCTACCCGCACCCCTCGCGTGCCTGGTGTAGGAGTAACGGCTACGTTTAGGCAAAAAATGAACTATTCCCATTGAAAAAATATTAAAAAAATTTTTTTTCATAAATGTGTTCTTTAAGTGATACTAGTTCAGGATTTTGAATATAGCTAGGAGGTTTGTTTTCACCCAGTATAAGAGAGTCCAATCTATACATTCCTTCAAAAACAGAGTCAAAGAATACTACCTGTCTCAACTATAATGAGCAAATTATATATTATTTATGTAAGATTTATTATATTTGTTTATAAACATATGTTGTATTGTATTATATGTGTAAGTATATATTATTTTTTATTTCATTATATTTAAGTATTAATAATATAAACCTTTCTCTTATATGGTATTTTCTTTTCGCTGTGCGCAATTCTCTCTTCCCGTCTCTTACATCCAGCCAACACACTATGTTGGCTGGATAAGCTCGCCTTTGTACACTATTTTTTATGTAAAATGTTTCTTATTGTGTTTGTGCAATAAAGAATATATATACATATATGAGAACAACGTGGTCTTTTACATTTTAAACGTTCGCCGCAACACAGTGACAAATACTACACAACACAGTGCTTATATTATAAGCAAAGCAATTTGTGGCTTTCTAATAGGTTTATGTTTTTCTGTTCATCTAATATTATCTGAGTATTATTTAATACCTACTGAAAACGACTTAGTCGAATCAAGTAACTGTTCAGTAACCTTTTCAATAATTCAATGAAAATTACCCAACGGTAACAAGCTGTTTCTCTAACCTTTCCATTAAATTATATAAGTATTCTAAGTACCTTTACATTATCTGTTGACCTTTACCGTTGACGAAAGAATGTCCTAAAAAAGGGCTAGCTTTTGCACATGTTTTACTTACGTAAACTGAAGAATTGTACCTTATACACGTGTTTTTTAAAGTCATTTTCAGTTTATTTGTCAAGAACAACTAAGTTTCTTAAAAAAAGAAAACATGTGCTCGTTTCTATGGCCTCTGTAGGAAATACATTGTTTACCTTTGAAATGGAGCAAACTTGTATGTTTTTCATGATTTCATTATTCAGTTTTGAATCACTTCGTGTTGTTTACTAACTCGTCTGAGTAAAAACAGCAAAGTGAATTAAGTACTATTCGAAAACTTTATACACCCAGGTGATTTAACTCACTCTAGTTATTTAATTTTTTATAAGCTTTATTCATCCTAAAAGGTAAATTCCGCAAACAACTATGATTCCTTGATACTAAGAGCCATATTTAGTGGTGTACTTTGATAATTTGAACATAACTATCAACATCATACAGGTATCACATTATAAAACTCTGTAAATTAAGCTAGTTGATCATTTGAACTGTCGCTGTAAAAAAAAATAGAAAATTAAAAGCTTATGTTTGTTAATATAAGCTTTTAAATTTAACTTTCTAAAGCCATTCAAATTCATATACAGTCATAAATTGATAATGTTTAATGTAATCTGCAGAACTCGGAAGACGCTTAAATATCTTGTTATTCCTTACTTAAAGCAGTGAAAAAGAGACTTGGGAATGGATCCACGGAAGACTTATCGTACTCGTATATCGTGCGAGCCATCTGGCTTTTATCATGTAAATAGGTTACAGACTGAATGAGAGATGAAAGCAAGCGAGAGATCGCCTGTCTTTGTTGGTTTCCTAGTAAATGAGTGAGATAAAATGCTTTCTACAGATACTCGCAGATACGTTTGACAGTCCTAGTTAAGTCGGAAGTAAACTTTAAGTCAATGAATTAGAAGCGGTTTTTGCTTAGCAGTCCCGGAAATTCGTACCTTAAACTGCGTTTTCAGTGAATTAGTATAAAATATGGCGTATTGTTGTGTCTGTTGAATAATGGTGGATTACGCTAATCTTACTTGAGTCAGCTATTTTTGTTTGCTTTACTAAACGAGGCTTTGTTGTAATGGAAATATTAACGATGTGGTTTTACGTAGAGCCTGATTTACATTTGGAAGCGGTTTCACTAATAAAATTGCGCATATTTGGAAGTAATAAATGTAACAGAATAAAATACCTGTTGTTGATAATATGTTGAAGGGAGGTTATTTAAAACGTTATACAGGGTTATTTGTAAAACACAAACAAACTCGCAGCGCTAGATTACTAACATCTAAAACAACAAATTTTGTTTTACAACATTTTATAATTTGTTAGAGTTTACTTTCATATAGTTGATCGAAGACTTTCATACAAAAAATATATTGTTTTAATTATAACTCTAAAGGATAAAAAGTCTGTGGTCTACTTGACTAATAAACGTTTAGTGAGTGTTACTCATAATTTATCAAACGGTTGTCTATGGGCTAATAATATTAGTGTCATGTGATTTAGAGATCAGCGGTATAATTGTCGTTGACACATCTATATATATAAAAGAAAGTCGTGTTTGTTACAACACTTATAACTCAAGATCGGCTGGACTGATTTTGATCAAATTTGGTATGGAGGTAGCTGATACCCTGGATTAACACATAGGCTACATAATTTTCCGAAATTCCTACGGGAACGAAGTCCCGGGCGTAAAGCTAGTTACTATTATTAATTTGTATATAAAATCAACTAGCTTTCCGCCCGCGGCTCCGCCCACTTGGACTACAGGTTATATCGTGCCCAACTGTGGGATAAAATGTAGCCTATGTCCTTTCCCAGACTCTAATCTATCTCTGTACCAAATTTCATCAAAATCGGTTCAGTAGTTTAGGCGTGAAAGACGGACAGACAGACAGACTGAGTTACTTTCGCATTTATAATATTAGTATGGATTTGGCCACTATCTACACCAGGCATGGCGAACCGTTATGGATTGGCATTTTTAAAAGAAATGTTGAATGAGACCATAGACGTGCTATGGAATAATGTTGACTTATTGTGAAAATATTGTATTTAAACTTAAACAACAGGGTTTTCCGCCCGTGTTGAGCGGAAAACTCATTCCGTAACGTAGGCTAACTTAGATTTGTTAGTTGAACAGCTTATTCTATTATCTGTGCTTTGTCAATCGGCCGTCCCCAAAATATTTTGTCGCGTGCCATTGGTTCGCCATCTGATCTACACGATAAGGAAAGAGGATCTCAAAGTGGCGACAAAAGAGGTCAATAGATGCTGACAGTACAACGATGACATCACAAACTGTCATTCGTTCATAATGGGTTCGACGCTGGCGCCAGTCTAGACAACAACCTTGAGGGTTGCTCTACTTTCTGATTGAATTTTCATGAAGCTTAAATTATAGGGTAGGTACACATGTAGGTGGTTAGACTGAGTGGCTTTGATGCCTGGTGATGTATAGTTAGCATGTTTATATAATTCTAAAATTACGGTTTCTGACTCGAAAAAGTGAAAGTACATTACGTTTTTGTACGATATTCTATGCTTTTTACTTCTTTTGTGTTGTGTTTTTATGCAGTGAATAAAATATTTCTATGTCCATAGAAATAATGAAACATTTATTGTTTTGTAAGACGTCAGTAAGTCGAGTAACTCTGGTTTCTAGAAGGATAGATTTAATGAAAAACGAATATGCTGACAAAGATATTTCTGTGACATACATAAGCGAAAAAAGTCCGTAGCGTATTCTTATTCATCAAAGGAGATTTGTGAAGGCGTTTTTATTTACCCTTGCTTGAGTGTATTGCTCAATAGTACCTATAACCCTAGCTCAGTTTGGGGTCAGAATATTTATTTGTTAGTTTCAATCGGTTTGGGGTCAGAATGTTTATTTATTTCGTTTAAATCTTTTCCTTTTAAATCATAATAGTAAGTAACTAGACAATCCGTACGTTGTTTTTTCATTCTTTAATACATATTTACCGTCCTCACGACAGTCTAGACTTCCAGACTCAAGAATCGACTTGGCTTCGGCGCCATACTTATATGGCAATATGACGGGTTCTGTGGAAATGCCAACTTAGTATTAGTAATATGAAACATTTCTCATTTAATAGCATACTAAGCTTCCCACCTGGGTCTTAGCTTTCGTGGGAATTTCAGGAATTAATTACTCACATCAACTTTCCTCTTGAATCACTTCGTCCATTGGTGCAAAACTGTATGAAAATCCAATCAGTAGTTTTTGAGTTTGTCGCATTCAGACAGACAGATTGACAGAAGTGGTGGGGGACTTTGTTTTACAATTAGAGTATAATGATTTTGTTTCCCACTAAATATGATTATCAGAGTTTGTTTTAGGGATCTTTTATTATCGTGCGTGTTCGCCCGCATACGGGCTCATTTCATACATGTTTTTCTATTCCAGCGTGCGTGTGGCCCGCCTTATAGACGGAGATCCCAGGGCCGCCAGACCTTACTTATTTTCTCATTAACCAAATGGGGAAATACTAGTGCTAGTACGTACTAGTAACGTATGAATACCAGCTAACCTGGGCCTACGGTCAATTTTCAGCTACCAGGTTCTGAAGGTACTTCCAAAAATTACTCACTTGTCTTGAAGTCTGGGTGCTGATATCTTATAGAATATAATTCATTAAATATAAAAATTAATGATCAACACCGCCAGACACTCTCCGTCAGCGGTAATTCCTGCCAGAAGCTTTATAGTTCGCAAGTAAATTATGCGATTATACCTACAATCTTAGCCATGATTTTTGTATATGATGTTCAGGGAACTATAACACAACTTTTTATAGCACCCAGACTTCAAGACAAGCGAGTAATTTTTGGAAGTACCTTCAGAACCTGGTCGCTGAAAATTTGCCGCCGGCCCAGGCTAGCTGGTATTCATATGTTAATAGTACATATTAGCTATACTCTTTGCCATACTTTTGGTTACTGAGAAAGTAAGTAAGGTCTGGCGGCCCTGGGATCTTAGTCTATTACAATAAAAACATGTATGAAATGACAGGTTGCGGGCGGCACGCATGCGGTCCTGGCCCGCATGCGGGCGCAAACACGCATGACAATAAAAGAGCCCTTAATGCTGAAACTTTTTTTCCATTCGACTGCTATTAAAACGACGGAACCTGAATCACGCTAAATGCATTTGAAGTACGGTCAGAAATACTATTACAAACATATCCAACATACAGATGGAAAGCTACTTACATTAATTTCATAGGGCTTCTTTGCTACTAAATATTGCTACCTACATTAATTTCATAGGGCTTCTTTGCTACTAAATATTCATATCTTAGGAAATGAAGAAATACGCTGAAGGACTGTTCAGGTTTATAATATTCAGTCTACAAAGTTTTTCAGAAATAACAACCAAAGTTTGGTAAGTTTTAGTTTTCAGTTTAGTACTGTTTGTTATTGTTTTCTTAAATTACTTAAAGGTACATAATACGTAATAATAAGTTTCGAACTTTTATTATTAGTCACGGTAATAACTTTATAGATCCCGACATACATATATTTTCTCTCTGAGTTTTGTTAGTAAAAAAGTTACTGTAGTTTTATATATTAGAACAAAGTAATTAACAAAAAATACTGTATCTCGTTTCTGTGTCTTTTTTTATTTAGGGTCATCCCTCCTCATACGTTTAAGCCACTTTGGGAATTTCTGGGTCAATTTGTTCGTTAATCCAGTGGATGACATTTATATGGAGATGGTTTGCTTCCAAGTGGCTTGTGGAAAACCTCTACCTCGCTTTCCTTTGTCGATTGACATGACTTGCCTGGTGATGTAGTAATGAGTAATTTTTCTGTCATGTAAAGAAGTATTTATTACTGGTTTATTATTATTATGAGCCTGTCTTGTTCCACTGCAAGGAGAACGCCTTCCTTTTATTTTTTCACTGCAGTAGACGATGATCTTGGCAGATATTCGGCTGCTTCTTAGTAAAATGGTTAAGTCTGTCTTTATTAATAAACTGGCAGTTGGGTAAAAAACATTTTTATCTTCTTCAGCGGCTTTAAGGTTGCTACTACTACCTACATGCCACCCTTTTTCAGTTTTGTTGGGCTATTGTTTCATCATCGGCCTAAAAAATCTTTAACAGACTTCTTAGGCCGATTTATGTAAGCAGTTATTTATCAAATAGTATACGAATGTAGGTAATTTTTCATAATATAAGTTTGACGCATCCGACAATATGGCGTTATAGAGAAGAGATTTTTTACCTATTTTCTCTTTGTTTAGTTGGACAATAACTTATGTTAGGAAATGGTAGCTTCCAATCACTAAGCTAAAGTGTCATAAGTCACTATTTACGCGAACAAAGCCGCGGTCTGAAGGCTGGTAACTTTAATCTTTTTTATCATATAGGTATCGAGTGTGTAGCGAAATTGACTAAATCTAGTGTTAGTTTGTAAACTGCCAAACGGCCTCTGATTTAGTTTAACGACTGGAGTCAATAGACAACAACCGAGACCGACAGATTAACATTCTTTCCAAAACACGGAAACGCTTGTGATAAATGGTCACTTGGTGCCCTATCAGGTTCTCTGCGCCCATGTGGGGTTGCTTATCCTCTTTAATCGGTTTCGAGCAGCAAGCGCCACGCCACCTGGGCTACGGGCGCAAATAATTCTCCCGCCATATTTTCCTCATGCCTAGCCTAGTCTTATTCTAAAACCATATTTGTCACGTTCATTTCAACCCCCCCGTAACGTTAACGAAGATCATTATCAACTACTACAGCCACTATGCACCCTTGAGTGCAGCGACGAAGGTTGCCTTGGTGCATTGACTCCTATAACCCGACCAATTCGTGTTGGTAGCTTTGCTAGTTTGACTATTTCAGTCTCGAGCGCTTTTGAATTGTACCGGCTTATATCTGGGTAGGATAACCCGATGGTTTAGGCGAGGTTGTTCTTTACGTTAGAGGTGAAATGGTTGTGAAGGTTTCGTATTTTGGTGGGTATATCTGGGTGGTAGCGTACTCAACAGGTGTTTCTGGCGCGTTACGTAAGGCCGGCGGCGCGCGCACGCCATTGAGGCGCGAGTACGAGCCTATCGATTGAAAGTACGCCGGCCCATCGATCCATCGTATGCTCCAAGCCCCAGCGAGCGTCTTTAAAAGTGTTCCATCTTGGACTGTCTTCTCTTTTTAAAATTTAATTAGGTTCTCTGATTTTTGAGATTTGGGAATGGAATGAGGAAAATCTGAGTTGAGAGTGTTTTGGAACGGTCAGCATAAAACATTAAGTTTAAAAAATTAGAGTTTTGTTAATTAGAATACAAAATATGCCACATACTGAATTAGTTGTCAGAAAAGGGTCTTAATTTAATAGGACTTACAATTGTAAGATGCAATACAATTATTTTTCGATATACTTACATTGTGAAGTTACTACTCTTACAATTAACACTAAATAATGTTAACTCATGAAGACTTTATAATGTAAACCGAAAGTATTTTACAATTCAAAGTTTTACTAAACTTTTGTATCCTTGAATACTTTCTCGCAATAAATGTTGAGAAAATAAACAATTGTTTTATAAATATTTTTTATTCCTTTTTAGTTTTCACATACAATTTTTTATATAGACTGTGATGAGTCGTTTCTATGAAAACTTTTGTGTGTATTCAGTGAACTTCATTTTTAGAATACATATAATAGAATGATTTATTATCGGAAATGTTTTTTTTTCTGACCGTACTTCAGCCGAGTGAAGTTAGTCACACTAACCTACTCGATTTGAGTCGAGAGTATACACCTACAAAACTGTCCTGTTCTTTCGACGGGTTAAGAGTGTACAAAGCAAAATATCGGGAAAACAAGTAGATATTACAATCAACTGTTTTATTGACCAACTTAGGAGTCTCTGTATGTTGGTTACTTAATCATGCAAAAAATACTGGAGAGATTTTCACAAAACTTTGCAATAGCTTAGACATCAGAATAACACATAATTTTTATGAATTCCCACGGGAACAAAATCCCAGGCGTGAGGGTGATGAATACCTAGAAAACGAGCGTCAAGGAATACAAAATTCCACTTTTCTCTTTCTTTCTTTTTTCCCTTTCTTTCTTCCCTATTTTACAGTAGACATAGTAAAAAACAACTGTTTACTAAAAGCAAAAAAATCCAATTTCCAGAGTAGACTATTCCAATAAACGAAGGCACGATACTGCAGCTGTCTATGTGCATTGCCTGCATACAGATTAAACAGGCGTCATCTTGATATTGAAATATCGCAGCCATTGCATAAAGTACTTTATTTCCCTCCAATAGAAGATGATTTACGATGGCATGCTTGTGGTTTATAAGCTGTTTATGTAAATAAAGCTGTAATGTAGAGGTTCGTTACGGGAAGGCTTATGAAGCCTCCATAAGGTGAAGAATAATAGCTTTGCGAGGAGTGTTTTCAGGGAAATCGTATTTTGTTTCGTAGGCTAATTTTCCTGTCTATTTTTCAACCCGCGTCAAAAAACATAGGGGTTTTATAAGTTTGACGTCTGTAGTCTGTGTATCTTTATGTTTTTTTATCTGTGTGTCTGTCTGTAACTCCCAAACGAATGGACCGATTTCGATGCGGTTTTTTCGGTTTGAAAGCTGACGTAATCGAGATGGTTCTTAGCTATATTTTAACAAAATTAGTTTAGCCGTTTAAGATTTATAAGTGATAAATGTCGGGGCTATAAAATTTTTTTAATTTTAGAATTATCAATCGAAATTTCAGATTGTCACTTTTGCAGCGAAGTTCATTGTGTTACTTCTTGCATGATAGTAGTCTTTACTTTTTTGTTTGTTAATTTTTATGAAGAACGTAAGAACCGAAAGGTTATTTAGTTAACTATTCCTCAATCGGTACATTTTTTTGATTCAGTCACACCTCTCCAACCCTAAGTTGTCAAAAGCTGTTTTAATTAAATTCAAATTAAAATTCAAAATCCTTTATTGCATCGTGAGTTTTTTTTATAGATGTTACATTAGTGAATGAAGCACATACACGAACCCCGTTGGGGCACTACAACAACAATGTTTTATTTTTACTTAGTCTTATATAATATTTATTATCTATTATAATTATTTTATAAAAACTAAAAACTACAAATTATTTTCTATAACTTGGATATTTTATCAAGCTAACGAATTCTATAATCTATATCAACTTTAATTAAGTATTTTAAACCATCTAGCAAGCCTATTTCCTTATTTAAAACATTAGCTCACAAATTATGTAAGCTTAAATTTAATTTAATTTTTTAAATTCTTGTGCATTTTTATATTTTATACATATCGTATATTTAAATATTTTATCTTTGTAAGATTATGTGGATATTTACATTTACTTATAGAAAATTATTATTTACAGTCACAATTCAGAGTAAGTTTTATATTTGCTATGTTTTTCTTGAAGATATTCCTGGATGGTGTAATAACATTTACTTGACAAATAATTTTGGAGGTTTTTTTTTTAAATATTAAAATTGTTTTCGTTTTTTAAATGGTTTGGTAACTTATTATAAACTTTGACTGCCATAGCATGAGGTCCAGAACTAAACATTGTGAGATTGGAGGAGGGTATCGCTAGATTATTTTTATTTCTTAGATTATGTGGTTTGATGTAGTGGTCTATGGCTTTTGTGAAAAAAGATTTTGGTGCTTTTTTTACAAATTTACATAAGTCAAATATGTATATACATGCAAAAGTTAATACTTTAATTAATATTGTTGTCTACAGCTTTCTCTCGGAGAAATATGCGTGATAATTCTTAAACACCTTTTTTGCAATATAAATAAATCATGTACATTTGTGCTGTTACCCCACAACATTACTCCATATTGCAACCACGAGTGGGCGTACGCATAATATGCGGTTAAAGCGGTTTTTGTATTGGTGGATTTTTTTATTTCACTAATTACAATCTGTTCTCAACTTACAAATTACAAAAATCACTCTAATACTCCTACAATAAAGATTCATTTAAGTATTTTCATCTTTTCATTACCCTAAGCTACTAAACACTGTGGGTTCTTAACAAATTAATTGAAATTTATCTACCTACTTCAACGTAGTGAGATATCTTGTTACTTGAAATTCACATTCCCAAACAAGGTGGAAGCTTCCTTATTGCCTCGAAATTGGAGATTTAATTCGAGATACACCGTTTTGGCGTGACAGACAGTACGTAAGTCGTGTAATTGTTTTACAAACAAAGGTTCTGTCCGGGCTTTTTTACCTGAAGTTTACTTAATAGGATTTTTATTACCGTTTTTAGAGTTCCGTGTTTTTAGTTGCAAAAACTCCTTGTTGATAGGGGGCACCTTTTTAGGTGTACCTAAGTATAATCTTTGGGGATACCTTTTATTTATTAGTAAAAATGTGAAGAATCAATAACAAGCAAGGTGATTCTCCTATGAAACTTACCCCCGAGGAACCTAAATTAAGTATAAAAAATCTGATTCCATAAGGTGTTTGGAGAATTTTTTTTTTCATATTTCGACCCATGTTTCAGGGGGAGTTGTTCAGTTTATGGGTTGATTCACATGCTTAATTTTTGCAAAGTCACTGAATATATGCCCGTGCCCAACAATGGAACTTATACGCTAACTAATTTTAAGGTCACTGAATATATGCCCGTGCCCTACAATGGGACTTATATGGTAACTATTTTTAAAGTCACTGAATATATGCCCGTGCCCAACAATAGGACTTATATGGTAACTATTTTTAAAGTCACTGAATATATGCCCGTGCCCAACAATAGGACTTATATGCTAACTAATTTTAAAGTCACTGAATATATGCCCGTGCCCAACAATGGGACTTATATGGTAACTATTTTTAAAGTCACTGAATATATGCCCGTGCCCAACAATAGGACTTATATGCTAACTAATTTTAAAGAATATATGCCCGTGCCTAACAATAGGAATTATATGCTAACTAATTTCAAAGACACTGAATATATGCCCGTGCCCAACAATAGGACTTATATGCTAACTAGTTTTAAAGACACTGAATATATGCCCGTGCCCAACAATAGGAATTATATGCTAACTATATTCAAAGACACTGAATATATACCCGTGCCAAACAATAGGACTTATATGCTAACTAATTTTAAAGACACTGAATATATGCCCGTGCCCAACAATAGGACTCATATGCTAACTAATTTTAAAGACACTGAATATATGCCCGTGCCCAACAATGGGAATTATATGGGTTAATGTAAAAGGAGATGTACCTATGTGCTAAACATTCTCACCTTGGCTAAGTACTTAAAGGAGAAACGAATCCAAACGTTTTCTACCGTGTTTGCTAAAAAAATTATACTTAGTGCACATTGACAGTAAAACAATCTCGAAAATTAGTTTTACATATACCTAGTCACAAAAATAAAATAAAAACATAATGTTAGATTACTTGTACGGATTACTGCTTCCTCAAGTACGAACTACACTTGACTAGTTTTTTACACACGCTATTAGGGCGGTTCGATGGAATGAATCAACAATTTGTGTTGATATGAAAAATGGGTGCGCTTTTACGTTTTTCTGCTACCAATTGTATCGTATTTGTTCGTGTTGCATAAATTACTTAGATTGTGTGTGATTTATAGCTTTTATTTAACTATAGGCTGTTATCTGAAGAATTGCAAACGTTTTCGCATTTAGAACTGCATTTTACTTCAAACCTACTGTCTTACGATTCTACTAGGTACTAGAATTTAAATGTATATGTCACGAAACATTGTCAAGCTGGTAATACTCTAATTTGACTTAGTCAGATTATAAATTCTCGGCGCTTTGTGAACCACCTTTTTTATAATATAATTATATTAAACCGAACCTAAAAAAGTCTAACATAATCTAACCTAACTTATCCTAAGTTTCGTAAATTTATAATTTGACTAGGTAAATTGTAATATCGTGGGAGATTATAATTTCACTTGTGAAATTGCAATGCTACGGTTTTTCCTATTTTCTGGTGACATATATAACCTACATTGCTTAGAAGATCCCACATACTTCTACTTGCAATCTTGTGTAAGTTTCGACAATGTTTCAAAAAAATTATTTTTTCTGTAATCGATTTTCATTTCACCAACTCCCAAAAGATACACACCATATAAATTAAACCTTGATTACACACCATATAAATTAAAAACAGGCATTTGACAGGCGAGTGACCTATAATTGATATGAATGATTTATTCAACAAGTCCACACCGTTTGCCATACGCACGGAGCGGAGTTGAAACAACCTCTGATTGAAATTAATTGCCCAATCTTTTTGTTTGTTTCTGTTCGTGCAGTGTGTTACATTAATGGCAGGTATATTTATTTATTTTCTGATCTATATGTATTTATTCATTACGTATTAAGGTAAACATCGCAAAGCAGTAGACAACACTGTAGACACTGTAGACAATCAGTAGACAACTACAGACAACACTGTAGAGGAAAAACAGAGCACACTTAACTCGAGTTTTATAGCAAGTAAAATGAATGACTCAAGCAATCAATTCAAGTGATAGTTTCACAAATTATTATTGTAAACTTGAGATCTCACTGCTGGGCAAAGGCCTCCTTTTTCATTTTCAATTCGACGCCCTTCTATTCTCACATTTTAGAAGTTATGCCAATAAAAAAAAAAAGTTATTTTAAAAGGAAATCATTCGTATAAGTCCGCAATTGACTGCGAAATGGCATTTAAATATGAGTGAAAGTTTGCAAATAATTCTTTGATGGAGTTCTTTTTCTAAAAAGCTTATCACGAATAGAAAACTCTATTGATCAAATCCACAAGATTTTCTTTTAAAGCATTTCGCTCATCGCTCTCATTTATCTGGTTTTTATAAAGTTTCAAACCTAAATTTTGTGTAATTTACAATATAAATAAACGCTACACGCTCAAAGGCCCACACTAAGGTTTTCCCTTGTGTCGTGGATCCCTCAGAACACACATAAAGAAAAACACAAACACCCATGACCCGAGAACAAATATCTGCTTTTTACACAAATATTTGCCCCGACCAGGATTCGAACCCAGGACCCGTCGATCAAGAGGCAGCGCCACTACCACTTGATCAAACCGGCCCTCATATAACACGTTATATAACAATATAACACGGTTTTACTCACATTACTGAATCACAGCGTCGTTGGGTTATTTAAACATTATATAATGTAACTCATTTTGATCAAATATAACTAAGAACCATTTTGATTACGTCAGCTTTCAACAAAAAACCGCATCGAAATTGTCCCATTAGTGTAGGACCCACGATGCCACAGACAGACTCACAGATACACACCAAACTTATTACAACCAACTGTTTTGTTGGGGTTTAAAAAAAGAGTGAGAAAATTTGTAAAGCATCCATTGAAGTTCATGAAGCGTGTCAGCTTTAATCTTGGACTTGGCACCCGGGAAGCACTGATGTTTCTTGATGGCACTTAAAACTTCAGCCGCGTCGTTCACGCCTTCATCTTCATTTTCGGCACCCATTCTGTAATCTCTTTCTACTCTGATGTCAACCTTAAAATTAAGTAGGGCTTGAAGGCTTTTAAAGCTGGTCTTACGTTTGCGGTCTTGTTCGTTCAACACGATGTCTCATTTTCAAGAAATTATCATACTATTGGTTTGTTATTTATTCATATCAGGATGGTATTATGAGACATTTTCATGTTAGCTCAGTCGGTAACGACCTTATCTATTCATCTGGAGATTGCGGGTTCAATAACCGCCTAAAATAAATATTTGAAAACGAATTTTCTAAGACGTACGGGTTTTATCACGATGTTTTCCTTCATGGCTGAAATTTTTGTATTATAATATAACATTAACGTTATTTTTTTGTGGTCATAATAAAAACCTTTTACGATAATAACCTTGCAGCCCCAACAATCCTTTTAATTATTCAAAAATCTACCCCGAAAGTTTGCTAATTACACAAAAAGGTGTTGTTTTCTACTTTAAAACAAAACACCACGTGTTTCAAATTTCAAAAGAGAAACAAAACCTTGCCTTGGGTTTCTTTGAAAGCCTTTGCAAGGTTTCCGTAGATTAAAAAAGGATGACGACCTAGAACTTTTGTTTTGTTTAATAGTCTGTAACATATTTTCAAGATTTAAACTTGAATAGTATACAAAAATTCACAGATTTCATGCCTCACACGACTATCGAGCACTTTGGAAATAAATCTACGGAATCGAAAAAATATCGTTCTGACTTTTTGACTTTTTTCAATAAGGTTAGGCTACTGGGCAAACCCCCTTTTTTTAGGCTCAAATTGTAGCTGACTAAATTGTCTAGAGGAGATTACTCAAATTTTTGATATCATTCTTCGTTTGCGAAATATCGAGCGCCAAAATCCCAGGGCCGCCAGACCTTACTTATTTTCTCATTAACCAAAAGTGTGGGAAATAGTAGTGCTAGTACGTACTAGTAATGTATGAATACCAGCTAACCTGGGCCGGCGGCCAATTTTAAGCTATCAGGTTCTGAAGGTACTTCCAAAAATTACTTACTTGCCTTGAAGTCTGGCTGCTGATGTCTTATAGAATATAATAAATTAAATATAAAAATGTATGTTCCACACCGCCAGACACTCTCCGCGGCTGTAATTTCTGCCAAACGTTTTACATTTCGCAAGTACATTATGCAATTATACCTATAATCTGAGCCGTAATTTTTGTATATGATGTTCAGGGAACTATAACAATACTTTTGATAGCACCCAAACTTAAATACAAGTGAGCAATTTTTGGAAGTACCTTCAGAACCTGGTAGCTGAAAATTGGCCGTTGGCCCAGGTTAGCTGGTATTCATACATTACTAGTACGTACTAGCACTACTATTTCCCACACATTTGGTTTATGAGAAAATAAGTAAGGTCGGGCGGCCCTGGGATCTTGGTCTAATACACCCCGTTCGGGGTAAGGCAGATCGTCATGTAGTTTAAGATCCAGTTGACACCACATTTAACATTCATACATACACTGTATGTATAGTATACCCTATCGATCGATGTATTTGACATTCATTACAAGGGTTATTATTATTATTAGGTGAAACATTAGTATAGTGGTGTTAGGTTGTCAGTCTTTTGCCCACGATACAGCAAAATCCTCGCCGCGTCCTATATTTTGCTTAGGAAGAGTAGGCAACTGACACACTCTTAGGTTTTTTCACTCTCTGACAAGCTTGGAATCACTCTAGCGTGTCACTCTGATAGACTGATAGTGTCACATTATCATCACATATCTACTCATATCTTCTATATTAATATTATAAAGAGGAAAGATTTGATTGTTTGTTTGTTTGCATTAAATAAGCTCCGAAACTATTGGACCGATTTGAAAAATTCTTTCACCATTAGAATCCTACATTATCACCATTAGACTCCTACGTGATGGACATAGGGTACATGATTTTCTCGAATTCCCGGGCGGAAAGCTAGTAATATATAAAATTTGAGGTCCTCATTCACTGACTCATCAACGCCCAGCCTAAACCCTTGGACCTTGAAAGCTGTAATTTGGCACAAAGATTCCTTTTATGGAGTAGGCAAGGAATAGGAAAGGATTTAAAAAAACGGGCATATTCCAGTCCTCTTCTAATTACAAACTCGTACAAATGAAATACTACAATAGGGAGTCCACTAACCTCTGCGGTATTCGGGCATTGCAACTGCATCGTCCAATGACCCCGTGCGTACTAGCGGGGTGGTGAGGCGAGGAGTGCGGGGTGGGGGGCGGGGGAAACTAGGTCACGGCCCCCTCCTTTGCGTCTCGCTCCCTTCACAATCGACCGCCAAATTCTAACGCATTTGCAATGAAACAAAACACTTCTCGGAGAATTTTAAGTTTATGGCAATGTTGTGTGTACAGCCTTAAAGTTTAATGAGCAGTTCGTAAGTTTTAAATTTGCTGTTTTTTACTTCAGCATTTTAGCTGTTAATTAGTTTATTTTCTGATGAAGAAAATGTTACAAACAAAAATCTATTGTAATTTTGAAATTCCTTTTTCTTATTTTAATTAGTTAAAGCAATTGAGGCCCATAAAAATATACACAATACTAATGATATTGAAAATTATAGTTGCATGAAAAATGTATTAATTTATTTTATTTTGATTAAGTTCGCCAACAGGCATACACTACCTACTACATAATGTATTATTACATAAAAAAATCACCAAGAAATATTAGAAAAATTTTAACGTTCGATTATTTTTATCAATTTGTATGAACATTCGTAGTTAATATTTTATATAAGTTCATGAAAACTGTGAGTGAAAGAATTAAAAGAATATTTTTAATTAATTACAAACTCCTATAGAGAATCAAGATAAGAGGTAGTTCTAGGACGGACGTAGTAAACGTACTACGAGCGTGCTCGTAGAACTTTGCTACAAACTTTATCTACGATTAATTAAGCTAAATTATGTAATGTTAGCACAATTTAGTTCTTTTTAAACGAAAAGTAGGTATAATTGTAGATAAATAAAATTGAATTTTCGACATTCTCGGGCCAAAAACGGAAAAGGTTTTAAGCATGTAATCTGTAGCCCTAGTTTTTTATTCAACATTTTCTCAGACAGTAAGATGTTAGGTAAGTAATTATTTGAATCGAAAAATCTTTTCGATTTCGTTCTTTTTATTGACTTTTTCTAACCACTTATTCTCGAGTAAAAAGTCAACGACAGGCCACTAAACTTACCACTAAAATTTTATGATTCTGCTCTTTCATCCATACACTCATACCTATAATCTTCTTTTGGGGTAGGCAGAACATCATGTAGTTCGAGAACTACTTGACGCCACGTTTGACAATCATTTTGAGGGTTATTAGACGAAACATGAGTAGAATGGTTACAGACTGTCAGACTTTCACCCACGATGTAGCAAAACCCTCGCATCTATCTTACTAGTTTCGAAAGTAAATAGTGCTTCTATTTTCTTAATGTCTCACGGCAAACAGTGTCTGTCTCACTCTTCTCATTTGAAAAACAACTTTTTTTTTCAGCCCATATACGTCCCCACCGAGGGGCACGGGCCTCCCTTCGAAACACGAAGGGGATATTTAAGCCATAGTCCACCACGCCCACCAATGTGGGTTGGTGGACCGCTCGTCTTTCGAAAATGAATTTTCTTGGACGCTCCGGTTTCATCACGATGTTTTCCTTCTCTGTTAGCGAGTGATAATTTGAAATTCTAAAAAATCCGTACACAAATCCGAAAAGATGAGTTTAGTGGTACAGGTCCGCAGCAGAATTTGAACCTGCGATTACAAGTCTGGCTCATCACCAACTGGGCTATTACTGCTCAACTTACTTTTTCAAAATACGAAATTTGCCGAAACACAATAAGAAAATAAAAACACTGTACTGATAGTTTTTTATCCACAGTATTAAGAAATTCACGTACATTTAACACACAGTTTCCAGTGAAACAACTCGAGCTTCCCTCTTTCTGCACCAACTATCTAGACTCACATCACATATGGAGGTATATTCTGATCGCGACAATATTGCTTTATGTAGTGCTGTGAACTTCTATCGATAGTTCGTTTTATTCGGTTTCCTTTTGAAATTGTTCTTATAGAGTCTCTAAGATTATGAAGGAATTCTAATCAAAGTTATTGAGTACAGATAACATACCTGTGTTAATTGTTATTATAAAAAGGCGCAAGTATTTGCATTCGCTTTCTTTGCTATTCTGTGGGTGATGTTAAATTATTTAACAAAAGTTAAAGATGTAAGTCGGTAGACTTTCTTCAAAGAAGTTAAGTTGAAATATGAAAAAAATTTAACCTCTACATGTGCGGTTTTTATATGAGATGTAAATTTTTTGAGAATTTCATATAGGTTCCTTAGGAAAAGTTGTTTAGTTTGAGGGGGAGAAATACCCCCTAAAGTTTTTCTAATTTAAAATCCCATACATTTTCATTTCTTAAAGCTACGAGACTAAAGATAAAGATATCAGATAAGATAAAGTTTGTTGCTCCTTCACCATTTGTAATATTTTACAATGTTTTTCTACAATTCAAAACTTAACAAAGTATATCATGTAGAAACAATTAGGACACAGAACTCAGCATCTAGCTGTCTATGCTAGATCAACTAATTTTCAGCTGGGTCTAAGACTATAAAGACTTTTTATTTTGATCGCCACTAACCCAAACCATCGATAAATCGTCACAAACTCACAGCCACCACTAGCCCTTCACATGGAGCGATCCGGAAATAAGCAACGAGTGGAATTCGTTTGCTCTCTGAAGTAATAATTCTGAATGAAAAGGGTTGGATTTCTTGTTTCTCTCTCATTGCAAGTCAAGTGTGTTGGGGCGATAAAAGGTTATTTTTTTAGGGACCCACTGATGGGATTGGATTTTATTCCATTTCCATTTAACTGCATGAAAATAAATTCTGTGTAAGTAGCGAAAGAGGTGTGATGTATCGTACCAGGTAGTAATGTGTGGTCTCTATGGTCTATAGTGGTCTGTGTATATTTATTAGTTGACTTTAAATTAGTAGGCGAAAATCAAGGTTATAAATCAACACAAAAAACTGAACATAGGTCGAAAAAAAAATATTCGCTTCTTCATTCAACGCACAACGCACATCAGCTTATTTGCCTTTGAGTGGGAATTAATTTTTTTTATGGGAAGTTCATTTGTCACCCATCTATTTACTCTTATAACGTCTACAGCCAAACACTGGTTTCCCCATTGACATAGGGTAAACTGCTAAGTCGGGCTTGCAAAGGATTCTGTGAATTCACAGTTTTTCTGTTCTTTGTGTTAACTTGCACGTTTTTTTTCTTTAGTCACCTGGTACGAAACGAGGTAAATGACGCAAATTTTATTATGCTCTTTTGAAAGGGCAATATAAGCTTTCAGGCCCTTTTCAACTTTCGCTAAAACTAATGGGGCTAAACGTTTTCCTTTAAATATAAAATTGCGAAATTATAGAACATCTTATTAAAGTTTATCTGCGTCTTGTGTTTCAAGTAACCATTTTCTTAACTTTAATGTATCACATTAGAATTTCCTTCACAACTGGGTCGGGAAAACTATTCTCTAGCTTGCGGTTACCTCTCGCTACAAGTACAGAGGCCAGCGCATCTAGTTACCGCAGTTTCATTGCAAAATCGTTCTTATTGTAACAGCATAGAGTGCTCGTATGTAATAACCTGTGTGGTCCTGTGTACATATATTTAGAAGCGTACTCATCATTGCTCTATGTAGTTTCCGACGCGAGTTTACCTCGCTCCCACAAAGCGAATAATGAGAACAGAATGCCTTTGTGCTAGTAAAAGCTGGTATTGCTAATATCCTTGTTAATTAAAAAGTATTAACGTTGAGCTGTTTACTACTGCGGTATATTGCGTTGAGAGCCAACAGGAAAACTGGTTTGGTGGTTAGATAAATAAATACTTGATTATATACTTAAAAGAAAATAAAAATATAAAATACGATGCAAACTTAAAACCGAAAGTGTACAAGGGTGGCCTTATCGCTAAACAGTGATCTGTTCCAGTTAACCCAGTAATGCTTAGTGGTTAATTCTTATTATAACTGTATATTTAAAACAATTTTACACACAGATTTTTTCGCCAACTTGGTGACTTAGCTTGACACTTTAAGAAAAGGCAATGGTGATAAAATTCTAGGCAATAATGATAAAACTCTGACAGATTTAGCCTGACACTTCATTTTCTCACTAGGCAATAGTGACTCTCACTAGGCAATAGTGAGAAAACACTAGGCAATAGTGAGAAAATTCTCTCACTAGGCAATAGTAAGAAACTCACTAGGCAATAGTGAGAAAATTCTGTATGAAAATCCCTTCAGTAGTTTTTGAGTTTATCGTGTATAGACAGACAGACCGACAGAAGCGATGGGGGACTTTGTTTTATAATATAGTATGATAAGATATGAACAGTATTTAATTATTTATTGATATTCTTTAATGTGTAAAACTACACATTAAAAGAATATCAATAAATAAATTAAATTTTGTGTACATACAATATACTTTATATTAATAACTGGCATTCCGCCCGGGACTTCGTTTCCGTAGGAATTCGGAAAAATTATGTAGTGTATGTCCATCGGGGATAAAGTATCTTTCTAATGGTGAAAGAATTTTTCAAATCGGTACAGTAGTTTAGGAGCCTTTTCAACGCAAACAAACAAACAATCAAATCTTTCCTCTTTATAATATTAGTATAGATGATACATTAACCATTTTTAGAGCGGCTAAGAAGGCCGCTGTAAAAAAAGGTTAATTATAATTCATACTAAAACGTGTCCTGTCTATCCTACAGGAGAATGGGCGCACGGCACCGGACCTGACGGCGTCCCCGGGGCGCGCACCGCCCGGGCCGCCCCAGCCGCCGCGCGCCAATCACGCGCCTCCCTGTGTGCTGCAGCCTGACTTCCGGAAGGTACACCAATTGCACTACTACTCTACACTACTTAATAGTCATAAAGCCCATCCTGGCAGTCCACCTTTAAAACCAGGGCCTCGATTCTGTAATTTCAGTTGTGTGTCGAAGGAATGGTCACCATTTTATCCGTTCAGGTGGCGAAATTGAGAACTATCCAAATTTCATACATCTAATAACAGCTGCTTTGACTGGTGGCGCCACCGCCAACTGAATTTTCAGTTGCTAGGTAGTTTGCAAATTTACGTTCGGTTGGCGGTGGCGTTGCTGGTCGAGGTGGTTGTCAGCAAGTATATGAAAATTAAATAGTTCTCAATGTCGCCACCTGAACAGATAAAATGGCCTCCATTCCATCGACACACAACTAAAGTACAATTTACTCTTCACTTGATGCCCGCCAACCATGGATATTAATTAACTATCTATTTATTTTTATTTAAAATCTATTTATTTTTACCCACATACATACGCTCACACCTATAATCCCTAACGGGGTAAGCAGAGCGTCAGTGGTTCCAGCGGACTACTTGATTGACACAAATTGTACGGGTTATCAGATGAAACAAGTTGTATAATGGTGAGAGGTGGTCAGCCTTTCACCCATTATACAGCAAAAGCCTCACATCCCACTTACAGATGTTTTACTGTATACTTGGGAAGAGTAGGTAGCTTTCGAAGTTTCTTTTCACTCCCAGTCCAACATGGAAGGTATTTTTTTAAATGTTATAATTATTTACTTATTCCTCGACTAAAAACTTGTGTTTTTTGTTTATTACTGTTGTGTTTTGTTTGGTTTAATTTTATTGTATGTATTTTTATTTTCTGTGTTTTGTGTTTATTTTTTGTTTGTTTTTTGTTATTCAATAATCCCTTTTGAGTTGTGTTTGTGATGCTAGTACGTAAACAAAGTTTACTATTACGTTACAGTTACGTGTTAGTTATAAACCAATCCTTATCGTGTATGTGGTGAACTTAACCAAGCCTGGTGTCAGAGTCTCCAAACTGCCAAATGACCTCTGGCTTGGTTTAACGACTGTAATCAATCGACAACAGCCCTCGGTAGCACGTAAACGCTCTTGATAAATTGCCACTTTGGTCACCCATCAGGTTCTAATGAAAGCGTTTCTAATTTGCAGGTATCAGGTGTGAGCAATGAAATATTCAGGCAGATTGAAATGGTTGAAAACGATCACGATGCGACCACGGCCGCGGCGCTTGAGGTAATATTATTTTTATTTTTTACTAGAGGATGCCCGGGACTTCATTCCCGAGAATTCGTTAAATCTTTCCTTATTCTTTGCCTTCCTTTTATATCAAATTCCAACTTTCGTACTTTAAGGGTTTGAGCTGGGCGTATGTCAGTGAGTTAGGACCACCAATTTTTAACGGACTTCAAAAAAAAGGAGGTTCTCAGTTTGACCAGTATGTCTATATTGTATGTATGTATGTATGTATGTATGTATGTTTGTCCGCGATTATCTCGCGTTTGGCTGAACCGATTTTGATACGGTTTTCGGAAAAGTATTTGTTACATTTAGGAGAAGGTTGTAGTATTTTAACCGATTTCAAAAAAAGGGGGGTTCACAGTTAAAACTGTATGTACCCATGTAAAGTAAAAATCAAAAATAATATATTATAATAATTCACAGCTAACTCTTCGTTTTGTTAACCGACTTCAAAAAGGGAAGAGTTTGCACTAAAAATGGAGAAATAAAAACATTTTTTTTAAATAGAACCAACTTCAAAAAAGCGAAAAATAAATACAATATTATTTTTCACTTTTTTAAAGATGGTTCTATTTACAAAAAAAGTTATAATGTACGAGTATGTTTATAATGAGGTGATTTTGAATTTGTTAGCGAAACTCCTCGTGAAATTGAACAACTTTTTCGAAGAACCCATATAAAATTCTCAAAAAAATATAAGACTTACCAAGTTGTACCTACGGCGAGGCAAAGATTTTTTAATATTTCGACCGAAAAAAATATTTTAAAAAGTAATTTTAGTCCAAATTTTCACGCATGCGTCCAAAATCATGCCTATTCAACAGCGAATGTTTTGAGTGGTTTTCCCTATTACTCATCGCGTCTTTTAGGGTTTGTCGTGACCGGAAAAACGTTAGTGGGTTGAAAGATCGTGTCGACGCTTAGCTATACGGGAGTTTAACTCTATTTTTTACAAAGAAATGGAAAAAAATCAGTTTTGCATTGGTTTTAAACATACTCAAACTCAAAAGTATTTATTTCATTGAACATATAAAATGATACTTGAAGTTGTTCAGTTTCATATTATAACGGGTTCTTATCAAGATTTTTGTTTTATATGAGTATCCGATATTACGGCGCTGTTGCAAGCAACTAGTGATGACAATCACGAGAATCTTAAACAATATAGTTTTACTTCATTACTTTTATGATGTGATCCTATTACAAAAATCTCTTAGTGCGGTTTTGTTTTAGAAATAATGGCATTTTCAAGTGGGTGCGCCGACAAAATTAAATCAATGTGTATGGTCAGTAAATTATGTGTTCTTTGGATTTGTTTCGTGAAAAATATCTTTCAATCGATGCGAGGATAGTTTGGCTATGTCCGTCTGGCCGTCAGTCCCCAGTTTATAAACTCTTATTTAGATCTCCTGATTGTTTTAACACGTCGCGCGCTTGTTTACGGCGCGTGCGATACAAATCCTACACACACGGGTGCAGTGCAATAATCGCGCGAGGGTTTAACCAGCTGAGCTATCTTGCCTTCAATTCAAGGGGCGAAATCTATTTGGAGATCTAACCCTGGGGTCGTGGGTTCAAGTCCCATTCGCGCCGAACATTTTTCTTTTCCTAAAATTGTTTGATATAGTGTTTGTTTGTTGATAGGCGGTGGAGCGTCGCGGCGAGATGATAGTGCGGATCCTCGAGCTCAGACAAGTGGGTCGCAACAACATCGAAGCCGCCAAGAAATTCTTTTCACTACAGGTGAGAAAAGCTATTTTATATTATGTATTTATGATATTGTTTTTTTAATAAATTACATTTACAACGCTACACACTCAAAGGCCCACACTAAGGTTTTCCCTTGTGTCGAGGGTCCCTTGGAACACACATAAAGACAAACACAAACACCCATAACCCGAGAACAAACATCTGTTTTTTACACAAATATTTGCCCCGACTGGGGATCGAACCCAGGACCCGCCGATCAAGAGGCAGCGTCACTACCACTCGACCAAACCGGCCGTCAAATTAATTGGTAACAGGAAGATAAAAACAAATGCCTTTCGCGCGGAATCTATTAGGTACCTAAGCGGTTTTTTTGGAAGTGCCTTTTTATTCATCAGCATTAATCTTTCACATATTTATAGAAATACTTAAGTAACGTTGGATACTGTTTTTAATGGAAAGGCAAGAAGGCCTTATAATATCAAAACCAAATGCACTGTGTCTGTAGCTATATGTACACAAATACAGAATGTAAGGAACCCTGAATTCAGACCATCACGGAAAATGATTTTCCAATTTTACTTATTTTGTAAATATTTTTTGCAATGAAAAACAATATTAACAGGGTAAAATACTAAAACAGCTATGTTCATCTTCGCACGCTCGGCGCGGTTTCGCAGTATATTGTGTAACTAATTAACATGACGTTACCGGAAAAAAAATACGTGTACCTAGTTGATTATAGTATGGCCACCATTTAAGTATTTGCTAAGCTGTCCCTTAAACCCTGTATATAACAAAAAATCTGCTTTATGAAGTTATTTTTGTTTTCTAAAAGATTTATATCCTGACTCTATTTCACGTTCAGTTTTGATAGAATAGAACCTTTATACTCTCGTATAACTTTTCTCGTATAGCTATACCTATACACGTGGCTCCATTGACCCGGATACTACACTCGTAACCGAGTAGCGTGTTCATTCTAAAAAAGAACGTCAAAGCCTAGAACTATACCTTGTGGTAGGGTTATCGCTCTTCAGAATAGCATTTACTTTTCATTTAGTTCCAAGACGGACACGTGGTAAAATAAATAAATAAATAAATAAACGCTACAAACTCAAAGGCCCACACTAAGGTTTTCCCTTGTGTCGTGGGTCCCTTGGAAAACACATAAAGACAAACACAAACACCCATGACCCGAGAACAAACATCTGCTTTTTACACAAATGTTTGCCCCGACTGGGGATCGAACCCAGGACCCACCGATCAAGCAGCGTCACCTACCACTCGACCAAACCGGCCGTCATAGATACAGTTTTGATATGGTCACATCAATTTTTCATATTGCTGATTTTTCTACACGTTTTACTACTTTTCATTATTTCTTAGCTCGAGTCCTCAGTAGTCATCAAACACATTTTTAAAATTTTCAAGATAAGATTCAACACTATCTAAATCTAACTAAACTTAGCCCCAACGTCACATTTATTTTCAAGTAAATTGCATAGTGTTACCTAATTTAGAACTGCAAGATGCAGTGCCTACCCCAATAATAATTATAGGCGTAAAAGAAAACCATACACTACACACTCAAAATGAACACAAACAACAGGATTCTACACAAATGCTTGCCCCGATAGGAACCACAGAACCACAAATCCAGGAACCACAGATAATCACGAAACCAAACCAATCGATGACTTAGCTCGACGCTGTATACCAGAAAATCCGACTTTCCAAACTGCCAACCCTAAATGTAGGCATAGAATAAGCTATTGTTCGTGCCCTAGATCGCTAGGAATGCGAATACAATCTAGCTAGCGTTGTAGTGCCTTTGGGATGCGCAATAACCGCTGGCCTCGCCCTGGATAGATGTGGTTTGCTTTAAAATTGCAGTGAATCTAATATTGTGCATCATTGCTCTGGAATCGCAGTTGTCATGGCTTGCAGATTGCTAGATTTCGTTCAGAAATTTGGTTACGGTTAGGAATTTTAATTTCAAATATCTCAATAAAATTATAAAACAAATGAATGGCTTTTCACAATTATTTTTCTATGTGACTATTAATTTCTTAAGACATTATGTCACCGACGGCGGTGCTCATACATACAGATTTTATTAGTATGGACACTGACGCCTATTAGACTTTTTGCTGTTTTTATCAAAAGACAGAGCTTTAAATAATTCCATTAAATGATACACATATCGGAAACCTTCCTTCATATGGTGTAACTTTAAATTAGTTAGTAAAACTTTTGAAAGTGGAATTTCCCTACAGAAACAAACAACTTCTCCTGAAGAATTCGTATAAAAAATTTAAACAAATAAAATTACATACTAAGTCAGTCAGTTGATCGCGCAAGTATTATAAAGAATTTCACTCTATATGCTCACGCTTTATCTCAAATAATTCTACAAAAGAAACCTTTGTTAACAGGACTCAAGACACATTGTCCAGCTGGTAGAAATAGTGAAAAGGCCAGGGCAAACCCTGGGGCTATATATCAGGGAAGGCGATGGGGGTACCAGGACTGATGGAGTATTCATATCAAGAATAGCATTAGAATCCGCCGTTTACAACAGCGGTTGTTTGAAAGTTGGAGACGAGATCCTGGCTGTGAACCTTGTGGATGTACGGCGGATGTCTCTGGATGACGTGGTTATCATCATGTCGATACCAAGGAGGTTACTTCTGTGTACGAGGCAAAGGAAAGGTGGGTTTTTTCCTTTATATTAGACTTATAAGCTCAAGAGCAGATAGCTGGACAGTTCACGTTAGATTTTCCCCCTGAAGGCCATAGAATACTAACGGTACTGATTATGGTCCCTAAAGCTGTAATCGTTATCTATCAAAACTTAATGAAAATAAATTTTTGACAATACCAAAAAATACTTCTAAGAAGTGGTCAATAGTGACCAATTTGCGATAAATAGTTATAATTCCGAAGATTCAGATACAGTTTAATGAGGATGATGCCTTGACGTCAAGCTGTAATCCTGATCAAGCTGCAATCCTCTTCGAAATCATAATACAACTATATAAATTTAGTTTTCATAGGTAAGGATCACAGTGTAGCACATAATCTATCCAGAGTTGATGTTAGAGTTTGTGTATGTAAAAGTAGGGTTACTACTCGTAAATGCTACGCTTACTGAAGAACCAGGCGTAGTAAGTAGAACTGTGACAGCAATGAAATAATCATTGTATTAGACATAATCTGTACTTATTGCTGTATTTTGTTCAATCTATAATTAATGAAAACAGCGAATATCGATTTAGTTCACTGAATAGGAAAAGTGGAACAAGAAGAATATCTGATAAATATAGGTACATCTGGCACATATTTTTAAATTTTGTAAGAAAGAAGATAGGTGTTGATTTGATTGATTCGCATGTACAGTCAACAGCACATCAGGTTACCACAAACTGTCGAATTTCCCCAATGGATAGTAAACTCTAAATGCTTGGAGATAAAATTAAAAATCGATTGAAGAAGTTTGACAGTTTTGGATAGCATGATGTGCTGTTGACCCTACTTAATGTTGGTAATTGCAGGTAAAGCAGGCCCTGGATCACCTTCACTACCAAGATCAGAACATAAGCCTCCGCCCGTGGTGGTGCTCAAGAGAGATTGCCGTGACGACGAAGACCGAGATCGAGTTGACAGGGTTGATGGATTCTATTCCCAGTGAGTAAGACTCATTATCCTTTGAACCGTCATATAGTTTTTATTAACTTAGTAAAATTGGCAATAAAATTTCGTATTTTGGCAACCCATCACTCAGTTGGGTAGATATCACCTCATAAGCAATGATAAACTTATTTCCATGTACTCATTGGCAGCAACAGTATTTTCATTTTTTTTTCAATTATAAGCTTTAAAGCAGTAGTCGTAAGGTTCACGATAATCTGCTGGCAGAATCATGCGCTTTGCTTCAAGCTTGTGACTACCCACAGACACGGGACCTTGGGCCGTTCTGGGGGCCCAGGAGGAGGGATCCGACCAGGAGGCGATGGAAGAGAAGAACGGAGTCGGCTTCAACTTGGAGCTCTTTCACCTGACTCCACTGGGCTTGACTTGTATTACAACTCCAGGCCACCTTCTGATCATTCTACTTGGAGGTTAGTGTCAGGAAACAATAAGTAATTTTGTTATTTTGATGCTAAAGTACGGATAGTTTTTGACACGACGATGTCATCTTATATTCAATACAATGTTCTTGATAAAGTGGATACTGGGTCCCTTTTTTGTGAAGCCCTGATCGACTAATGTAATTCTAAGATGACCTCAGTATCTCCTTTTTGATTTCCATGTGGTGATTGGATGAGAATAGCCCCACCCTATTTCTTTCCGTGGGTGTCGTAAGAGGCGACTAAGGAAACACAAATGAGACCTGCCTCCTATTAATCCACCTCAGGCAACGACACCTCAATTTGTTCTGAATCTGAGGTGGCGTCCTATGGTCTCATGTGGTGTGGTAGGCTCTGTAAGGGGCCGTCTGGTTCGCGACCACCCTCCTACCGAAGTCTGACGCCAAACAGCTTGCTGTGTTCCGTCGGTGCGTGGGAGTACCAGTGCCTTAATAGGCATTTTCTGGGTTAACTCGCTTCATCGTCTACCTCATCTATGACCAAGATCAAGATTGAGGTCAAGAGTTAACCAAACTTATAATAAAAAAAATTGAGAGAGATAATAGGTTTGCTGTGAAACACAATCTAGCTCAAGGGCAAAGATGTGGTCAAGGACAAAGTGAGCTCACCCAGAAGCTATCTAGGTATTTACTTTACTTCAAAGAGATACGCGTTATACGAAAGGGACCCAAAAGCTCGAATCAAATCATTAAAATGAGTAGAAAGTAACATAGTATTCTTTCTCACAGTTACCGCCCACCACCTCCAGTAATCACGGAGCAGCCGAAATCATCAACAACACATTTTGTCCCGTACGAAAGATCATATCCCAACGCACTTGAAAGTTTAGCAGAGAAGGTCCATTCGTACTATCCAACAGATAGTGGCAGGTGAGTTTCGTGTTACCATTTGTCTTCAGCTACTGATTAATTACAACTGTGACGTTTTTACTCTCTGGTTTAAGCGATGGTTATCAATTGCCACATTTCAGCACGCGCTTTGGTGGCCGAGTGCCGCGGTCTGGCTCAGAACAGCAACTACCACGAGCTGAAACGCATTCGGATTTTGGCCGCCATTCACTCTTACGGTCAAGCTTGAAAGCTTCTGCTACTGGAGGTAGTTATTTGTTTTGATGTCGGGAAGTTCTGTCATAACTTTTGCTAGTCTTAATTTCTTAAATTTTTTCACAGCTTCGAGCCTCTCTCGTTATGGTCAACGATATGGCATTGGTGGAACTGGACTAACCGGTACTGGTCTAACTGGTACAGGATTGGGTGGAACTGGCTTGGGTCCCGGTTTACCTTCAGGATTATCCACTCACGGCCTCAGTGGCCTTACTGGCTCCAGTCTGGTGGGCTCCGGACTTACAAGCTCCGGTTTAGGAACAGGGTTATCAGGGACGGGATTGGGTTCCACACTCGGAACTGGGTATGGAACCACTGGATTGGGATTATCGTCGTACAACAGCAAGTTTGGTACATCGAGAAGGAATCGAAGTTTAGATTATTCTTCTGATACTGAAGCCACGGCACCAACAAGAACGCCGTATTACTCTGGTCTCAGTGGATACAGGAGTAGCACTTTAGGAAGAGATATTGGATCGAAGTTCAATTCACTACCAAGAGATGTTAGAGGAACTGGTCAGAGGTGAGGATTACTTTTAACAAGAGTTAGAATGTAACCAAGTACTTCCTACTGAGTACTATTACTCAAAGATGCTTTATTCACAGGCTGGGATTGAGTAGGCGAGCCGGTAGCGTGTTACAAGATGAGCCGGAACCGTTGTCCTCACGCTTAGATCTTCGTTCATCCAGAGGTGAGAAATTTTCTTCCATTATGGTTTTATACTCTCCAATCAGACGTGGTTTTTTGTTTATCCTAATCTTATTTGCAGGTCGTCTCCCATCTTCCCCTTCAGTATTTACTTCGGATGAATATCGAGCCTGGTTGTCGCGGGCTCCTTCAACCAGTGCACTTTACGAGTCGTTACGTCCACGGCTTCCAACACACTATTCAGCTGAAAATATTCACGATGCGCTCAAAAACGTGCGTATTTATGACAATTCTATGGCACGACCGTCATCACTGTTATGCGCAATCATTTGAACAGAATTCTAATTATTTACATTGACTTCCAGATTGAAAGTGGAAGCCGTTTCGGCTCAACGTTAGGGTTGGCAGGACGAACAGGCCGTATGGAAAGACCACGGCATCTTCCAGCCCGATCTCTATCTTCACAACAGCTGGGTCCTACAGCAGGAGGGTCAACCAGTGCTCGTCGCGTGAGACAGCTTCTGGAATTGGGATCGAGGTTTAATTGCCCCAACCCGAGCCCAGTACCCACACCTAGTTCACGTCATCAACGCCACCTGGACATCAATCCAAGCGGTAAGTAGTGAATTCTAAAAATGTGAAATTAACCACTGACATTTTTGCGCAATAAAGTGGGACACAGGACGTGTTCTATTATTTTGGAATTATCGGGATGGTAAAAATCCTCTATCTTATAAACATAGATTCTAATCGATTCGATTGAGGAATAGGAAAGTAATTACTACAGAGCTATCACTACATTTCGCCATCACTTTTACAGTGATAAAGGATTGTAATACCTGCAACTAATGTCGGCAAATCTATTTCTGCGCAGTAAAAGAATACAGAATCAAAGAATAGTGCAGAAATCTAGCAAAACAGCTATTCAAACGACCCTCTTCTGTCGGTTCTAGAGTTCCTAAAATACAAAATGGAGAAGCCACCAGCGGGGATGTCATCATCTATGACGGGTCTGTCCCGTTTGGCTGGTGGGGTATCAGGCATGCTGTGGGTGCATTTGCTGGCTGGTCGAGGTCTTCGGCCGACTCCCAGTGGGGCGTCGCCTGGGTCACCACCGACGGGGCCACTCGCCCCACACAACCCTCCAACTGCTCCAAGAGACTTGTACTGTGTGTTGGAGTGTGATCGGGTACACAAAGCCAGGACTGTGGTAAGAATGCTTTCTTGATACCTAGTTGTTAAACTTTATTTTGTATGAGTATACATATAATTTTTTCCTCGCTTATATCTGTTAAGTTTTTGACTTAATTTACCTGATTTCAATAATGACAGTCAATTTGGCATAAATAACGATTGCAGCCGTTATGGCACTTCAATCTAATCTCACCCTAAAATGTTTTGTTTTTATCACAACAAGCTTAGATAATGGAAAAACCCACCTTGATAATGTGTACCATAGAATAGAGCATCATATGCGATTCCAATCTTTTACCTTAGGTCCGAACTGGCGAGCTACAATTCGACTGGGACGAGTCTTTCGAGCTGGAGTTAGTTGAAAACCGTCAACTGGACGTTTTGGTGTACTCTTGGGACCCACAGCATCGCCATAAATTGTGCTACCGTGGCTCCGTTACTCTAACTGACTTGATGTCTCGTGGAGCTACACACCAACTTGCTGTCAAGGTTGGTTATGCTTTTTATTTATACTAATTTACATTTTTACATTAAAGTTTTGCAGCCTCAAATATAATTTTGAACCAAAAAAGGTTTAAATGGAAAGATAATATTGAGCCAACGCAAAACAGTCTCAGCGTCTAGTAAATTCTACATAGACATTAAAATTGGGCTTGTTTCATTAGAAATTGCAAATAATATGATGATGGTTCAACCCAGATGATTCCTTTACATAGACCAAAAAGTCCACGTAATTGCAAAAATAAAATAAAATAAACAAATAAATTTTGATTTGCCAAAAATCAACATTTTTACAATAAAAACAAATCATTTAACCAGATTGCAGAATTAGTATGGTACTGACCTCTGTAATTTTAGATGGAGCCACGTGGCACACTGTACGTGCGTATGCGCCATACAGAGCCGCACGAGTTGTTCCGAAGACGTCCGGCAGCCAATCGCCTTTCACCGCCACCTTTGTTTGGAGCCGAGCTTGACGTGGTCGTCGCAAGAGAAGTTAGACCAACTCATGCGCCGCCCGTACCGCTGATTGTGCGTCGCTGTGTGGAGGAGATTGAAAGGCGGGGATTGGATATTATCGGTAATGCATTATTTATCTTTACTTTGGTCTTTAATTTTAAGGTTTGATTTGACCCGAACTCGCTTGAAATCAAGTTTGAGATGATGTTAAATTGTGCGATTTTCTCAGAAACTTATTGTAGAGTTCCTTATATTTACAGTATGTTATTTTGATTTCCAGGCCTTTATCGACTTTGTGGTTCAGCCAGTAAAAAGCGGATACTGCGTGAAGCATTCGAAAGAAATGCGCGAGGAGTGGAACTGGCACCAGACTCAGTTCCAGACATCAATGTTATCACAGGATTGCTCAAGGACTATCTAAGGGAGCTCCCTCAACCACTGTTCAGCCGTTGTCTGTATCAGATGACTTTGGATGCGTTAGGTTAGTCCTAATGATGTCAGATTTTCTTTTCTTTATCTCCTGTCTTGTGTAATCTGTTCTTTCCAAACGGCATAGCATTTGTTCGGTGTTACATCACTTAAACCTTAAACGTTTTTTTATTTTACAAATTCAGTTCTACATACATAAACGGAATATTTATTGTGCTCTATGGTATAATATTAGTCACTATTCTTTTTTTTTCACAGGAGTTTGTCTTCCAGACGACCGTGAAGGCAACGCTCGATTGATGGCATCTATAGTCGAATGCTTACCTCGCGCCGCTCGAGCCACGCTGGTTTTCCTTCTAGACCACTTGGCTTTAGTCGTCGCAGCTCAGGACCGAAACAAAATGTCCCCACAACACTTGGCGGTGGCCTTAGCCCCGCCTCTCATGTTACACTCACAACCACCAGCTGAACTTGACTATCAAAGGCCCATAAACGTTCTCCAATGCCTCTTACAAATTTGGCCAGCCCCTAAGCGTTCAGGTAATGTCATTACGTCATTTTGACATCACGAAATCACTTGCTATCACAAATGTCAAATGAGTTACTGCACGATTGACGCTTTTGAAAATTGACTTGACATGTAACCGGAGTAAAATATTCAAAAAACTTTCAATTTACGCTTACGTGACTCTTCTCTACCAGAATACTGCAAAATTTAGGTTTAAATTATGTCTTAATAAAACAGCATCATACAAGAAGATGTTTAATTTTTTTTTCTATTACCAGTTACACCTTGAGACATTTCATTTAACATAAACAGTCACAACGATCATGTCATGTCAACAACAGCTACTTACAATACAAATCTACAACATGACGCATGAACAAGCTTGTAGAGGGACTCCTGGCAGTCCTGTAGAACACTAGACAAACACTCTCTGTCAACTAATGCTAAGCGGCCCCTTAACGCATGTATCTTTGTAGACAGTTCGGCGCGGCGAGCCAGCAATCGGGCCGCGTGGAAACAGAGCCAGTGCGTCGCCAGTGGTCTCACTCACACACCCCCAAGGTACTCCTCGACTTCGTTTACTATTTTGTCATATGTTCTCTTGTGCTTTTCTTCTTGTATGTTTGGAGTCTTTTTTAACCCTGGTTTGCCATTATTATCATTGCTACTTATTCAATCACCAGAATGTGCACGTTTCCCTGTCGATGTTTTTTTTATTGATATTTCCCTAGTTAGTCCAAATCTGTTTAACACCGTGAGACCTATTACTTAAAAAAAATGTTTTGTTATTTATTTCCTTGTAACTTGGCATTGTCGCACGCAATCAGAACCATAGTCCTTGGATTCTGTGACATTTATATATTCCTTCCATCCCCGTAATTTATTGCAGTACTTTATAAATGTCTATCTGTCTTGTCTTTTTTCCATTCTTGGTTTTGAATATGAATATCATGAATGAATATAATGATTCATGTGTCGACAGGCCGAGTTCAGCCCTCAGTCAGTCCATATCGGCCTCCAGTGGCAGCATTAGCAGCATCTCCGCCGCCAGCTCTCTCGGGTCGGCCCGCGCCCGACCGCTCGCCTCCCGCACATGTACGTCCATTAACCAATTCATTGCCCTTATCATCATAACTTATTTTATTATTATTTTTATAGTATTCATTGTAATTTATCAATATTATCATAATCACTATTGCGATCATAAACATTATCAATACGAGGATGTTTTTTTAATTTGGATGTTTTTTTAATGAAATGTACAATGACGTTTTCCAGGTTCTCTCATCGGTCAGGGCCGGCCAATATCGTCCGCAGTCGCCGCTGCGAGGCCCTCTGCCCGCTCCGCCTCGCTCCCGGCAGGTGACCGTCTCCTCGCCCGGCTCGCCCAGCAGTAGCTCCGGCTCACACAGTCCGGCTGACACCATTAAACATGGCGGCTCGGTCTCCTCAATCCTCCGTCAGCCGGATCGTGCTAACTCCCCGCGCGGCTCGCCACGCAACTCACCTCGTGCTTCTCCAAGGGATTCCCCTCGCAGCACACCTCGTGAAGGATCGTCCAGGGACCTAACGCCGAGGGATATGACGCCGCGTGAAATGACGCCTCGAGACATGTCGCGGGGCGAGTCAACTCCGCGAGAGGGAGGATCGCGGGAGTCTCCGCGTTCAGCGATCCCCGGCACGTCGGCGGGGCTGGCGGTGACACTGAACGCGGGCGAGCGCGGCGGGGCGCTGTCGCCCCGGTACAACAGCGCCACTAACCCGTTCCTGCAGCAGTACGACGCGGAGGCCGAGGCCGAGGCGTGGCACAGCGCCGCCGCCGACATCTTCTCGCCGCCCGCGCACACATAGTGCTCATAGCGAATTGAGATTTTTCTAGTCAATTTTTTTATCGAATCGAAAGAGTGCTACGATTCCGCTGTATATTATGTTGTTTAACGACGAACGTGGTGCGCGTTCGTGTAATGTTTGTTATATATAGTGCGAGTTACGATGTATATTATTGTGAGAATGTATACCTAGACGCGCGAGGCGACCGCCTTGCTGCTGGCCGCCGTGGCTGCCCCGTAGCCCTCTAGTGTTTATCGTATTGTATTGTACATTGTATATATATACGTAATTGTAGGTACACTCCAGTTTTGTACCGGCGGGCGCCGCGCCGGCTGGCCGCGGCACACACATCACCCCACATATCAGAAGCTTGCGTGCGCGCTCCACACATCATGGACATACAGTTATACATATACTCACATATTCATAGGCTTCACTCATGTAAACTTATCGACTTCATATAAAAGACAATCCGGAGAAAGAGAGATAAGCACGTTATCAGAATAATGTTAGGATCGATTGTAACGTTATGAATGTTATTAATGGTAGTCCAGGTGTCAAGAGTGCACACAAGCGAGTAGCTCGAGTAGGGAGAGTGTATCATAGATCAGACGTACGGACTGTCTTGAGACTGAGACCATATCACAGTAGCTCGTAGATGCCACTCGCAGGAATCCGTCGTAGAACGAGCGATTACGTCACAGTATCATCTATCAACGCTGCATTGTCAATGTTAAATTATTCCAATAATCATTGTTCATTAATCTAATAAATTATATAACGGTAATTATAAATATTATTATAGTGTTAGTAAAGCATTTTTACGAGTCGCTGATTCTATGAAGGAATGGAGTCTTATAATAATTATCCGTTGAGATCGGTCGCAATCTCAAGATCAGAGATGCTGTGTTCGAATTTCAAGTGTATTTCAAGGAACCAGTAATTTTAGGGTTCTATCGTAACCATTTCTCATTTGAGATTCGAAAATAGAATCTCAGTTCTTATCTAGCGTCTGCTAGACATATAAGAGTGGCAAATCGACCAATGACAGCACTGATTCTAATGTCACTGCCATGATTGGTCCATTTATTATAGAACTCATACAATTTATTACCTATACACTTGTTTATATGTCTGTCGGAGGCTACAAGGTTACTATTTACTTTTGAGCAACACTTCAAGACGAAGTTTTGTTGTACTACTGTTTTTTTTTATAAAATAGCGATGCACAAATGACTCGACTGAAAAGGGACACAAAATGTTTTTGATACTTTACTTTTTACCTGTTTCTCGTTTGTATGGAGACTACTACTAGAAGTTATTTTTGAATGCCTCGCTTTTACTGTTCCTTGAATAATTTTGCTCATGAATTCTTGACATTGGTCTTTATATAGTCATCCTTCGCAGGGGCCTCTATTATACTATAGTTGGGAATTCATGGTCAAAAACTATTTCATTGAAGGCAAAAATTATCCAAGCCTTTTTAAATATATCGTAAAACTGTATCAGTTCAAGTTGTTAATGAAATACGTCCTTTGTCTTTCGAACTTAAATATTAGGCCTAGACTTTTTCTGAATATGGACCGATTTTATATTAACATTGCTACCTTGTGCTACATTTTTGCAACATATATTTATTGGTAATAAGTCCCTATTGTTACGGAATTTCGATTTTAGATGACCCTGTTATATATTTTAAAGGGTTTTTCTAACTATGTATCTGTTGGAATCTCAGGATTTGAGTTTTGTAAGAAAAATAGGTAGCGTACGGTAGTTTAGATTTAAGAGTGATCTGAATAGCGTAACACTTCATCTGTCGTCATACAAGCAAAGTATTAACTAAATTGGTTTCTGAAATCATTAAAGTTAGAGAACCAGGAGATCTAATCCTGAGGTCGTAAGCTCAAGTTCCATTCGCGCCGGAAACTTTTATACCAAAAAAAACTTTGTGAATAAACCCAATTATTTCGGCATAGTCGATCAGTGAAAAAACATTTTCTGGCCTCTGTTAAGCCCCGTGGTATCAGATTAGATACCGGAGCGGTAGAATGATATTTCGTCTTGAAACGAAGACTCTAATTAATAGAGCATTATATGCTTCCCCGTGAGAAAAAAACGATGCGATACTCACGATACGATGCAATACGCGAGGTCGCAGAGATTAATTTTGAACTAAGAAAAATCGGGATACGGCGGTGTCGTGATCTTTTGCGCGAATAGACGCGATGCGTCATATTCCTTACTCAATTCAAATTTTTTGTTTCTTTAGTTATCGAGTACTGTAATTAATTTTTTGATGAACTCGTAGATAATACGCATGGCATTGCATTGGGCTATAATGTTGACCTTGACGTCGCTCTTAATAGCACCGGCTTTCGTAGAGCAGTTGTGTAGCCTGATGTGCTGTTGTCTGTACAGCATATAGCTGCAAAACAAAACTGTATCCTCTGATCTCATTATGTCCTCAGTTCTATAGTATTCGCATTTGCCAGCCATTCGTCACTTTTTAGAGCTAAAAATACACAGTATCCAAGCCCTAAGAAATAGGAAACACACCCTGGCCGGCAGCGCCACCTACCAAATATCATTAGTAACTAACTGTTAATCTGACGGCAGATGAAGTATTTCGTGTTGAAGACTTGAAGTGTGGCTCGACAGGAGTAGCCGGCCGCGATGGCGGTAGTAGTGAGTAGTGACTTCGACGCACGGCTTCAGTTGGCTTGGTACCGCGGCTACTGGACTTGCCCCACCTTATATAGTAGCTAGATAATTAAATCTCTTATTTACACGAGAGAGTAAATAATTTTGGAGAAAAATGTTCATTTGTTTGCGATATTTATTTTTTTCCTTTTATTTATAATCAGATTATACAACATTAGTCACAGACAAAGAACATGGTGGTAAACAAAGTTAATTAGATACAGTAATATGAAGAGACTAACTAACAGCAAGTTGATATTATACACATCAACACGGTCTAGGGATATTGCACGATTTTTCAAACAAAAGAGGTCTGTTTGAGAAGCTACAAAAACATACTTGAGATACATGGAGCGCTATAATTTTCAGACGAGCAAGCGCTAAACCTAAATTTTCAATTCTAATCAATAAATTTTGTATTACTTGAAATTTATGAAAACCTGACGAAAATGAACAAAAAATTGTGTAAATTTGACTATTTTCATGCAAAAAGCAGGCAAAAAGTGCATTTTCGTTTTCGTTTCCGTCACGTTTTCATAAATTTCAAGTAAAACAACATTTATTGACTAGAATTTAATATTCAGGTTTAGCACTTGCAATGTCTGAAAATTATAGCCCTCCATGTATCTCGAGTATGCTTTTATAGCTTCTCAAACAGACCTCTTTTGTATGGAAAATCGTGCAATATCCCTAGACCGCGTTGATGTGTGTATTTAGTTAAAAATCGCCCATATTTTTAAATAAGCGTCAAAAAATGTCATGTATTTTATCAACTCACATAGTCTGTTGAGAAATGTAGAGAATCTCTGTTAAAGATAGAGGGAAAATACTGAAAAGACGTTTAGAAAAGAATTAATTTGGTACATATTTATTATAATCACAACATATAAGGTAAAAAATACTTTTTAAAAAATAAAAAATAAACAAAAACATTTTTCTCAACAAATTCCTTACTCTGTCGTATCAGGACGTTAAGTAATGTCAAACATCTGTGTCTGCACTTCCACATTAACATTATTAAATCGTGACAATAAATAACAAAGCTTATATAAAATTTTAAATAGTTTCCTGAATTAATCTACAATTGGTTGCGTTCTGTTAGAATAGAACTTGATAGAATATTATTTAAAAAATTTGCATACGCTTTCACACTTGATAAAATGTATTGAATAAAGATAGCTCTACAAACAACACCAAATATTTTATCTTCGTTCATTATTATAGGTACCAACATGAAAACAAAACAAGTACAAAACCGAACAGAAGTATATCCATAACTTGCTAAATATTAAATAGTAAAATAAGTGCCCATTTATCAGTATCTGAATTCCGTCGAAATTTTAATACATGTTTAACTCTTTGTGAAATCATGTGTTTCAATAAATTCAGTCTTTATCTGTCAAATATACTTTAGTGTAGTTACACAGATTTTTGTCGTTACTAAAAACGAGCTTTAACTATTATTATTTAGTACACTCTGGTGTTATCGATAAGTATTGTATCGATTATCGAAGGATAAGTATAACGTGGTTGGTTGTTGTTTGACTTTGTAGATACTTAAAGACTTCACTTGTTTGGATAGGTTTTACACTGTGTGTATAGAATAAAAGCTTATTTAATGCAGATAAGGCAATAAAGTTTAATTAGTAACTCTGCAACATTTAGACTATAACATTGTTCTGCAGATACTGAAGTCTTTATGTGACTAAAAAGTCGTTTTAGTAGTTGCTAAGAGTTATCTTTTATCCCTAACAATATATAAAAAAAATATATTATATAAACGACAACTTAAATCTCGCTTTTTCTAAATCTCAAATGATATTACAGAGTTATTTAAATAGATCCTTATATTATACCTTGGTCCTTAAATAAAGAGTCTTTTCTAGAATTTATTTATTGTATAGAGAATCAATGTATAGTAAATAGTGAATGTTTTTAATAGTGTTGTTGATTGTGGGGCAAGTTTATTAGGTGTCGGTCGGTTCGTTTGCGTTGCGAGGCACAGGCCTCCAGATAATATCAGTATTTCGACAATTTGGTAAAGTAGCGTTATGACGTGTACTTCGTAACATACGCCCCCATATCTGGGCATCTACTCTGTACAATCTACGATCAACGGACGGCCGATAATTGTCACTACCTGTCACTGTCATCTATATAGCGCAAACTATAGCTCTAAAATTTCGGTCGTAGACTTACAGAGTAGAGAACCTGTACCGAGCGAGGGCTGAAACACAGACGAAAATAAAATAATACGACGTTAATTACGATTTTTATTTCTATAAAACAAATACCTACCTTCCCTTCACGCTGGACTGGGATTGAAGGAAAAACTTAGAATGTGCCAGCTGCCAACTCTTCCAAGGTATACTGTGGAAGCCAGTAAGTGGGACGTAATTGTTTTTCTGTATCGTGGGTGAACATATCTCCATAAAAAAAAGCAACCCTCAGAATGTATGTCAAGCATGGCATCATGTTAATCACGTGATGCTCTGCTTACCCCATCACGAATTATGGGCGTGAGTGTGTGATGGATGGAAAAAAAGGCGAATCAGTAGAGCAGCTATGCATAAGCACCGTGAAATATTTTTGTTATAATTATCTTGTTTCGCCCGTTCTTTCATTTTATCGCAAAGCGGAACATGCCGTGTGGTGATCGGTTGAGAATAACACCACCCCATCTCTTTCCGTGGGTGTCGTAAGAGGCGACTAAGGAAACACAAATGAGACCTGCCTCCTAGTAATCCATCCCAGGCAACGACACTTCATTTTTTTTCTGAATCTGAGGTGTCGTTCTATGGTCTCATGCGGTGCGGTAGGCTCTGTAAAGGGCCGTCTGGTTCGCGACCACCCTCCTACCGAAGTCCGACGCCAAACAGTCTGCTGTGTTCCGTCGGTGCGTGGGAGTACCAGTGCCTTTATAGGCATTTTCTGGGTTAACTCGCTCCATCGTTGACCTCATCTTTGACCTTTATGGTCAAGATTGAGGTCAAGAGTTAACCCATCTTATAATAAAAATAAAAAAAGATCAGTTTGAACGACATTGACATGACAAAACGTGCAGGTGGAAGCGCTTTACACTAATAACTGGGGGATGTCGACAAGGTATCATGCTTGGTACAATTTTTTTCTGTAAAGGCCTCGCTAGAAAAATGGTTAGAGGGTTCGACTGTTAGAAAGGTATGAGTCTGGTCCCCAGTCCAGTATCTCCATAACTTTTTGTTACAAAATATGTTCTTGTATAGTTATTGTATTTATAGCTGGCGCTCTTATGCTGAAATAAAATATCTCGAGGTTTTTTTAGCTTTCGTTTTGTTAACTTTCTTGTTGACAGATTCACAGCGGTCAGACTAACTGAACCTCGGAATGATTTAGTTCTGATCTTACTGAGCCACAAATAAGTCCAAAATGTAAAATTGAAAAAAAAAGCAACGATAACCATCGAAAAATACTTACATCTGAGGAAACAAGTAACTGGCGCCATCTTACAACACTAGGCATAACTGATAAAGGTTTAGGGTATATCAGCTAGATGGCGATGTCAGTCACATCAGAATTGTAGAGTGTAGATTATAACAAACTGGTAACAATTTAGGTTAAAAATAAAAGGTGTATTTTTTTAAATAGTATTTTTTTGGTAGCTGCAGCTATCTTATCAATAAACAAAATCAACAAGGCATTGAACGTGATAAAATACTTCGATAAAAATTTTAAAATCCCTTAAATCGCGGACCCCTAAGTGATTCACACATAGAGATATAAGTACATAGACCTAAGAAAACAATTGCTATTGTGGTATGTATTCTCTACCGTGGTGTGACTGCATCCCTAATCACCGCTGCTCATTCGGCTTTAGGCGAGTTGCTGAAATACGAATTTGGTGTAGATAATATCGAGATACAGGAGTTGATCGAAGGATACAGGTAAAAAACTGATAAAGGGACATTTCCTTCCCTCCCTCACCGCCGGCTCGTCCCTCACCCTCGGGTACTTTTAGTATGTTCACCTGGAAGCGTCAAGGAATAGCTGTACCAACTTTCGAAACTACGCAAATTATTTTGGTCTAATTATGTATTTTAATGTTCTCAGGCTAACTGAACCAAAAGTGCGATCATTTTTTTTTATGTTCTGAAAATGAACAAATGATACATCATTTAATACAATACATAACTCTTTATTTGCACACAAAAAATACAAGTCCAAGAAACACAAACATAAGCATTGTGATACAAAAAGGCGGCCTTATTGCTAGGCCTTAATTATGTATGTCAACTTAAAAAAACTTATGAATCGATCGGCTTCAATCCCAACTATGCCTATTAGAAAATACCAAAACGTTGTCTAAATACCTCTATAATATGTAGATATTATGTTTTGTTTTTGTTGACTTTGAAAAAAAAACGCTGAATTAATTTGAAAGAAATGTATTAAGTACCCCTACTCTATAAAAAAAATTTGGAAAATCAGCTGATGTTTAACGGATTAATCGAGTAACAAAGATACAAAAAAAAACATACAGTCAAATAGTAGACTACTTCGCAAAAAAGAAAACGTTCTAATTATTCTAACTAGAAGATAGTTGGAACTGGAAAACTAAGTCTGTAGATTTAAAAGTTATTTACTGCAAACAAAGCATAACATTGAACAAAATGGTGACGAGAATTCCTTAGGAATGAACGTGATACTGTTTTTATAAAGTATAAACTCTTATAAAAGCCCTTAGAGACCCTCTGTATTTTACGAGGAGCGTGGAGGAATTTTCATCGAGTTTTCCACATTCTAGAGATCGGTATGCAGTCAGTGTAAAGCACAGGTTGATTTAAACACGAGTATATTATTTTGTTGGTGCTAAGAATGTTTGCAGCCATGTAGGTAATTGTTTTTTTTAATATTTCACCTGCATAATTTTAGAAGGAATAGTCTGTTGTAGATAGACTGGTGATCTTTTACATGGGAGTGATCTTCTAAGGATTCCGATTTAACCGTATAAGTTGTGGAAGTCTAACGAACAATCTGTATAACTGCAGATTGTAATCTCCAAAACATTTGAAAGTACCGTCTTAAATTTCTACGTTCATTTGATGCTACGCCTATCCCCACAGAAGATCTAAGAGGGGTAAGTATGTTGAGGTATTACAAAATTTTAATAAAATTTAAATATTAAAGATACCATTGGCTTTTCTAAAAAGTAATTAATTATATCATTGTAGTGGAAACCTATACTTGACGACACTTGTGGAAAATCAGATTTGTCTATTCGTAGTTTTCAATCTTGCAAACATGTAACCACTGCGCCGGTATCAACTTATCAGGTAACATTACAAGCAGAGGCCATTTGGCTGTTTGAAAACACTGACACCAGGGTCACGAGAAGAAGAAGACCTTACAAGCAACTTTAAATTATTTAGCAAAACTTTAATTGATGGTTCAGCCAATGAAACTAAAAAACTGTCCCCAAGGATCACATATAAAATCCGCAAAAAAGTTTTTGACTTCTCATACAAAAGTAAATCAGCTGATCGCACAGGGCCCGATTCTGTAGTTTCAGTTGTGTGTCAATGGAATGGACACCATTTTATTCGTTCATGTGGCAAAATGCAGAACTATCCAAATAACATACATCTCATGACGGCTGCTTTGACTGGTGGCGCCACCGCCAACTAAATTTTCAGTTGCTAGGTAGTTTGCAACTTTATGTTCGGTTGGCGTTGGCGCTGCTGGTCGGGGTGGTTGTCAGTGAGTATATAAAAATTAAATAGTTCTCAATTTCACCACCTGAACAAATAAAATGGCCTCCATTCCATCGACACACAACTGAAGTTATAGAATTGGGGCCCTGGTTGCTGTTCAGTTTCGTGGGCTAATTCACATCCTTAATTTTTGCTTAACAATTCACAGAAGTCACCCAATACCTGTCCCCTTATTTAAAAATTCTTCGAATACCACTCATCATATTTTTCCTCAATTCATAATTTATTCCAAACCAAAACCAATCTCAGGGGACCATACCTGTAGAAAATAGAAACCTTCACAATATTCAGAACCTTTTTATTAAAATTCCGATACAGTACCTCAATCCGAACGACATCTTTGTAAAATTTACTGGATTAGTAAATTGTGGCTTGGAAGTAGCAACTCATTTAACTGGGAATAGTAATTACTACTCAATATAAGTAGGCGTAAAAGGAAAAGGTTGGAATGTGCCAGCTGACAACTCTTCCTAGGTATACTGTAGAAGCCATTAGGGACGCGAGGGTTTGGTTGTATCGTGGGCGCAAAGCTGACAACCTATCACCACTAAACTCGTGTTCCATCTAATAACCCTCAGAATGAATGTCAAAATTGGCATCAGAAATGCATGAAGTTCTACCTACCCTGAAAGGGATTATAGGCGTGAGTATATATTTATATGTTCCATGTTAGCTGAAACGCAGTTCCAGTGAACTGTATATTATCAACTCGGAACTTTTCGATACAAATTCGGAATGAAATGTGCCTTCAATTGGAATTAGTCGACCCGGACAAATCCTAATTGAACTGCGCACACGTTGGCATTTATCTAGTAGTATATTGTAAGGGTTCTTTTCGTATCGAATTGAATAAAGCTGCTTAAAGGCTTTCAAAGGTTTTTCTATTTATGTGAGAAGTAAATCGGCTCAGAAGTAAAGTAAGCTTTCGTTAGAAATACATATCTAGTTGATTATGAAAAGATAATGTTTTTGTAAAGCATGACGTGAACTTTTACCGTTTCTGTTTTGATTTTGTTTTGAATGTATTAAAACTTTGAAGGGTTTCTGCTCTAAGCGTATATACATATATTATACTTGCTTTCGTAAAACTGTCGCCAAATTAATCATATCGAAGTCCCGGAGGAAATTAGAAAGTCCCTCAGCCGTAACTCCTTCAAACACAGAGTACGGTGTCACTTTTTGAAGCTGTTATATGATTCAAGCTGACTTCTTCATTCTTATATTATGTATTTATATACCTATTATGGTTATGTATATTCATATTGTATGTATCTATATTTATTATAATTACTTTATGTAAGTACAAGTATGCATTTGATTATATATTTAGTAGGTATTACAATTATTTTCCTTTGTTCTTAGTGTAGTTTTATAGTTATTAAAGTAATTTCATATATTTGTGATATGCACCTACCACGTACATCTCCCAATCACCCTAAGGTAGACTGGTAGATAATGCCATTAGGCATTAAGTCCGCCCATGTACTTTTAGTGCATTAAGTAAAATAAATAAGTAAAATAAGTCAAACTCAGAAATAATTACTTTATTTGTAAAAACTTAAAAAAACTAATATGTCGACGTATTTTGAATGATGTACGTCGATACGTTATTTTTTTTAACTTGATGTCTGTTTGCAAAGGTGCACTTATTCCCTTGAAAATAATTGACGATAATCTCATGTTACAAAGGACAATGCTAATAAAAGCACAGGTCTTTTTATGATAGCTGTTCTATATTTATAAACAACTAGCTGTCCACCCGCGACTTTGTTTCCTTGGGAATTGTCCCGGTGGATTTTTTTTTTAAATATACTGGACTTACTTGTTTTTTTCTTTTCAGTTTTTATCAGTCGGGTTTTTTATTTTTTAAATTAATTATTTTTATTTTACAGTTTTATAGTTAAGGCGACTACAGCACCTAAATTACGATTTTATGATGCGTAGATAAGCATGACGCACTGCATTAATTCGAAGAAAAAAAATACTACGGTAATATTCAGGACATAAACTAGATAAGTAGTTTGATGAAAACATGATTCAGCACTTTTGGTTCGATAGAAAAAGCTCACAAAGTCACCTCTAAACAATATTGTGTATATTTTAAGCTGTAAAAACGATAGTAAAATGCTCACAGGAACTTGAATTTGCTATCAAAATGTTCGTGATTGAACACTCTCGATAAGTAGTTAACGCATTTATCGATTTAAGCTGTTACCTTTCCATAAATCTCATTTTTCTAACTTTCGAACATATTTTTACGCACGCACGCTTTCATAGTCCGTAAACTTCGTGTATCGACACTGTTCGCACTGCCGGCCCAGGCCTGTTGAGAGACGGAGATGGCACTATTCCTATGTGTGGTGCTGCCTTTATCGGGTGCTGTAGTCGCCTTAAGGTCAGATATTTGTTTATTGATTTTATCATTAGCTGTATATATATATATATCTCACTTGCATAAAAATTTAACAATTTCCGAATTAAAAGCCTATATTTAAGTGAAAATCATTTCTAACCAACTTTAAATCGTTATAGATCCTAAACGGTAATTCTGATTGAAAAACGTATGAGAAACCTAACAATGATTTTTAATTAACTATTCAACGATACCCGACTTGACATAGTTTGTCGATTTTCATTTTTTTCTTTTTCACATTATGGCGTCCAAAATCGGCCATTTTGATTTTTCCAAATTTTTATACTTTCTATAACATTTGCGCCGTCATGCATGACAAATCCAACGACGTATCATTTATCAAAATCGGAACCTGCGTTTGGTCTAAATAGTGCCACAAAGGTACAAACATACATATATAGGCTGAAAAACACATTATCCTCTTTCGCGTCGCGCAGTCGGGTAAAAAAGAATCGTCCAAATCGGTCCAGCCGTTCTCGAGTTTTGCGCTTAGCAACAGATTTAGTGATTCATTTTTATAGATACACCTCTAGATAAACATATATCCTTAGAATATTGTCTAAAACCCATACGTAACACTTCCGTCAAACAATAGAGTAACAAAGAATAATTTCCTCTATACATCACCCTAGCCGTTTAAAATGATGGATAGACCAACCCAGGATAATGATATCCCGCGCTGCTAGCTTGATTAATGAAGGATCAGAACTTTGTGTTCCAAGGTATTTCAGTGGTAGAGTAATATTGGTGGATGGATTAGTTGTACGTGTTTGTGCGATCGATAAATTAATCTCAGTGAACCTTTCGGGGCAAGAAAAGAAGGTTTGTTTCTATGTACCTATCGTAATTATTTTTCTTAACACTTTTGCGGGGAGAATGAAGTTCATATATGTAATTTTTTACTAGTCACTGTCATATATAGAGAGCGAATTTGATCTAGCTGTTACTATAATTTTGGATATGATTTTTTATAAAATGACCTCATATGGAATTTGTTATTTTTGCGTCAAACAATAGGTACAGAGTCATGCACATCAAGTTCACCCAATTCATTGAAAAACCATTCTTATCGCAACAGTATAGAGTGCACGAATGGGAAGCTTGGCCCTCTGTACCTAAAAGAAAAAAAAAATTAATTTCTAATAAAAAGGGTATTTAGACGTAAAAATACTTACCTACCTATTTATTGTGTGGGAATCAAAAATTTACTATTTCAAAAAGTAATTTTTATAGACTGTATGGAACTGTTCAATTAATTTATGTTCAGAGTAGTATAATAATATATTACTAGTTCCGAATTCCGCTGTTTCATTATCTATTAGCTGTATTTCAAATCATAATTTCCACTAAATTATAATCTCCATTTACCCGTACCGTCCTCGAAACAGCAATTAACCTACACATTTTGCATGGAGGCTAATGGTGAGAAGGCATTATAGGCATGAAATTCATCCCGTAATGCCTCCCCGAAGAGGGAATTAAAATTCAAGGGACAAATGGCGAAATGAACGCCACGACCTAGATAGGAAACTTGGGGAATATGAATACCCAGCAAAGAAAATTACTCTTTTATAACTTGGAAAAATGTAAAAGTAAAATGGGTTGCATGTTGGAATATTAATATTTATAAGGTTGTGTTATATACAGGGTGTAAAGGTCATCTTAGCAAAAACTGAAACCCTGAATTCAGAAACCTCAATTCTTAATGATTTTCCAGTGGAATTTAAAATTTTCAAATTTTTTCTAAGTTTTTAAACGTTTTCTGCTTTTAACTTCAATAATTTATTCGAATACAATCCATTTTCCAATAAAAAACAATAATAACAGCGTAAAACATGAAAAACAGCAATATACATCGCATTTCGATAATTTCGCGGCGCGGGGGGACCGCGCGCGGGACGCGGTTACACAGCACATTGCGTAGCGCAAAAGTAGATAAATAACGAAAAACTTAACTTGGCATTTCCGGGAAAAAAACATCACTTGTAATTCATCATAGTTAGATAGATTCAACCGTTTAAGTATTTGCTAAGCTGTCCTCCCTACATAACTTTAATCAATGTGATGTAAGTTTGAGAGGCTAATATAAGCCATGTTTAATTATCAAATTAACTACATTTGTTTAGCATAAGTAAAATGAGCTTAAATGCTTAAAAATAATCGAACATTTGCAAAAAATATAGTTATTGATAAAGATTAAAAATATGTATTAAGTGACTTAAAAAATCAGCTAGCAAAAACTAAGGATATGAATCAGCCCATGAAACTGAACCGTTGAAACATGAAGTTTCGTTTTTACATACAATTTGCTTTTTAATGGGGAGCCGAATTTTTGTTTGAGAATTTCGTATATCTTCCATGGGAAAGTTGTTAAGCTTCATAAAGTTAATCAGCCCTTAAAGTTTCGCTAACTAATTTAAAGTCCCTTAAAACAAAACATCTGGCACGTACAACTAAGACTCTTATTTATTTCGCCAGAATCGCCCTACTGCCAAGCAAAGGCGGGAAGCCTTCCTCTCTATCTTGAGCTTTATCCATCTCCGATCAAATGTATCTAGTTGGTTGCACAATTTTCGTTTCGGTCTGCTGCGCTGCGTTTTTTTTTTGGGCAGCCATGCGGTAGTGATTTCGGCAAACAGTTTGGCGGGTATGCGAAGACATGGCCTCCCATTTAAGTTTATCTTTTTTTTTGTATATTTTAATGTTATTATTTGCATATTTATACATGTCCATGCCTGCATGTATATTTTGTTTTGTCTAAATAATTCTTCTTTTTCTTTCCATTCAAGCGTGCATAGAGCTACGATAGTGGCCAAAAAATAGATATACTGAGCGTCCATAGCCGCTATAACAGCCAGTTCGCGGGAGGCCAGTTAATTGGTCACTTTTTGGTATTTTTAAATAGTTTGGTGTAATTTTTACCTCGGTACTTGTTAATAATAGCGTTATATGAAGTACTTCATACCTGAAAGTAGTCTTTTTCTACAAAAAGTTGCTAATATTTGGGTGCCGAAGAACAGTACTAAATTTCGGATTTTATCTAATATCTTTAAGCCAAGCAAACTGCGTTTCTTACACTACACTGGCTATCTACCAACCCTTTCGAATAAAATATTTCAAAAGGTGTTCAAATTGGGATGTGAGTCCCATCCGTTTGTACCTTCCATTCATACCTTCGGTCCTTATCTAGAAATTATATCACACAGGCCCTTAGGGCAGCCATTCAATTTTATTCCCGGACCCTTTGTACGGTTACAACTGTATGTTTGCGGGAATGTTTTTTCTTATCTCGTTCGTTTTATTTTGCTACGGAACCCTTTTTCAATTTAGCCGTTTCGTATTGAGTGTTGGAAGTTGTTGATTACGTTTTCTGTTCTGAGCCGAGTAATACGAGAAGAGGTACAGTTTGTTCTGGAGTTGTTCGCTTTAATTTCAATTCGTTGGTAATTTTGTACGGTTTTTACCTGTGAGTTTGTTTTTGTTTATCTTCTTAGTCATAGCAGATCAAGGAGCTAATAAAAATATTTTGTAATAAGCACTATTATGTAGTAAAAATATTTTGTATGTAACTAACACTAGCGTAAGTCAACATTGTTACTAACACTATGGGCTAATGACCTGAAATAAATAATTTGAATTGAATTGAATTGAATTACTAGTACGAAACTCTTCTCTTCATTTATTTATTTACAATGGTTTCGCTATTGATCATAATTTAGCTCTAGGGGTAAAATACGGTCGAGGATCCAGTGAGCTCACTTGAATTTTGAAGATATTTAGGTTGTATAAGCTCGGAAATACAGACGCTGGCAAGAGAATTCCACTCCTTGGCAGTGCGCAATAAAAAAAATAACTCTAGAATTAAAAATGTTGTAACCCACGACATTCGATTTTTTATAACTTTTAAATGACTAAACCAATTTTGATCAAATATAACTAAAAAAATAAATAAATTAAATTAATTTTATTTCAGGTATAGGTACATTGTACATTCCCCATAGTTTATAATAATACAATACTCATAATTATAGCTAAGAACCATTTCGATTACGTAAGCTTTCAATTGAAAAAACCGCATTAAAATCGGTCCATTGAGCTACGATGCCACATATAGATACACAGATACACACGCCAAACTTATAGCACCCCTCTTTTTTATGATAGTGTTATGGCCTTGAACTAGACTATAACTTTATAAGTTATTTCTAGAAAAAATATTTTTCTTTTTATTTTCCCTTACCATCTCTTTGTCCTTCCACGCTGGACATTAAGAAAACTTAGAATGTGCTAGCTGCCTACTCTTCCCAGGCATACTGTAAAAGTTAGTACGTGGGACGTGAGGGTCTTGCTGTATCATGGGCGAAAGGCTGACCACCTCTCACCATTACACAACATGTTCCATCTAATAACCCTCACCATTTGTGTCAAACGTGGCATTAAGTGGTTTTCTAGAACCACTGATGCTCTGCCTACCCCGTGAGTGATTACAAGCATGAGCGTATGTATGTATGTATGTCTTTGTCCCTTCTTTAGTTTATATCTCTAGGACTCATATTAATAATCAAGTGTGCAAATACAGAAAAAGACGATATATGGAAAGGTCACATTTCATCAATTTATCACATATGTTTGCTTTCGTAGGGTAGATATATTTTTTTGCTTATGTCCCTTTGGCCCTTGCATGGGCCAAAGGGTATCACCGGCCTCCGTCAAACTTCTTTATTGGTAGCCATAAAAAAGATGAAGGTGGGAAAATTTTATACAGCTTATGGAACTAAGCTCGAATATCGCACTGAGTGTCATAAGTTTTCATCATACTTGTGGATGATCTAAAAGATTGAATAATTTTTTAACTAAAGTGTATTTTTAACCCCTGAAAAATTCTTCCATGCTGGACTGACTTAGAATGTGCCAGCTACCTACTCTTCCCCAGGTATACAGTAAAAGTCTGTAAGTGAGAAACGAGGGTTTTGCTGCATAATGGGTGAAAGGCTGATTACCTCTCACTATTATGCAACTTGTTCCATCTGATAACCTCACAATTTATGTCAAAGGTGGCATCTAGTGGTTCTAGAACCACTGGTGCTCTGCCTACCCCGTTAGGGATTAAAGGCGTGAGCGTATGTATGTATGTATGTAAAAAAACGAACGGCCGAATTCAATGCGATTTTTTTGGTTTAAAAGCTGATGTAATAATGCTCAATCGTTTAAGAATTACCTTTTTGTTAGAATTACCTATAAGTTCATTGGAGAAAGCTGTTCGGTTTTACGGAGAGAATTACTTCCTTTTGTAAACTAGTTTAAGTAATGATTATAACTTGTGAAGTGTGGTCTTACAACACTATTACCAACCATTCATTCTTCCATAAATCATAGAAATCGGTTAAATACAATTTTCTACGTTAAAAAAACGTATGGGTCACCGACTTCAACCCCAACAACAGTTCGCACAAAGTAGATAACTAGTATTTTTTGCAGACTACAATGCCTATTAGCAGATAACCACAAACGAAAATGTTACTCATTTTTGTATTTTTTTGTTTTTGTTGATTTTTTTAAAAGCACTGAACCATTTTCGATAAAAATTATATGAGACCAACTCTAGAGTATACTTTTGAACAAAAAAAGAATTTTGAAAATCGGTTCATAAATAGTGGAGAAATCGGTGAACATACATAAAAAAAATACATACAGTCGAACATAGAACCTCCTCCTTTTTTGAAGTTGGTTAAAAATACGGCCACTGCGCGTAGGTTTCGTTCACATATCTCATTTAAATTCCTATTCAATCGAAGGTTCATATGAGTCTTTGAATACCGATCGGTCCCGTGAGTACTTTCGCGTTTCAAAGCTGATCCCCGCGGCTATTTTTTCATATAACCTTTGTGCTGAGAAAAATAAAGGGATTTTTTTCCGCTCGAGATTTTCTGTAGAGAATTGAGTACACTTACAAATCAACTTGAGCCCACAGAGTTTGGCGTTACTGAGTGTGTGATTTCTTGAAAAAGTTTGAAAAACACTGGTGAATAAAGAGTGCCTAGTTTGTTTTCTCGCCTAGTTTACTTTCTTATAGAGAATATAGTTCTTTACATAAAAAAAATTGAAACTTAAGGTTTTCTAAACACAGTACTGGCTACATTTTTCGGTTTTAGGCCGACTGATAGTGGCGCTGCCTCATGATCCTAGGGTTCGATTCCCGGTCGTGGGCCTTTGAGTGTGAAGCATTTACATTAAACAATTTGGAGAAATTTCAGCAGTTTGAAAATTCTGACATGAATGTAAGACAAGTCGGCCACTACTTGATTATCCTTTTGTGATAACAAAGGAAGATCCGAAAATAACTTACATGGTTCACCTGGGATTCACGTAGGGTTTCCATAGATATTGTTATTTTGTCGTTGATTGTACGGCGGGGATGAAAAGCTACGATATCGTAGCACTGTACTACGAAACTACTAATTACGAGTGAAAAATTACACTAGTAGTCAAGATTGTTTAATAAACTTATTATTTTAATACAACATAATGCCCATCTAATTTGTTAGGATAAAACTGTTTGTAGTAAAATAAATAACTCTACCAAATTAAATAGAGAAATACTATACAAGCACTTATTTCAAAGTCAAAGTCAGAATTATGTGTTTCAAAGTCAATTTCAAAGTCCACACTTATTTCAAAGTCACTTTGTGCATTTGTATCTTACGTTGAATAAAGTATACATAGCTGTAATGTTACAGAGAACATAGAGCGAGTCGTAACGGTTTGCTGACGGTTGAATTCGGAAATTGAAATCGATATTTGATATTGAAGGGCTGATAACATCAGCAATGGCGGGCGTTTCTCCTAATGTCTCTAACATAATAGGTTTCTTTACACTAGGAACTGTATCTATGATCTCTACATTTATTACATGAAATGGACATTTTGGGAATATAAAAGGATTTTTAGGTGACAGTTTAAGTAACAAAGAATGTTTAGTAAAATAATGTGTTTTGGGAAACTTAATGTCATTTTTTTACTATACTTTCAGTATTGTGACGACAAATAGTCATTTTATTATAAATAAATTCTAACATACATTGTTTAGAAATGCCAAACTAATTGTTTCAACAATAGGTTTGATGGATACATTGCCGCCAACTGAAAATTAAGTTGCAAACTATCTAGCAATTTAACTTTCAGCGGCTCGAGTATAACGCGCGTAATGGGCCGCGCGGTCCTATGTTAAAATCTCAACATTGACAACGCCAGAGGGCGAACAAGCCTCTGCGCGGGGCCCTCGTGCAATCAAAGTGAAGTTTCACCGTCAACCGAGTGGCGCGCCGCGCGAGTTTGTCACCATCGTGCTCGAGCTGCGTTGGACGTGGCGCTGCCAGTCAGTAGCTGTCATAAAATGTATGAGGTTTCCATTGTTTTCCACTTCACCGTCTAAAAGGATAAAATGGTCACTATTTTCATTTCACCGTCATTGAGACGCCATGGATTAGTGGAACAGCTGTCTTAAGCGAAATAATGGCGAATTTAATGTATAAATTAAAATCAATCAAGTGAACCAGTCCATTAAAGCAGTTGATAATTGTAAGAACCAACGTAGAGAATGGCACATAAATACATACATACGCTCACGGCTATAATCCTCATTGGGGTAGGCAGAGCATCCAGTGTTTTTAAAACCACTTGATGCCACGTTTGATGTACAATCAGAGGATCATAAGGTAAAATGTGATGTAAGAGGTGAGAGGTTGTCAGCCTTTCGCCCATAATACAGCAAAACCCTCGCGTCTCACTTGGCAATTTGCTAGTTTTAAACATATTATAAAAAGTTCTTACAACAATTTTAACGGCATTTTGTATGTTAAGTGGAGTTTTTTTTTCAGAATTTAGTTTCCTGGGGTTTTTGGGAAGATTTTGTGAATTTTAATCTGGAAGTATTCGTATGGTGTGCTGACTATAATTATAATTTTATAAATTTGAATATAAATTAGCTATCGAAACTTTAGAGGGCGATTCTCCCCATGAAGCTGAACAACTTTCGCCAAAGAACCTGTACGAAATTCTGAAAAAAAATCTTTGACTTCCCATACAAAAGCAAATCAAGTTGTACGGAGATGCGAAATAGTACCTAGATTGTTAACCGAAAATGGAAAGAATCAATTCCCGAGGTATTTACCCGTGTTAAACACTTTACTTTTCATTTCGAATATGAGGAAAATAAAACTATTTGTTTATCTGAACTATTTATTGATAATATATAAGGTCCTAATTTATTAGTCACTTACCTTCTAAGGCGTTATTGTATAGGTTGATAGCATTCCAAAAAACCACATAAAAATTAATTATCTGAAAATTAAATTTTGTAAAAAAAATAAAAAATGAATTTTCCATTTAAAGATAAAGGAAGGGTTCTCTTTCGATTATAGCCGTCCACTCCCCGCTCGCCCGCTCTACTACTGCCATTATTATTTACGTTTGAATGGATGGGTTTATTCAACATAGTAATGAAAAAATATCTTAACAAAATTTTTCAAGACCTTTTAAATTTAATATTATGCTTTTGTTTTTTGACTCAAATGATATATTTTGACCTACACAATAACGTGTTAAAAGGAAAGTGACTAATAAATTAGGACCTTATATAATAATATTAGTAGTACCTATTTTTTAAATTCCGTCACAGATACATAACAGATTAGTATCCCGCCAATTTATGTCGACTTTTTAAATTTAAATATGGAACTCACCGCGTAATGAGGGATTTTCTTTTTCTTTTTTTTTCTTTTTTCCCCAGTCGCCGGATAGATGGCGCTAAACTATGTACGTTACTGCAAGGAACGGAACGTTAAATTATTTTTGATTAATTCATTTGAACGTAATTTTGAGATCATAAGACGAAACGTTATAGTCATATCACATCAATATCACGTCTACCATACGTAGTTAGGCGATTTTACGAAAACAACGAAAAAACAAAAGTGAATTATAACAAAGCGCGAGAAAACTAGGATGATTGGAAAGCCAAAACAAACTCAGAATATTTGATGCAATGTTTTTCTCCAAGCCTTTTGGCTTTGGCACTTAGTAACGGAGTCAGTTCAGCGCCATCTAGAGAGCTCTGGGGAAAAACTTTTTTTTTTTAATACCCAAAAAGAAAACCTCCCATTGTTGCGGCTTATTCACAGTGGCTGTTTAGAAACTCACATGGCCGCAGCATTTTTTTTATTAGTATTTTTTTACATAAGACTCTTCACAGCTGACATCAGTTCTTTTAAAGTTCATTCCGGCCCTTAGGTGGGAAGTAATTTGTATGAGTTTTTCCCTCCCTATGGAGAGAAGCAGCATTTTCCACCCAATAATCAGATCAAAATAACACTACTTTCCGAGTATCAGAAATGAAAAATGTTTTCCATATTTCATCCTATGTTTAGTTTTTCAGTTCAGTGGACTAAATAACATCCTTAATTTTTGCCAACTAATTTAAAGTCACCTCTTATAGATTCTTTTGTCTACTTTTTGTAAAATTGAATACTGAATCAATTCAACAAGAGTTGAAAGATCTGTTAAAACTTTTTCGTTTTCTTTTCACATCAAACGGTAATTTTTTCGTTTGTTTATTTAAATTATCGTTTCGGCAGTCGTTAAGGAAATGGTCGGAAATAAAGATTACAGATTGTGTTAAAGATAATGAATTTATTCGTCGGTTAAAATAGTTTTTGAGATTTCGTAACTTTAAACGTTGTGTCAGAACGTAGTTGCAGAAACGTTCCGCGCTTGTTTACGGCGCGTGCGATACAAATGTTGAACACACGGGTGTTCAAGAAGCGCACAAAGGTTTAATGCTATTTTAAATAACATACTCACACTTACTATCTTGTTGACGTAAACTAGGACGGCATCACATTTAGAGAGAATAAAGAAAGAAGCTTTTTTTATTATGAGATAGGTTAACTCTTGACACCAATCTTGACCAAGGTCATAGATGAGGTCGACGATGGAGCGAGTTAACCCAGAAAATGCCAATTAAGGCACTGGTACTCCCACGCACCGACAAAACACAGCAAGCTGTTTGGCGTCGGACTTCGGTAGGAGGGTGGTCGAAAACCAGACGGCCCTTTACAGAGCCTACCACACCGCATGAGACGGTAAGAAGACACCTCATATTTCAAAATTAACTGAGGTGTCGTTGCCTAAGATGGATTTCTATGAGGCAGGTCTCATTTGTGTTTCCTTAGTCGCCTCTTACGACACCCACGGAAAGAGAGGGGATGGTGTTATTCTCTACCGATCACCACACGGCTTTTAAGACATAATCGTCGTCGTCATCAGCCCATATAAGTCCCCACCAAGGGGTACGGGCCTCCTGTCGAAACAGTGAGATGGGTTATCAAACGTAAAATTTATACATAATGAAAATGATGTTATCGTGAGCGGGTTTGGTTTGTATTTTAAAACATTAATTTCCACTCATTTTGAAATATTAGAGACGCCAGAACCCTTGTCACGAAACGTGTAACAACTTGGCGGTTTTATCGCGTTATTAACCCAAATGTAGGATATTCAAAATGTTTCTGAAATTCTGTACATGATAATAATATGTATCAAGAAGACGGGCAGATTAATGATGTAAGTACTTATTAGTAACTAATGATAAGCCAATAAGTTGAAAATATCACTTTTATTAACATATTCGGTTACAGTTAGGTAATAATCTGTGTGAAGTCTATGCAAAATAAAATTTTCCTATTTATCACAAAATTTAACTAATGTAGGTACTTGCTGAAAATGTTATTAAAACCTACAAATACGTTAAAATTACTACGCCTTCACTCTGTTTCAGAAACGGTCATTAAATTTAAAGCTTCTTTAAATAAAATGCAGTCCTTGTTAACGACAATAAGACGGAAAGTGCAGGTATATTTAAAAAACAAAAAATAAATATATAACAAATTAAAGTAGCATTAACTGTAATGGACGTTTATACAACAGAGTGCTAATATGGTACACGATAAATTGAAAATTGCGAAAGTTTGTATGTATGTATGGATGGATGTTTGTTACTCTTTCACACTCAAACGGCTGGACCAATTTGGTATGGAGGTAGCTGACACTCTGGATTAACACATAAGCTACATAATTTTCACAAATTCCCACGGAAACGAAGTCCCTGGCAGAAAGCTAGTGAAAGAATAAATGAAGCACCTGAATTTCTATCGCGTTCAGTTTCGCCCCTATTTCCAATCTCCATTACTATTTCAAGACACTGGAATTATTAGAAACAGCGTTATACGGTATACAACAACTCGACGGTCAGATTGCGTATAAACTATTCAATGCAGAGGCACTTTAATGCCAACTCAATTTCACAGTTGGTAAAAGCAGTTTGTAAAGCAGTTAGAGTAACTATTTGCCACAAAATCACAGAGAGGGCGGTTCTTTATGTGATTTTGTATCAAATAGTGTTTGGTCAGGTGGTAATAACGCTGTCTATTGATATTTGTCCTCGATCATGAGTGTTTGTGTCTGAATTTTTGTATGTTTTAGGGTCCCTTGACATAATCACAAGGGAAAACCTTTGTGGGCCTTTGAGTGTAGAACGTTTGTTCATTTATTTATATTGAGGTGACCTTAAGATAGGCTAAAAGCGCAAATTAAGGACCTTGGGCGTTTGAGTGTGTAGCGTTTATTAATTTACTAACTTTACGCCCGAGACTTCGTTCCCGTGGGAATTTCGGAAAATTATGTAGCCTATGTGTTAATCCCGGGTATCAGCAACCTCCATACCAAATTTGATCAAAATCAGTCCAGCCGATCTTGAGTTATAAGTGTTGCAACTAACACGACGTTCTTTTATATATATATAAGAAGATAGAAAAAAAAGATTATTGTGTTTGTCCTATTGATTGTTTTTTTTACCTCCACGTTTAAGTACTTATATAGAACTGTTCAGTGAAGTTACTCTACTAATTAATCTCGTCTCTTTGACGGTTGAATGACAATGGTGACCATTTTATCCATTCAGGTGGCCAAATTAAGAAATATGAAACCTTATACATTTCATGACAGCCACCTTGACTTGCGGCTCCACCGCTAGGTAGTTTGCAACTTAAGTTGGTGGTAGCGCTACTTGTCAGGTGGTGGTCATCAAGTGTATTAGGGTTTCTATAGTTCTTAAATTCACCATCTCAACGGATAAAATGGTCACCATTGTCAGTACACCGCTATTAGTGGAATAGTCACATAGAAAGTTATAGGTAAACAGGGCCCCGATTCTGTAACTTAAGTTGCGTGTCGATGGAATGTTCGCCATTTTATCCGTTCAGGTGGTGAAATTGAGAACTATCCAATTTTCATACATCTAACGACGGCTGCTTTGACTAGTGGCGCCATCGCCAACTAAATTTTCAGTTACTAGGTAGTTTGCAACTTTACGTTCGGTTGGCGGTGGCGCTGCTGGTCGGGGTGGTTGTCAGCTAGTATGTGAAAATTAAATAGTTCTCAATTTCGCCATCTGAACAGTTATATCCATTCCATCGACACACAACTGAAGTCACAGAATCACCTTTATTGCCTCCCTCCGCGCTCCCTTGCCGCTTGGGCAATTAATGAGTAAAAAGTGACAAAGGGATCGATGCACTACTGCAATAAAGCGTGTATTGCGAAACCAATGTTGTGAACCAGATTTAATACCATAATGTACCGAGTTTAGTACAACGTTGTTTCAAAGCTGCTGTTGTAAATTGTGGCCGTTGGATATTGTATAGAGACTGAAATTGGTTGTAAATACGAACACAAATAAGCTAGACCAATCCAATCGAACGCCATCGAGCTTTAGTTGGCGAAATTACATTGTAACTTGGAGAGTTGTCAGCACTTTTGGTTCGATAGAAAAAGCTCACAAAGCCACCTCTAATACCTAATATTGTGTACCTTTTAAGCTGTAAAAACGATAGTAAAATGCACACAGGAACTTGAATTTGCTATCAAAATGTTTGTGATTACACACTCTTGATAAGTAGTTAACGCATTTTTCGATTTAAGCTGTTACCTTTCCATAAATCTCATTTTTCTAATTTTCGAACATGTTTTTAAGCACGCACGCTTTCATAGTCCGTAAACTTCGTGTATCGACACTGTTTGCACTGCCAGCCTGGGCCTGTTGAGAGACGGAGATGGCACTATTCCTATGTGCGCTGCCTTTATCGGGTGCTGTAGTCGCCTTAAGCAACAGAGGGGCATGGAACTTGATCGGTTACCAAAGTGGAAATTCATCACGAGCATTTCTGTGCTTCGGTGGGCACGTTAAGCTGTCGGTTCCGGCTGTTGTTAAACCAATTCAGAGGCTATTTGCCAGTTTCAAAACTCTGACACCAGAGTAAGTCAAGTTAGCTTCACTGGGCTATACCTACACGATAATTAAGAACGATATGGAAGAAAACTTCCAGAGTTTTAGTAATTAGAGCTAGCTGTATAGAAACAGTCATGAATTGCACATTCATTTTAAGTCGTTTGTGGTCCAAAAGTCTAATTATTGAAAGTGCAATAAAAAAACAGACTGCTAATCTTTTTAAGTCTTTTTAAGTTTTGCTACCACCGTCGGTTACCCATTTGCCAAATATTTCCTCATTACATTCGGGTTAGACTTTTAGTGTGATCATTAGAGGTATTGCTAGATTTAATGCCAGAATAAATCCGCGAGTAATAATTTGTAAAATTAATCAACGTTTGGAAAACGCAATCAACCAACAACTTTTATTCACCTTACAAAGTATCGGTGGTGTAGGAGATTCAAAGTATGTACAGTCAAGAGCAGGTCATGCTTTACACTACCAGTTTAAGCTGAGCTCTGATTTATACTGCGCGCCATACAATGCGGGGCCGGCCGGTCCGAAGTCCAAAGTGTCAAGCTTGACGTGCTCTTGAGTGTACTATCTACTTATCGTTAGTATGCAAGAATTGTAAAAAAATCTTCAACATAGATTACCTAAGTATTTTAAAACGATTATTAGCATTGGAAGGGAAAATTCAAGGAATCAATCGATGATTTTCTTAGTAACCTATACGTGGTCTCACTTATTTATTTATGTAATATTACCAGTCCAGAAAAGTTCACGTCTAGGGTTGAGCTGTTTTTGACACAATAAGAAGGGATTTCATGCGTGAGTTAGTTTTGAGATAATTTGCTAAATAGATTTATTTTTTTACGGTTAAACAATAATCGCGAAACGATGTGTGAAAGCATTTGATAATGAATTATTCATCCACTGCGAAATATAGGGATAAAACAATGCAGTCACTTCAAAGTAATAATAAGTATTTACTGAGCTAAATTTAAGCGGTGCCAGCCCAGTTGGTAATCAGCCGGACTTGTAATCCGAAGGATTTATTATTAGTATAGTCTCAATTTACAATCTTATATGTACGGATTCAAAAATGTCTAGTTGTAAGTCTTTCAAAAAATTTAAAATTTAAATAAATTTATTTTAAAATACATTTAAAGTGCATCTGCATTTCTGAGCTCATATTTCTACGTCGGGGACGACCACATCATGCCCCTGAACCAGATCGTGAACGCATTCTTCATAGAAATAAAATAAATTAATTTTAAAAATAAAAAATCCCAACTGCTTAGTAAAAACTGAAAAGGAAAAAAACAAGTTAGTCCAGTAGTCGAAACTTGTGTTATTGAATATTATTGAATAACATAACGATTTTAACAGTCGGGACCCATCAGAAATCCAGCTTCCTAATAAAATAGGTCCCGACTGTTAAAATCGTTATGTTATTCAATAATACTCAATAACACAAGTCTCGACTACTGGACTTACTTGTTTTTTTTCCTTTTCAGTTTTTACTAAGCAGTCAGGATTTTTTATTTTTAAAATTAATTTATTTTATTTTACACTTTTTAGTTAGGGTCAGATATTTTTATTTGTTTATTGATTTTCTCATCAGCTGTGTTTAACTACTTGCACAAAAACTAAACAATTTTAAATTAAAAGCCAACTAATTAAGAACCGTTACTAACCAACTTTAAATCGCTATAGGTCCTAAACGGTAATTCTGATTGAAAAACGATATGAGAAACCTAAAAATTATTTTTAATAGCTATTCAACGATACCCCATTTGACATAGTTCGTCGATTTTCACAATATGGCGTCCAAAATCGGCCATTTTGATTTTTCCAAATTTGTATACTTTCTATGACATTTGCGCCGTCATGACAAATCTAACGACGTATCATTTATCAAAATCGGCCCACGCGTTTGGTCTAAATAGTGGCGCAAAGGTACAAACATACATACAAACATAGGCTGATAAAAACATTACCCTCCTTTGCGTCGCGCAGTCGGGTAAAAAACCGGTAGTGCCGGCAGAAGTGAAAACTTGAACAGTAACGTTGTGCATTAATATTTAATTTATTTTTTTCTATGCTGACACCGGATGCCATCTTGACTTTTGCAGTTTTAATTTCCTATATTTATTAAACACCCCTCCGCCTTACGGATTTTTGATCAGGGTCACGTGACAGACACGTGTCCTGACGCGAGTTTAACATTTTTTACCCATACTTCAAAGTGCCCAACGCCGCTAAAGTAGTTTTCACTTCAAAAAGCTTATCGTAAGAGTTGTCAATTACATGTTTTTTTCTTTATTTAATTTATTTGTTACATACTAAACAATCCAATCTCATTTTCACTGTTACATACTTGTTTCATTAATCAGTTTCAAGCGCATCACAAATCAGCTGATTGGCTTTAGTATAATTTTTTCATATTATACTTAATGTATTTACTTTTTTGTGATAAGTACTTTTTGTAATAATTTTAGTAATAACAATAAACAAAACCAATATATATTAAAACGAAATATTTTTAGTTTTAAATTTCAAGATCGAGATGGTTTTTAAATTGGTTCAGCCGTTTAAAAGCTAAAATTGTAATGCCGGGGCGATACACTTTTATTTTATTTTAGAGTTTTAAATTGGGTTGTATTTTTTTAAAGAGATAATAGGACCAATTACTTTCTAACAAATTAATGTACTACTAATATTACTCGTACACTGTGTTGCTATGCTACAATCGATAATTAATCCCGATTGAAACGGTTGCCGTACAAATGTGTGAATTAAGTATTCATGATGCATTCATGAATACTCTTCAGACGTTTATTGAGAATTTACACGACAATTTATTTATCATTTAATTATCAAATTCAGTACAAGTGGGCGTGGAGTGTTCTTTGTGGAACCCACATTTCTCCTATGATTTTGTTTGCTACGAATAATATCCAATGTCATTTTAACTTTCAAACCCCGACACAATTTTGTAACCACCGACAAAAAAGAGGAGTGTAATAAGTTTGACGTCTGTCTGTGGGATCCTAACTTCTAAACGAATAAGACAGATTTCGATGCGGATTTGTTTGAAAGTTGACTTAATCGAGATGGTCCTTCACTATGTTTGATCAAAATTGGTTTAGCCGCTTAAGAAGTATAATCAATGAATGAGGGGTAATATATTTTTATTTTTATTTTAGAGTTATTAAGTACTGAAAATAAAAATTGGCGCTACATAAAAGATGCCAGCGGGCTGAAAATGATGATGATGAGAATCTGTGTCTCTGTTGTAAGGTATAAACAAATAACATGTGTATTCTTGTTTTTTTACTTGTGTCTTCTTTTCATGTAAGTGACAATTGTTTTTAATGAGAATTAATCGTTTGTCGCCCGTGGTCCCTTCTCGTAGTCCCTGGAAGGGACCACGGAGATTTTTGTTGCCCGTGGTCCCTTCAAAAAATGTATACCGCCAAATTAAATTGTACTTAGATATTTGAGATGCAATCAGTGACATTCTATAATAGAAAATAATAAAAAAAGTATGTAAGCTATTAAGAATATGTGTATTATATTAATAAAATTTTATCGTAGATTCTCGCAGGTGTGACCTACAGAAATTTCGCCCGTGATTAATCGTGAAATAATATGAATTTGTTTTCTTTTGAAATTTTTTTTTATTGGTGCTATCGGTTTTTTTTTATTACATTTAACAGCCGCATAATGTTGATCGTATTTTTGTTGATGGCTTTATTCATCTTGAGTGAAAGTCTTCAGCCACGTTATTTGTTCGGTGTCTTGCACCAAAAACGCTTACCATATCCATATAATATTTGGGTCGCAACCCAAAATGGACGTTTTCACCCATGCTAGGGTTGAAAATTGAATGGTAATGAGTATTGATATACATACGTAAGGACACGGAACGAGTCCTTAGTGATGCTTTGCTCACCGCAATGGTCACCGTCCCAGGACATTTCACATTTTTCCAATTGCTACATCTCCACATCTCAAACCCATTCTTGTTGACAGTATGCTTATAGTACTGGTAGTCATTGAAAAGTAAGACATTACCACCTTTTCTTTTAGTAAATTCAAATTCCATTTTGGACATTATCTTCGTTTATATTGTCAAACGTGACGATTAACAATAAAAAATATCTTTTTCTGATATATTAATCATCAAAAAGTCATAAGTGTCCCGAGATATGCAACAATAAATAACTTTAAATTGATATCATCATAGTAGAGAAGGGGCAATAGAAATTTCCAGTATTATAGGGACCACGGAGAAAAAAATCTCCGTGGTCCCTTCAGAGACTACGAGAAGGGATCACGGGCGACAAACGGAATTAATCTCAATTATGTCATTTGATCTTTGTTTAATCAAATGTCATTTGAAAAAAAATCACATCGAAATCGGTCTATTTGTTTAGGAGCTACGATGCCACAGACAGACACATAGATTCACAGACTCAGATATACGCAGATACACATGTCAAGCTTATAATACCCCTCTTTTTTGTGGGGGGTTAATGAGGTACAGATAAAAAAACTTCTTATTCTTCTTATCGTTTAGGTATAGCCAAGCATGTGGCGAATTTGGCTAACCCTGGTGTCAAAGTTTTTAAACCGCGCAATGGCCTCTGACTTAGTTTTAACGACGTAGTCAATCGACAACAGCCGGGACCGACAGCTTAACGTGCCCTCCGAAGCACGGAAACGCTCGTGATAAATTGACACTTTGTTCACGTTGCTTAACCTCACTGATTGGTTGAGATCAGTGAGCGCCACTGGGCTACGAGGTGGTTCTTAGCACTATCAAGAAATCTGTTTCACTAACTGCTATGTATTAGAAAAATACCTAAAAGTATTAAATATAATATAGTTTAAAGGTACTTAAACTTACATGTTAGGGACCATCCATAAATTACGTCACACGAATTCCATGATTTTTTGACCCCTCCCCCCTCCTTTTCACAAATGGTCTCATTTGTAAGACTCCCCCCTCCCTAGCGTGACGTCACATATTTTGCATATTTTCAATTTTTTGTAATTTTTTTAATAAAAGCAGTACTTAATAGTGTTGCAATTTTTTTTTTGGGAACTCAAAACTCATTGTCTTAACCAAAGTAAAAACGTAAAAAGAGTGCTTGGGACTGAGGAAGTTAAGTTTGTCGTTAAAAGTTAACGCGTTTTGATACTCATAACACATTTTGAAATGTGACGTCATGAAACTTATGACCCCTCCCACCCACTTGTCACACAATGTCACACTTTGTCGAACCCCTCCCCTCCCCTTAACGTGTGACGTAATTTATGGATGGTCCCTTATCAAAATATTGTAAAAACATATCGCCAAGAATTTTTTTTTAAAAATAATTTCATTAAGTTATAACCATCCATCCATCTATACGCTCACGCCTATAATCCCTTTTGGGGTAGACAGAACGTCATGTGGTTGTAGAATCACTTGACGCCACATTTGAAATTCATTCTGAGGATTATCAGATGGAATATGAGTATAGTGGTGATAGGTTGTCAGCCTCTCGCTCACGATACAGCAAAACCCTCATCTTACCAGCCCATATACGTCCCCACCGAGGGGCACGGGCCTCCCTTCGAAACACGAAGGGGATTTAGGCCATAGCCCACCACACTGGCCCAATGCGGGTTGGTGGACCGCTTGTCTTTCGAAAATAAACTTTCTTGTACAGGCGGGTTTCATCACGATGTTTTCCTTCACCGTTGAGCAAGTGATAATTAGAAATCCGTACATAAATCCGAAAAGACGAATTTAGTGGCCCGCACCAGGATTTGAACCCGCGACCTTCGGATTACAAGTCTGGCTCATTACCAACTGGGCTATCACCCTCGCGACCCGCTTACTGGCTTCTATAGTATGCCTGAGAAGAGTTGGCAGCTGGCACATAATAAGTTTTTCTTTCCCTCCCAGTCCAGCGTGTAACTTAAATTATAACCTTAACTCAAAAGTCAACAAGTTTAGTTATTCATTCTGCAAAAACCTAAATATTTTTCAAGTTGTTCGCTAAACCTCGTGCGGTCGCGTTAATTTAAAATGTTGACCTGAATAGACAAAGCCGGGTCAAGAGACACTCTGTCAACTTGTGACAGCCACACGACTCTCACAACCCGCAAACGATATTCGACCTTTTGTAGAGTTCATTTATGATTCAATATCCCGTAGCCAAAAGCTTCATATTTTTAGGTAAGGTTAGGTAATTTATATTGACTGATACTTGGTTTGTGAAAATTCGAATAAAATAAAACTTCAATTTAAACGAGAGAATAAAATAACTCTTAAATTAAAAATCTTTTTATCTTCCCGAGGTTCGATTGCTTATATTTTTTTTAAAACGGCTGAACTAATTTTAATCATATAGAGCTAAAAATCATCTCGATTACGCTTTCAAACAAAAATTCGCATCGAAATCGGTCTATTCCTTTAGAAGTTAGGATCCCACAGACAGACGTCAAACTTATTACACTCCTCTTTTTTGTCGGGGATTAAATAATGTTTTATCTCATGATTTAAATAGCAAATTGTTTATAAGTTACTTACGGTAAAACTAGACTGGACATGTTATAAAACCTTTAAACTAAGTACCGAGCCCAAAAATAAATTATTTACTAATACTTCTGCGGTTCTTCCTCATTATTTGAAGGCTAAGAAGCAGTAATTTTAAGATACTATTAAAAACATTTTACTTTACTATCTTAAAGGTGTTTTGAACACTCTCTTTGCGAAGAGTTTAAAAAGTTCTTTTTCTCTTCAAGCTGTTGGGTCCAGCCATAAAGGAACAGCTTAGCACTTTTTTCTTTCTTAAAAAAACCGTTCAACCGAAGTCATTAATCAAACCGCGGAAGTTTAGCAAGTTTTTCAGTTAGCCGAGATAAATCTTTGTAAGGGAACATTGATTTTCGTTTCTTTTGTAATACCGTCTAAAATATTCAAAGGCGTTGTACTTATATAGCTTTTACAATATGGGACTAAGAACAATATAAGAGTAAACGCAACTAACCACGTGAGCGAATAGTTATGAAGGTGTGTTTTTAGAAAATAATTGGAATTACCTTTTATTCAATCACTTTGTTGAAATTGGCAATTAGATAATAATAACACATAGTAAATAAACTACATACATTCACACGCTCAGGCCTGTAATCCCTAAGAGGTCAGCACAGCATCAGTGATTCTAGTGAACCACTTGTATGCCACGTTTGAAGCAAATGAGATTAAACATGTTGTAGAGTGGTAAAAGGTTGTCAGTCTTTTGATGATGATATAGCAAGAACCTCGCATCTCACTTACAGACTTTTGTAGTAATGCCTAAGAAAAGTAGGCAGCAGGTACATTCTAAGTTTTATAAACTAGGTTGTAGTATGTAAACACTTTATTGCACATAATCAGAAGTACAAAACAAAAGAGATGGATACAAAGAAAACTAAATGTACAAAGGCGAGCGCTTGTCCCTTACAGGGATTTCTTCCAGCTAACCCTTGAGAGAAACGAAAGGAGACTAATCGCAGGATCGGCGTACTTGCGTACTTACTTGTTCTGGTTTTATTTAAAATTTAAAAGCACTATATAACTCCTCAGGAAAGTTGAGAAATTGCAGGGGTACATTTGTGAAGAAAAGCGGGTATTGTGAGAAGCAGCGAGCGATCACCCATGCCAAAGGAATTCTTTTCCAGAGGAGACGCTATTGTGAATGCATCCTATTCTTCCCCTTTCATATTTCAGACGGACACGATTTACTGTTGGATTTTATGAAATTGCAACTTTGTTTACGTTGGACTTTCAACAAGGGGCTTATTTTATGTACTAGGCGAACGGATAAATTTTGCTGTATCTGCTGCCATTTTTGCATAAAAGTGGCTATTTTTAGTCGATAATATCTCGATAAAACTGGGATCGGATGCAATTATTCCCAGAAATCATTTTAAGATAGATAGATTCAAGATTCAAGACATTTATTTGACACAAAATACTACAATAAGAAAATAAAATAACGTAAAATATAAAACATACAAAAGACGAAAAAACAATGCATAATTGTGCTGTAGTGTTGTGTGTTGTGTGTGTGTGTGTGTGTGTTTTGTGGATTATACCACGTTATTTTTTAATCAGTACGCAATTTTTTTGTACGTTAACTTTATGAAAGTTAATTCTTAATTGGATGTGTTACTGGACACTTACCTTGCAAGCCTATTGTCACATTCGTAACATCTAGCTTAATGTCCCCGGACAGATTGCAAGACAAAAGGAGTTAAAAAAAAAACTTTATGAAAATTTCACAGACCCGTATTTTTTGTTTTATATCGTTTGTCAAGCTAAATCATCTGAACCATGAAAATAAATCAAAACTTTGTATGGAAAAAAAGTTACATCGTCCCATTGACTTGAATAGTAAGTTAAGTACTCTTCAACACAATTTGTGACACCCGTGTTTCTGCGTTTTACAAAATTCATCCTCTAAGACGTTAAAAAGGGGTATCCAAATCTGAAATTTTGACACCGTAAGAAAAATTTGCGTACTACGCTTTAAGCTATTGTATAGTTACATACGAATGCATTTTCGCCTAAGCTGAAACGGAGACGCTTTTCTCGGACTTCGCGCTCTCTCCGTAAATGAACTATACTTATGTTACTCTTTGCTAGAATAAACTTAATTTGAGTGTTTCACAACTTAATAAGAAAACTGTAAAGTATAACTCGTATTTCTTGAAACTGCTCAATACTTGACACATTTAATACTTTTACTATGATTTATTTGAGTTGTTAACGTGTCTAGACGTTTGCGTAAGCAATGCTGAGAATGCAATCAATTGGAAACACTACTATGTACGTATATATACAATACAATATACTTTATTGCACACATATGAAAAAAATGATATTTACAGCAAATTTGATACAATGCATACAAATAAGAAATACATATATGTATACAGATATATGTATGTATGTACTAGTTTAGTTAAGAGAATTATTCATTATTAACATATGAATTTAGAAAACGGATTTTTACAATATTTAATTTCAAATAATTGATTTTTTCACACATAATACTGGCTGTGGAAGAGCTCTTTTTTTTCATTAATTTATTTCAAAATAAAGATTACTACAACAATAGTAATTGGCATATAAGTTTTATAAGATGTTTATTTCAATTCAAAATGGCGTAGTATCTATAAAATAATATGGAATATTAGCATTCCGCTCGGGACTTCGCCCCGTGGGAATTCGGAAAAATTATGTAGCCTATGTTACTCAGGGATAATACAGCATCCTAATGATGAAAGAATTTTTGAAATCGGTCCAGTAGTTTTATGTTTATTCGTTACATACAAAGATACAAATCTTTCCTCTTCGTGTAGATAAATTCTTCTTCTTCCTATCCTGTACATATAGCCAAACATGTGGCATACTTGACTAAACTTGGTGTCAAAGTTTTTGTCCCAAAAAGGGGCAGCTGGCCGGGACCGACAGCTGTCCCTCTGAGGCACAAAAACGCTCGTGATAAATTTCCACTTTGGACACTCATCAGGTTCCCTGCTCCTGTGTACATTTCTTAACCTCACTGATCGGTTCAAATCAGCGAGAGCCACTGGGCTGGGCTAAGAATATAAATACGACCAATAAATAAAAAAAAACAAACGAAAGAAGCTTAAAACCATTGCATAACAAACAAATAATTTCCCTAATTGAAAATGAACGGAACAGTTCAACAAAGAAAATCGTAAAATAAATAACCAACTTTCCCTTTGAAAAAATCCTTGTTTATCAAGAAGAATGGGCTCGGAGATAAGAGAGTTGTATTTCCATATTTATGCGGAGTACATAGAGTTTCAATTAAGAGATCAACGCGACGCTAGCACAGACTTCTGATTTACAATTCAAAACAGCCGACCCGAAGCTACTTTGGAGGCGTATTCTTGAACTGGACGAAAATGTTCTTATACGAAACGATTATAAGACCTTCTTTTTCAAAAAGGCCCATAATATGTCCACCGAGAGGCACGGGTCTCCTTTCGAAAAACGAAGGTTATTTAGGCCATAGTCCATCACGCTAGCCCAACGCGGGTTGGTGAACCGCGCGTCGCCCGAAAACTAATTTTCTTAGACGTGCCAGTTTCATCACGAAGTTTTTCTTCACCGCTAAGCAAGTGATAATAAAAAAAATCCGTACATAAATCCGAAAAGACGAATTTAGTGATACAGGCCCGCACCAGGATTTGAATCCTCTACGTTACAAGTCTAGTTCATTTACTAACTGGGCTATCTCTGCGTTTTTAAGACCTTAAGCCGCCTTATTCCTAAGTCCGCCAAGTGACAAAGTAGTTGCTTCTGATATGATTAAGTGTAGTCATTAAAGTAGATCTCAGTAATATTCGTCCCAGTCCCTTTTACTACCCAACTTTCGAGCACGATTGTTTTCTACTGATTGCAAAATTGCTCGCTAACTAGACGCGACTCCTCTCAAGGGTGAGATCCGTTGTTAACGATTTCATTAAGTCCAACAAGAGGAGTTGTTATTGTGTTAGATGCCATGAGATTGTAAGAAAATTAAGAGTTCTTAGAAAATAAATACTGATTTTTAATTTTTCACGAAAGAGTTTTTCTATCTGACCTCTATGAGTTATCTTATCACTGGCAAAATTTGGTAAAATGATTGTCTACTTGGCACTTTTGCTGCCTTCTTCCCTAGCTTGAGCACTGTTTACAATTTTTGGGAGGCCAAAGGGCATATTTTTAAGTTCAATTTAGATAAATCTACACTAATATTACTAAGGGGAAAGATTTGTATGTTTGTAACGAATTCAATAACTACTGGACCGATACCAAAGATTCTTTCACCATTAGAATGCTACACTATCCCTGAGTAACATATACTATTAGGCTACATAATTTTCAAGAATGCCCCCGGGAACAAAGTCCCGGACGGAAAGCTAGTATTCCATAATTGCAATATTTCTATAATATCTACATTAAAATACGACGGATAGCTTAAACCTTTTAACTCGATCAAGTTAATTAATGTAGGAAGTAACGTTGCAATGTAATAAATGTAAAAACATATTATGTCAAAAACTTAAATTATTTAAATCAGTCAAATAAACCGCCCCTTGTCATCCCTGGTGCAAAGGTTATGGGCAACACTTGCGGCATTACCACGTTGAATGGCAATGGACAACTTTTGCAACAAGTATGACCCGGAGCGGTGGGGGGGGGGGGTCGTGCAAATAAAGACATTTCATTTCACACCTCTTATCTCTAAGACGCCGACCTACCTCGGCGATGAGTTAATTAATTATTAATAATCATAATTTAATTTTGGAATTTAGCTATAAGTAGTTTGATTTATTGCTGGAAAAAGTATTAAGTATCATGATAGCCTAGCCAGATCGCGCATTAAAAAGAATACACGTGAAATCACAGTACAATCCCATGTTATATTTCATATTTTTTTACAAAATATCACTTTTTACGAGCCTCCTTCCCCCCTGTCGAGCCGGACGTGATTTTTGGATGATTCCAATAGAAAAAAGTCATCCCTTTTCGCTTTTTAAAAAGCAAATCACCTTTCACGAGAAAGTTTACAAAATAGGGTAGAAAATTGCACTAAAATTGCCCCTTTGAGGAATTTCCGTCAGAGGGTAATTTGTTTTTTAATTTTAACTTTCGCAACGATCCTTTGGGATACACCCTTTGTTGATGTTTCGTCTTTAATGAATCTGAGGCCTTATTTCACAAAAGAAGCAAGATTGAATTTAATATGCATATTGAGCGACGAATGTGTTTGTACTAATTAGGTACTTCCCTTGATTACTCTTGTGACAGCGAACTACAACATTTTCAATTCTTTTTTGTTTCTACTATATTTATTTTTTTACGAAGAGTCTAAACTATGTAGATATCTGTTTAGTGTACATAGCAAATTAGCAATAAATTTAAAATACATTTATAGCTAACTAAAAGCACTTCTACATTTCTGTGGACTTTTGTAATAAATAAAATAATATTGTGTTTGGCATTTACGGGTTCAGGTATACCTAACCTAAAAATAATAAGAGAAACCCTAGCAGCCTGTCACTGCTCCGGCTATGCACACAAATATTTCCTATCTAGCTTTCTGGCCCGCGTTCCCATTATGGTGCCACATTGGAATTTTGAGCTTAATGCGTTTATTGACGCAAAAGCTCCAAATTCCAAAGTGGCACTCAAAAGCTATAATCGATTTAAGGTGGTCCCTCAATCGTACATGATGGGCATCCAACTCCTGTTCCCGACTTCGTTCTATATCTCATAATCCTGTTCCGCTCGCGACTTCGGTCCTAAGTAACCTCTCTCCAGTTTTCCATCAATTTCTATGCAAAAAACACGTAACGTCGATCCGTTGTTTCGTTTCGTCATGAAGGAAAGACAAACATGCTTTCGCATGTAAAAATTAATAAGGATTAAGGATTTTTTAAAAGAGCGACGTTTTGGTGTTTCTTGCCTCTTCTTCTCAGAGGAAACTATAATATTTTGATTTGGATTTCTAATTCTAACTTGATAAGTCGGAAGCAAAACCGTCACATTTTCTACATTAAAAATCAGTTAAATAAAAATTAATAAAATATTCTTGGACAACTCACTCAGAGGCTTGATACTAGTACTAGACAACGTTTTCATAAGATGAGTTAACTCTTGACCTCATTCTTGACCATGAGGTCAAAGATGAGGTCGACGATGGAGCGAGTTAACCCAGAAAATGCATATAAAGGCACTGGTACTCCCACGCACCGACGGAACACAGCTACAAGCTGTTTGGCGTCGGACTTCGGTAGGAGGGTGGTCGCGAACCAGACGGCTGTTTACAGAGCCTACCACACCGCATGAAACCACAGGACGACACCTCAGATTCAGAAAAAAATGAAGTATCGTTGCCTGGAATGGATAACTAGGAGGCAGGTCTCATTCGTGTTTCCTTAGTCGCCTCTTTCGACACCCACGGAAAGAGATGAGGTGGTATTATTCTCAACTGATCACCACACGGTTAAAATGCACAGAAATACACAGTAAATACCATTAGCATCTTAAAAACCTTAAAATTAATCTTGTTTAAAACAAAAAATGTTGTATCACCCCGACACATTTTCGCTATTGTAAACAGCTGAAACATGTTTCTCAGATCTCTTTTACGTCAGCTGTTAAATAAAATAAATAAATTTAATGTGCTACGTACCTACTAATCTGTTTGAAGTCGGTGCGAAGGTGGTTGTACGCATAGCCTTTCACACTTAACAGGCTTGGCACCGACCAGATAAGCGTTTTTAATTTTTCGGTTTTTGAAGTCGGTTTATATTTTTTTAAGTTTATAAATTTTTCTATTTTTAGAGAAAGTACGTGAGAAACAATGTAAGCGCATATTGAATTCGATGGTTTCCCTCGATTTCCCTGGGATTTCATCATCAGATCCTGACTTGGTGATGATAGCCCATCTATGGAGTATTACTCGTACTCTTTCAATAAAAACCAAATATTTTGAAAATCGGTCCAGAAATGGCAGAGAAATCGGTGAACATACATAAAAAAAGATACATACAGTCGAACAAAGAACCTCCTCCTTTTTTGAAGTAGGTTAAAAAAAAGCATCAAATTGGCCTATTCGTTTAGGAGCTACAATGCCACAGACAGACACAAAAATACACTCATCAAACTTAAAATATAACACCCCTCTTTTTATCAGGGGTAAAAAATAACTCTCTCTCCATGTTTCTAAGGATTATAAATGATCCACTACTAATTTCTACCCACCATCGTGCACTACTGCGCTCCTAGTACCGTTCTAAGCTTTTCAAGGCAATACTGAAGAGAATATTTTGCTAAGACTTCCTTAAGCCGATCAAAAGTTATTTATTAAAGTAGCTTTAGCTCTTATCTTCAATCAAGTGTTCTATTATGACTTCCATTTTCTTACTTTTCTTGCATAAAGATTGATGCATTAATGATAATTTATTTATCTATTATATAAAAATAAGTCGGGTTTTCCTTCCTGACGCTATAACTCCAGAACGCACGAACCGATTTCCACGGTTTTGCATTCGTTGGAAAGGTATCGGGCTCCGTGAGGTTTATATGATACTTTTTATTTAAAAAAAAATAGGACGCGGGCGGAGCCGCGGGCGGAAAGATAGTTTATATTATAATAATCTATACAAATCCCCTTAGTGTTTCGAAGGGACGCCCGTGCCCCTCGGTGGGGACGTGTATGGGCTGATAAGTAATCTATACTAATATTATAAAGAGGAAAGATTTTATTGTTTGTTTGTTTGCATTGAATAGGCTCCGAAACTACTGGACCGATTTGAAAAATTCTATCACCATTAGAAAGCTACATTATTCCCAATGGACATAGGCTACATAATTTTCCCGATTTCCCACGGGTACGAAGGCGGAATGCTAGTCTTGCATAAAGATTGATGCATTAATGGTAATTTATTTATTTTAGTGTGTGCTGACTTATAAGCCTACAATAATGAATTCTAATATAAATAACAACTTTTTTATACACTTTGTGTCCCTGTCAGGGTAGGTAGAGCATCATATTTTATTCAAACATTCATTCTGAGGGTTATTAAGATAGAAATTGAGTATCTTTGTGATAGATTGACAGCTTTTCGCCCACAATATAGAAATACCCTTAGGTTACAATTTTTCTTTCCAACAGTGTACCTGAGAAAAATTGGCAGCTGGCACATTTGAAGTTTTTTTAACTCCCATTCCAGCGTGGAAGTTAATACTTACAACATTGATAACACCAGAAAAATATCTGGTAACACCGTTTTGAAGAAACCGTTAGAGGAGAAATGGATTGTACAAAATGTGAAATCTTATTATAAACTAGATTCCCACCTGGGACTTCACTCCTGTGGAAATAATACATATAAACTTTCCACATGAATCACTTCGTCTATTGGTAAAAACCTTATGAAAATCCGCTTAGTTTTGAGTTTTTCGCGTTCAGACTTTGTTTTATAACACTAAAATTAAAAAATTTGAACCACCCCTGACATTCGATTGCTTATAACTTTTAAACGGCTGAACAGATTCTCATGAAACATGGCTACTCGGGATAAAATTATCTATGACACAAAAAAAAACTAAAATCGGTTCATCCGTTTGGGAGTTGCGATACCACAGACAGATACAAAGATATGCAGACAGACACGTTAAACTTATAACACCCCTCGCATCTTCTTGCATCGGGGGTTAAAAATAGAGACTAACGTATTTCAATGAATTGACAATTACATCAACTGCACTCTAAACATTCGTATGGCATTCCCAATAACTAGATGCATTTGCTATTAGAGTGCTGCATCACAAGCGCATATGACATAAGCGGCTCGTAAAATACAGCTTTGAGCTCTCAACTGAGAAATTGGACATGTAAATGACAACAAGCTGAATCGATTTCGAAACGGACGGTTTGTGTGTCTGAGTAACACAAATATAGCTCTAAAGCCAATTAAATGCCGAATCTTACATTAATTTGAGATTAATTCTAAATAGAAATAAGCTACACCTATGGTGTCGTCTCTCTTCCTGAACTTGTACGTTTTTTTTTATTGTAAGATGGGTTAACTCTTGACCTTAATCTTGACCATAAGGTCAAAGATGAGGTCGACGATGGAGCGAGTTAACCCAGAAAATGCCTATAAAGGCACTGGTACTCCCACGCACTGACGGAACACAGCAAGCTGTTTGGCGTCGGATTTCGGTAGGAGGGCGGTCGCGAACCAGAAGGCCCTTTACAGAGCCTACCATACCGCATGAGACCATAGGACGACACCTCAGATTCAGATAAAAATTAAGTGTCGTTGCCTGGGATGGATTACTAGGAGGCAGGTCTCATTTGTGTTTCCTTAGTCGCCTCTTACGACACCCACGGAAAGAGATGGGATGGTGTTATTCTCAACCGATCACCACGTGCCTGTTTAATGAAAATAAATTCTTAAATCCCTACTTATAATGCGACAGTAACTCTGACTATCTGTTACGCTTTCACGCCTAAACTACTGAACCGATTTTAATGAAGTTTGGTACAGAGATAGATTAGAACTTGTGAATAGATATATCGTACATTTTATCCCACATCTGGGCACGATATAACCGCGGTTTTTTAAGTCTTGCATATGTCGGTTAGGTCGAGTGGTAGTAACACATGCCTCTTCATCGACATTTCTTGGTAAGTAATTGGATAAAAAACATGTATTGTATATATTCTCAGGGACCCGCGAAAACAGGGAAAACTTTATCCCCTTAGGCTCGGAGAAAACCTTAGTGGGCCTTTGAATATTTAGCGTTTATTCATTTAATTAGGTAGAGTGACATTAAAATAGGTTAAAGCGCAAATATTTGCGATTTAAAAATGAAACTGAAAGATAAGTGGTTCTTGTTGTAACACTAAGTGCATGTCTGTATTTTTAAAGAGAAAATACCATCAAAATCACGAAATCAAAATGGGAAAATAACAAATTCATAGATAAAATGTCTCACTTTTACGCTCACGAAAACCCTTTTCTGTACAGTAAATACGGTTTAATATTCTTCCGAATAAACATTGTAATATATTTAATGTAAGCTACAGGCAGCCGACGAAAATGTAATATTACTACGTACCACCGCCTAGCCTGTTGTGGCGTGGCACAGGAAAAATGATGATTTATCGTCTGACTCGCGAGTCCTAATGGTGTTGCCCAAATTATTAATGATGGTCCTTTGAGCCATAGTAAATATAATTTTCCACGTTAAAAACGTACGAGTCACCGACTTCAATCCCAAAAACAGTTCGCACAAATTAGATAACTAGTATTTTTTGCAGACTACAATTCCTATTAGCAGATAACCACAAACGAAAATGTCACTCATTTACTTAGATGATGTTCTGGTTTATAGTATTTTTTGTTTTTGTTGATTTTTTTAAAAGCGCTGAATTATTTTCGATAAAATTTATATGAGACCACCTCTGGAGTATATTCTTTCGAACAAAAAAAATTGGCGGAGAAATCGGTGAACATATGTACATACAGCAGCAAGTCAGGTTATCCATTTACACTACAAAAGCCGCCGCTATTGCGAGCGAGGTAAGGGCGACGTCAAGGTCATCATGTATAGCCTGATGTGCTGCTGTGTGTACATTTAAAAAAAATTATACAGTCAAACATAGAACCTCCTCCTTTTTTGAAGTCGGTTAAAAATAGCCGGTGTTTAAGTTTCAGAAGGTTCTTTAACATCGTTGGTAAAAACAAGTCGAGATTATAAACGGTAATTTGTAGCGAGGCTGCCCTTTTCCAAGAAATCTTTTTAAAGGGGATGTTAAAAGGTAGGCGTGTGTATTTGTGTTTACAAAGAAAAAAAATATATTTTTTTATTTCTATGTAAATTTCTGTATGTCTTTATGTCTGTGGAATGAACCGATTTTGTTACAGTTTTTTTTTTGTTTTAAAGCAGACATGATCGAGATGGTTCTTGGAATATTTAATCCAAATTGGTTCAGCAGTTTAAGATAACTCTTATAAAAGTCTCTTGTGACGAGAATGATACAATACTTTTAATTTTAGTTATTTCCATATTTTCCGAAGCTCTACAAACTGAGTATTCAAAGAGTAATACATAAAAGGTAGAAGACAACATATATAAGCGAAAAACAACAAGCTTTAAATATTTTTCATGAAATAATCCTACCTACTCGTACCTACTTCATATTTTGCTGTCAATATGCGTATGAAAATTTACTCTGCTTACCTTTGAAGGCAAACGAGTCAAAGCAAAGGAACGTTCATCGTGATTTACAAACATTGAGCGAATCTTTATCTGAATTTACTTCGCAAACATCGTCACTGCTTAGTTTTGCTGCAGGAAAATGTTGGGACATAAATAATATAAATGCTCGGATATGACTCAATTTATTTTTAAAAATAGTGTCTTTTTATAAATTAATTTTCTTTCTTTATAGCCTACTAGCTTTCCGCCCGCGGCTCCGCCCGCGTGGACTACAGGTTATATCGTGCCCAACTGTGGGATAAAATGTAGCCTATGTCCTTTCCCAGGCTCTAATCTATCTCTGTACCAAAATTCATCAAAATCGGTTCAGCGGTTTAGGCGTGAAAAGGTAACAGACAGACAGACAGACAGAGTTACTTTCGCATTTATAATATTAGTAGGGATAGGGATGAAGCGGTGAATGAAGCGGTGATAGCCCAGTTGGTAATGAGCCGGCCTGTACCACTAAATTCATCTTTTCGGATTTATGTACGGATTTCTAATTATCACTTGCTCAACGGTGAAGGAAAACATCGTGATGAAACCCGCCCGTCCAAGAAAATTCATTTTCGAAAGACGAGCGGTCCACCAACCCGCATTGAGCCAGCGTGGTGGACTATGGCCTAAATCCCCTTCGTGTTTCGAAGGGAGGCCCGCGCCCCTCGGTGTGGACGTATATGGGCTGGTATAGCCTATGTAGGTCGGGTCAACCGTTCCGATCCACGAGTATCTAAGTCCTAGAAAATGCTTATGTACAGAGACCAGCACATCAAGTTACCCCAATTCTTTGGAAAACAACCGTTCTTATCACAACAGCACAGAGAGCACGCATGAGTAATTTATATTATCTGTATATTATGGATACTTTTGCAAGAAAACTTCGTATTTATTTCCCAAATTTGCAAAGGAACTTTACCAAGTACTTTGTTAAAGTACTAGCTGATGCCCGCAACTTCGTTTGCGTGTTAATTTTTTTTGTACAGAGTACACAGATTGAAAACATCTACCTTACGTGATTTAGATTTTTACATACAAAAGTTTTTTCCCGCTAACTCCCGTTCCCGTAGGAATTTTGCAATATCCTGTTGCAACTAAGCTTTAAGTTTACTAAGGTACCTGCATGCCAAATTTCAAGCGTCTAACTTAAGCGGTTTAGATTTTTCATACAAAAGGATTTTCCCGCTAATTCCCGTTCCCGTGGGAATTTCGGGAATTCCTTTCTTAGTGCACCTCTACGGTACCTAAGCTACGTCCCTTCCAAATTTCAAGTGCCTACGTTTAGCCGTTTAGGCTGTGCGTTGATATGTCAGTCAGTCAGTCAGTTTCTCCTTTTATATATTTAGATATAATTTTCACCTAAACATTGGTGATCAACCTCCAAATGACCAGCTTGGTCATTATCTCGCGTGACCGACTTTTGCACGTCAAGAGGCCATTTTCGGCGCTTGTTAGTATGCAACTCAAGTATATGACCCTTATAACGACGTAATATATACCGTATTAAGGACCTTTTCCAGGTACAACAACGTTTGTCTGGGGATAATGACCTCATTTCTGGCCAACCCCTCCAAAGAGATATTAGTAATCTTAAGAAAAAAATAATGCAATTGGAAAACTATCTATGTTGGTAAAATGTATGCTAAACAAACTATGAGATTGTTAGCTGTCTATTAATCAGTAGCAGAAATGTTCATTAAAATTAAAGCTTCCTTATATATTATGCTGTCCTTGTTTACGTCAACAAGACGGAAAGTGACAGTACTATATTGAGTAATATTAACTTTAATGGACGCTAAATACTTTTTCTACATTTAGTAAAGGATTTAACTATAATCAACCAGTAAAACCTAGTGTGAGAGAAAGTGTAATGTCGAGACAGGGTTTCACATTTTCAGTAAAGTTCTCATGAACTTGTGTTTTCTTTGCACTATCTGTACTTAAATTTTACATATCTGTTAAATAAACTCCCTTCATCCCGTGCCCGTGTCCCTCGGTGGGGACGTATATGGGCTGATAAGTAATCCATACCAATATTATAAAGAGGAAAGATTTGATTATTTGTTTGTTTGCATTGAATACGCTCCGAAACTACTGGACCGATTTGAAAAACTCTTTCACCATTAGAATCCACATTATCTGTGATGGACATAGGGTACATAATTTTCCCGAATTCCCACGGGAACGAAGTCCTGGGCGGAAAGCTAGTCTATGGATAATATGTTATGTATAGGTATATTAGTGTTGCGAACATGTGCAGCGTCCGGTTCACTTGATGCAATTAATAGCACAAAGGGATGCATCAATCCACTTTCGGAGGCCAAATGGGAGACTAAATTTTGAAATATTTCATGCTCCCTGTAATGTAAATAGAAAAGATATTACTATGAAAAGTTTATTTTACCTTTAGTTGCATATTAAACATTAGCTCCCCCGATTCAGTGGTCTGACTGAAGTCACTCTTCATCAATGTATTTTTTTTTAAATACATATTTCTCGAGAGCTATAAAGACCTAATAATTACATTGATTTTAAATATATTGCAAAATTGTATTTCGTGAATGTTTCTTTGCAACTGGAGTACTTTTTATCAAGGAACTCATACTAACATTCTCAAAAATAAATTGACTTTTATACACTTCGTATACTAGAAAAGAATATTTGAAATATGTTTAGATGTTCAGTTAGTTATAAAAACTTTTTAGTTAAGTGATCCTTACATCTGCTTATTAATATCACTAAATACATATATTATTTACTAATATAATACACGCGAAAGTTATGTATGGATGTTTGTTACTCTTTCACGCTCAAACGGTTGGACCAATTTTGATAAGATTTAGTATAGAGGTAACTGACACCCTGGATTAACACATAAGCTGCATAATTTTCCCAAATTCCCGCGGGAACGAAAACCTGGGTGGAAAGCTAGTTTAATATACTGCTCTTCAGTTAACTTCATGAGCATGTTGGTAATTCCCCATTACCCGATAACTCAGTCATGTATGCCAAGGAGCGCTCGATTCTAATTTGATGTGATTATGCCACAAAGGCTGTTCCGTTAGCTACGCTTTACACTTTAAGTGCTAAAGTGGATTTAATTAAAGGTCAAATATTTTAACCTCCTCAAGATACACATGGCTGGAAAATTGCAGTGAAAAATTACGTAGGAAAAGTATGACAGAAACACTTCGATCAACTATAAATTAAAAATTTAAAAAACCCCCCCCGCAAAAAAGTAAAGCGGACATTTAAAAAGTAAAAAATAATACCTTTCGTTGAGCCATCAAATTCATTTCAGAAATACCTATATATATTTTAATTATCGAAATCGATGGATGGCACGATAGGGTTTGCTCATTAAAATGGCGCTATAATGTCGCGTCGGGGTACCGCTTTAGTGAATCAGACCCTTCATTTGATTGACTATTCACTGATTCACTAAAGCGGTACCCCGACGCGACATTATAGCGCCATTTTAATGAGCAAACCCTATCGTGCCATCCATCGATTTCGATAATTAAAATATATATAGGTATTTCTGAAATGAATTTGATGGCTCAACGAAAGGTATTATTTTTTACTTTTTAAATGTCCGCTTTACTTTTTTGCGGGGGGGGTTTTTTAAATTTTTAATTTAATTTTTATTTCAAAATTTTTAACTTATTTTCAAAATAATTAAGAGTGTACTAGTGTGCTGGATATCCTGGCCGCAGCATCAGCTCACGGTGCTGCCACCATTGCATTGTATGCAGAATCAAATACTGATCAAAACGAGTCCAAACACGACACATCTGCTATTATTTTTTCAAGGATGTGCTAGTGTTCTGGATATCCTGGCCGCAGCATCAGCTCACCGTGTTGCCACCATTGCATTGTATGCAGAATCAAATACTGAACAAAACGAGTCCAAATACGACATATCTGCTATTATTTTTTTAATTAAGAGTTTGCTAGTGTTCTGGATATCCTGGCTGCAGCATCAGACCAAGAGTTCCATAACCCTGCATAGTTATTAAGCATACATGAGTATTTCAAGTTTTAGGTCACATGTATGTTTGAAAGTAAAGTAAATACACATTAAGAGTCTAAGAACCCTACCGCAGCTAACAAAAGAGCTGATGACCTTGAAACGGCTGAACCGATTTTGATAAAACGTATCTAAGAACCATCGCCAAAAACCCTGCTTGTAAATAAAAAAAACCGCATCCAAATCGGTTCACCCGTTTGAGAGCTACGGTGCCACAGACAGACACACAGACACACAGACACACAGACACACAGACACACAGACACACACACATAGCGGTCAAACTTATAACACCCCTCTTTTTGCGTCGGGGGTTAAAAACCGATCGAAGCAGAAACATAATGAAACTGTGCTTCCTAAATAAAGTTTCATTTATTCATTTAAAAGTATAGTGTATTTTGTAAGGAATATACGTTAGACCCAAAAAATTTACTTATTTTCCATTCGAAGAAAAATAATGTTAATTGACGTAAAATGTTGATGTGCTTTGATACTAAGATACGAACTTATTATTCAGTTTTCTCGACTTTCTGCAAGCGACTGCAGTTCATAATGAGTGCAAGTGCATTTTTACATGGTTACAGAAAAAAAATCCATTACTCTACATAACTAAGTGAAATAATTTCTAGAATTTATAAAGTATGTTTTTAATCTCTGCGACCGCTATTTCTCCAGATTTTTCTGCAGCTTGTACTCCAGCAGGATATTCGTAAGCGATAAGAAAGTACCAAGCGAAAGGCGAATTGATATTTCTACGAAAAACTAAATCCATTTTTACCTCAGGTAAAAATCTAAAGAGAAAATTTTACCGCTAAAGCACTTTCCCGCACTTACGGGGCTCTTTGTGCTCTCAAGCCGTCATTATAGGCATCGATGGCGCCAGCCAGATGTATGGAAGGAATCTATAGCCTTTGTGGGAGATTGATCTCTAAAAAGTCTTTATAAACTTTTAATATTTGGTAACGGTAGGGACTGTTTTTTTTGTAAGTGACCTACAAGACAGGGAGCTACAATATGACATTGGGTGTGTGGCGATATTTATTTTTAAACTTTAATCAGTCAGATGGTTCCACTGGACCCACGACCTTAGGGTTAGATCTCCTGGTTCTGGTTTCTCTTAGATCTGATCCCCTGGGCCTTTGTGAACATTTCTCGACGCGAGAAGCGTTTAATTTTAATTCTTTGGCAGTAAGTCAATATTTTTTTGCTAAAATTGGTGGGATGATTAGGACAACATAGCAGTAAACTTAGCGGCAAGTGTAAAAATGTTACAGCAAAAATAACCACAGAAGGCAATAGCTGAAGCTACCTATATTTGAGCTTCTGTTTGAGATAATCAATTTGTATTAATAATGTATTATTTTTATTAAAAATCAAATGATAATTTTAGAAATAGGAAATTTTGAAAAAACATCGTCAATTTCATACTTTAACAGGGAACCTCTTTTACATGAGGGGTATTTTAATATGGGTATTATAATTACTGACCCTACATACGCAGCGGAATCACTCCATTGCGGATGTGTTTTTGTCGCCAAAATCGGCTAATACTAGCCATCTCAGTTCAAGCAATACTAGCCATCTCAGTTCAAGCCATCTCAAATTAGGAATCAAAGTTGTCGCCATGGTCAAAATTGGTCGGACCTCATCATCATCACAACTTTTAGCCAAAAGGGACGACTTGACATACCGCAGTCTAGTGGTTATTTAACTGAATATATGATAATTCTATTACTATCTATGAACGTGTCTTACTAGAGTTTTGTCTGTTAACAAAATGTTATATCTACAGGCCGAGTACGATAGTGACAGTGACGCGACAACACCGCGGTCCAATGACTAAAGAGTAAAAGGACAGGAAATTTCACAAAAATATGCGTGCCTGTAGTAAGCACATGCTAGGGTATCAAAATATCGATACTTGTTCAAAGTATCGATAGGTGGTACAGAGTACGGTTACTTTATGATAATTGAAAAATATTCAAAATCACAGCATTTATTTACATTTATTTACAATTTGTCAATGTGAAAAAAAAGACCAGTTCACAAAGTACCCAGAGTTTATAATTTTACTAAAGCTTTGACAATTTTACGGTGACATATGTATGTGTTTAATTGTAAAATGATCATACAAAAGATATTTTGTTTAAAATAAAAGCCGCCATACAAAATCGTGACACGAGACCGAAGACCGAGCTCGCGCAGGGCTAAGTCCAGAGCGACCACCCTCTCAATTCCATGATGACCGCCATAAAAGGTTCACTCTAAGAGCGAGGCGAGGCAGCAGGCCGAGGAAAACTGCGTATATGGTGAGGCCGAAGGCCAAGCTCTACGTAGAGCGACGCGGAGCGTGACGTTTCACCCAACCTAAAATTCAAGATCTCGGATATGAACTTTTGCGAACCTGATATTTCGTGTCGTTCAATAGCACCCGAAGAAATGCTTAATACAAAAATGACACTCATGCATGCTATTGAGAAAATCTAGTTACAAAAGTGGAATCTGTTGCCAATATTATTAAAAGATACGCAAAAGCTTGCGAATAAACCAACATGTGATCGTCGAGGTTATCAATCTCCTCGAAAAAACAGACAGAGTAAGGAGGTTAAAGAGTGTGTTAGTGTCAATTTAAGCTAGCATTGCAGGCAGCAAGTATTTTTTGGTGATTTATAAAATTAGTAAGCAAAACTTAAGCTATTATTTATTCTGTGACTTAAGGATGTGAATTCGCCTTCTAAACTGAACAACTTTTCCCAAGGAACGGATGGAAATACAATTTATATATAAATATTATATATAATATATATAAATATATATATATATATATATATATATATATATTAGTTGTGTTATTATTAGCATCCACAGACTTTATGTCCGTGCCTTTGTCTAGATTAAATTTTCTTGTTAATACTTGATTTTTAACTATAATACAATACTTTCCATAGAGGTTTACAATTAATAAATAAGTATAAAAAATATATGAATACATAATGTATATAATACATATATATTTAAACGAGTGACGGTTCTTCGCTGTTGCATTCAGACCTCAAGGCATCTATGATGGCTGTGTCTCGACTTTTGATCGCCATTTTGAGGTTGTAATTGACCACTTTTCCCCTGCCTGCCGTCTCTGCTTCTTTGATGAATCTGCCTATCGCATCGTTACCATCATCCGCATAATATTTGCAACTGGCGGTATGACGCGATATGGCAACTACAGCATGTGGGATACTGTCGTGTAGCTCCTGCCTGGTCGTTGTAGTACGCACGATCACCACCTTTTCGTACGTCAACCCTTGAGCCTCGTGTATGGTGAGGATGCGTGACCCGGTGCCCGATCCGTATCCCTGGTTTTGTAGAGTTGTCTTTTCTACTTGTGTATGAACAAGGTACAGGGTTTCGGACTGGGTTCGATCGATCTGTGCATCTGTATAAGGAGTGCGTACGAAGTTTCGACGAGTAAATGCCACTGTAGACTTCTCTAAGGGCAAATGCTACGTAAAAAAAAATATATTTAGCTTCTCCATGCAACTAGAAATTGCCTCAGTATGAGATTTTTTTCCAAGAATTTCATGGATTCCTTACCAAAAAAGAAACAGAAGGCACAGAAATACTTACAATTTGCAAGGTTTTATTAAATGCTGATTCCTCAAAATGTAAAGAGCATAGGTGGAGTACTTTATGAGGTTTCAAATTATCTTTCCCAATAATGTCAAACCACTTACGTCGCAACGCTTCTTTTTTTGGGAACCTGAAAACATAATCAAACCAAATACGTACTAATACCAATAATCCTCTCACTTGGTAATGTAGTTTAAAAGAAAAACAAATTTCTAAGGTAAAATAATCATACAGAATAACATTAATTAAATTAATATATTTTCTAAACGTAGGTAACTATAAAATCTTAGCTGTGATTTGATTTCGCCATTTCAGTTTTTAGCAAAACTGTCCCTTTATACCTTGAATACAGAAAGTGATAGTATAGATAGTTAAAAACAGCTTCTTATCTTATTTAGCTTAATGTGTCCCACCGCTATTTTAATATAAAAAAATATTGTAACTGATCACTCGTACAAATATGCTCTGTAACTAATACAGAATCATCGATATAAATTCGATAGCCATCATTATTACATCACTAATGTCATTTGTATAGAAATTTTTGTTATGTAAAATATTATGTAAAGTTAGCCAGAAAGGTAATTTAGGGTGTAAAAAACGTGAAAACTATAAAATATAATCTTAGTAATAAAGGTTTTAGAAGTATTTTTGGGTTTAATAGGCGTATTTCAACAAAAAAGGTTACTTACTGATGCACAGTCGTTTGCTTGCTATTTTTGTTATCCCTGTAGCTGCACTGTTTTACAGAGCACGAAGCCATTTTGCTACCTTCTCATCCAATGTTCTGACACTATACAAAACCACAAAACAACTTCTCCTCAACAAAAAACACAATTTTTCACTAATGTTGCTATTCACTTGACAGCTGAAGTACTCACGAGTGAAATGTAAACAAACTTAACAAAAATGGCGGCCGGCCACGCTTCATAAGTATGTATATGTCAAATATTGCGCCTCCATATAAACAAATACTACATACTCAAAGCCGCGGTCCTATGTCGAAATGTCAACATTGACAACGCCTTAGGGCGAGCAAGCCTTTGCGCGGGACCTTTGCGCAATCAAAGTGAAGTTTCAGCGTGAGCCGAGCGCGAGTTTATCGTTATCGTGCTAGAGCTGCTGGCTAATATAGAACTAAACTTGGAATAAACTGCATCTTATGGGTGTAAAGGACAGCTTAGTAAATACTTAAATGGTGGAATCTACCTACAACTTCGATCGCCTAAAAGTAATATTTTTTCCGGATACATAAAAATGAGTTTTCGTTATTTATCTACTTTGGCGCTACGCAATGTACTGAAAAACCGCGCCCGGTTTCTCTGCGTCGCGTGACGCCCCGCCGCCGGGCCGAATGCGATGTACATTGCTGATGTTTGTGTTTTACGCTGTTCTCATTGTTTATTGTTTTGTAATATGGAGTGTGTTCGAATAAATAACTTAATTTTAATGCAGAAATAAATAAAAAAACATGAAAATATTTTGAAAACTTTTCAGAGGAAAATTCCACTAGAAAATCATTCAAAATGACGCGGTCGGGGTTCAGCGTTTCAGTTTTTGCTAAGCTGTCCACCCTGTATAAAAGAACCGTGACCCATTTGAAGGATGGTAAACAGTAGGGGATGAGATGCGGAACGACAATTGTATTGTGTTTAGGATTCCGCAGACATGAAAGAGCACCATTTTGTATGAATAATTTCCGATTATTTTGCAACTAATGATTAATTAACCCCTTTCTATAGATTAATTAATTTAACCTAAAGAATACTTCATTTGATAAATCTGTTCATTGGAATAGGCAGACAGAATAAAGAGTTTATTCACTGCTTTAAAACATACACACAACCTGCAAAACAACCACAAATACACGTAATAAACAAAAGGCTAAGAAGTTATTCTGGAGTAGGCTATGGAAAGTTGTAGGCAGATTTATTTGCTTGGCTATTCAGTCCATGAAACTGAACAACTTTCCCAAGGAACATAGGTCAAAATACGAAAAAAAAAATTTTGAGTTCCCATACAAACTTCATCAGCTGATAGCGCATTTTCTATGGGAGATTAAAAAAATTTTTTCGTATTTTGACCTGTATTCCTTGAGAAAGTTGTTCAGTTTCATGGACTGATTAACCATCCAAGAGTTTGAGAGATTTACCTAGACCAATAGATATTATTCTAGACCAATTGTTCACACACATACAGGTCTCGTAAGATTTAAAAAAAAAACAGTAAGTTATTGGCTGTATTTAATTTTTTTTGGAGGCTTATGTTGTTAGTGGACCAATGTAATATAGGTAATGAATATAATAAGATTTTTTTTGGACCACAAATATTCGGAAATTGATTGCCTTCTGATGTATAGTAGGTTGCAGAAGTGAACATATAACGCAATTTTGCCCAGACGTGGGAAGCAATGGGCTAGACAAGATAACTCTAAAATCAAAAATTTTATGTAACCCCCGGTACCTATCGATTAAAACTCTTAAACGGCTGAACCAATTTTGATTAAATATACTTAGCTAAAAACTATCTCGGTCACATCAGCTTTCAAACAAACAAAAAAAAACACATCGAAATCAATCAATTCTTCTACAAGATTCGATGCCACGGACAGAAATAGACATGTAAAACTAATAATACGCCTCTTTTATCGTCGGGAGTTAATAAAATAAGCTACTAAAGGGAAACTGTAAGGAACCCTTAGTGGACTTTTGCAGCATCACGCTTTGTCTTCACAATTTTATTTCCAATTTCAGTGAAAATTTTCCTCGTATTTCAATGCAACAAGAACAGTTGCACCGAGGACGCAGCTCACAATATATTTATACCACATAAGTCGTAACGCGCTACATCAACTACTTTATAAATAACATAGTAATCTATATATATAAAAATGGAACCCGATTTTCGTTGTCACGGTCACGCGTGAACGGCTGGACCGATTTGGATGATTCTTTTTTTGTTGTGTTCCTTATTGTCAGGAGAAGGTTCTTATGAAAGCAAAAACTAAAAAAGTGCCACGGGAACGAAGTCCCGGGCGGAAAGCTAGTTAATCATAAGCTTAAGCAGTTTTTCTAAATTATCTTAAAATTTGCACCTCTCTAAGTACTTAAAGAGACGTTAGTAATATAAGTAAGACCGATAGGGGTGACAACGCCCTCTTTTTTATATTAATAAATATTAAAAAAACACGGGAGCGTAATCCAGTTATCCAATCCGTGCTCATAAACTTTCACGTCAATAAATAATCATTATTATATAGTAAATACTCGCATTAGGTCAGCGTGGTGGGCTAGCTAAGCTTCGGAGGTAGACCTGATGTCTATCATGGCAATCATTATCTATCTATATATAAAAGCTGGCCAACTGCGAGTCGGACTCGCGCACGAAGGGTTCCGTACCATTATCTATAAAAACGGCAAAAAATCACATCTTCTTCTTCTTATCGTTAGATATAGCAAAGTGTGTGGCGAACTTGGCTAACCCTGGTGTCAGAGTTTTCAAACCGCACAATGGCCTCTGACTTGGTTTTAACGACTGTCGTCAATCGACAACAGCCGGGACCGACAGCTTAACGTGCCCTCCGAAGCACGGAAACACGCGTGATAAATTGCTACTTTGGTCACCCATCAGGTTCCCTGCCTCTGTGTACGTTGCTTAACCTTACTGATCGGTTGAGATCAGCGAGCGTCACTGGGCTACGAGCGCTTCAAAATCACATTTGTTGCATAGAAGCCCCCTTAAATATTTATTTTATATTGTTTTTTTAGTATTTGTTGTTATAGTGGCAACAGAAATACATCATCTGTGAAAATTTCAACTGTCTAACTATCACGGTTCATGAGATACAGCCTAGTGACGGACGGAGGGACAGACAGACAGACGGACAGACAGCGGAGTCTTAGTAATAGGGTTCCGTTATACCCTTTGGGTACAGAACCCTAAATTGAACCCTTATTTCTTCTGGTCACGCTATTGAGAACGGCTTGACCGATTTGGATGTGTTTTTTGTTGCATTCCTTACAAGTATTATATTTAAAAAAAATGATATTCTGCCGGGACAATTTCCACGGGAACGAAGTTGCGGGCGGATAGTTGGCAATTAATATTATATAATTAACATTGTATGGAAGTTGGGAAAAGGACATGGGACAGAAGCTGTGAAAGGAAGGTTTATGTGTCATTGAGTGCGCAAGTGAAGAAAATGTGATTTAGGTCCCCGTACACTTAGGCTGCTGGGGTCAGGGACAATGTTTAATTTAAATAAATGAGCCGGAGGTGGAGACATGATCCTACCGCGTTCTAATTAACAACATCAGATGTGTTTTGTAATAAAAAAAGAAATAAAAGCAATGCTATTTTTAGGGTTCCGTTCCCAAAGGGAAAAAACAGGACCCTATTACTAAAGCCCCACTGTCCGTCCGTCTGTCACCAGGCTGTATCTCATGAACCGTGATAGTTAGACAGTTGAAATTTTCACAGATCATGCATTTTGGTTTCTGCTATAACAACAAATACTAAAAACTAGAATAAATTAAATATTTAAGGGGGCTCCCATATGTACAACTAACGTGATTTTTTTTTAAAAGTCATTTACTATTTTATTACATTGACATCTTATCAACAACGGTTGCGTAGCAACACGTCACAGACTAATCTCAAATGAGATTTAAAACACTGATGGCACAAAGGAATTTTATTTTAACTTGGGATTCGCAATTATTTGCAAACATGGAATAATTTAAAATTTAAAAAAAATTAATAAAATTGTAATTAAAGATATTAATTAAAAAAAATTAATTAACTTCAAAATCAGTAATTACGTACATCCCTAAAGGCTCCAACATGTTTATTTTTACATACATTTGAAATAAAGCTGAGCGTTAATCTATTTTTTTTATTTTTGGATATTCTCTTTATTCAGTATTTGTATGTATGTATGTAAATCCTTTATTGTACAATAAACAATATTTATTATGAAACACTCTGTATACATATTTATATATTTTAAGTATGTATATTATCAGTTACCACGCCCTACGCCTGTTTGATGCCATCAAGCTTTAACTTATTTTTTCTATGTCTATGCATCAAGCAGAATATAATTGTCATTATTAAAACTCGTTGTACAGCAACGAACCTGATGCCGCCGCGCCGGGATACGTGTAGGTGGTAATTACTTCATGTCAAACTCGATACTTTTTTTAATTGGCAAATGCTAACTGAGTAAATACGCAATACACAGATTACACCGTAAGTATTGGTTTTCACTGTAGGTAGAAATAGTATTTTGGATTAACAGTTCCTAGAATATTTAAGGGGGCTCCCATACAAAAAAAGTGATTTTTTTGCTCGTTTTTATAGAAAGTCTGTCCAAGAGGCTGTATCTAATGAACTGTGATAGTTACAAGGTTGAAATTTTCACAGATGATGTATTTCGGTTTCTGCTATAACAGCAAATACTAAAAAGTAGAATAAATTAAATATTTAAGGGGGCTCCCATAAAACAAACGTGATTTTTTTGCCGCTATTATAGAGGTAATGGTTTTTATAGAGTCCGACTCGCACTTGCCCGTTTTATTTTTTCTTTCTTTCCGTTGCAGACATAGACATAGAAAAAATAAGTTAAATGCAGAAAGGCAAAGGTCTTCAGACCGTGCAGCCTCAAGGAATGATATTTGTAATGGCTGCGTGGTTTCTCTTACCTTTTTCACAAACGAGTAGTAAAAAATATATATATTCTTGTATCAACACCAAATCAACAGTTTTCCATACAAACAGAATTTGGTTCTATTCTAGTCAAACTTAATTATTCTCTTTAATTTTATAAAAATAGTTGCTTATAACAAGAGCTGTGTAGAGTGAGGAAAGCTAACATAAAGTACTTATGTAAATGTGTACCTAATTTGAAGCAGCAAATACGTTTTATAGAATTAAGATCTAAAAGATTATTGAAAGCAATCAATTGTTATTAGGGATTATTACAACAATGATTATATTTAAAACTACTTTAAAATCATGATGGGCAACTCTTAAATTATCAATTATTGTGTGGATAAATTGGAATTGCAAATTCTTCTTCTTATCATGTAGGTATAGTCGAACTTGACCAACTCTAGTGTCTGAGATACGACGAAACGATTCATCAAGAGAAAGTAAGAAACAAACCAAAAAAAAAAAAAATATCGCAATTTTTTATATTGCTTATTAAATGGAAACTTCACAAATGACTTTTATCTCACAATGGACCCAAAATGCCGCAATTACGATCTTATACGTCGCGAGTACGGTGACGAATGTGACGAATACGGTGTTCACAATTACTTCGATGATGAGGAATGCGATAAATGTAATTCTGAAAAAGGTTTATCGAATTTTGTAAGAAAAAAAACACGAACTTTAGTAGGTGCCTTGTCAAACGGCATACAATATATGAAACAGACAAAGCAAGAAAATGCATGGACTTTGAAACAAAAAAAGAAATGTCGCGATAAAAAAAATAAACAAGAGCAAAAGAAAAAAAAAGAGAGAAAAAAGAAAATAGATAAAAATAAAAGAAAAAAAAGAAAAATGCAAAAACCTTATGACTATCAAAAATGTGTAGAAAGTAAGTTAGGCATATTAAAAAATAATATCAAAATAAATGAATGGATTACTGCTTCAGACAAAAAACGAAAATGTAAGATAATGAGAGATAACATATATAATAATATTAAAAAGGATCTAAAAACGGAAAATTATGCAGCAAAATGTATGAAGTCACTAAATGCGAGATTACGAGAACCTAAAGTTCAGAAAAATAAGACGGAATATTCTTTGGAACAATCTATGGCATCCGATAGTTCAAATAAAACAGGTTGTAAGTGGGGAAATTTGCAACGTAGAATATTCAAAACGAAACAAAAGAAAATTTGTCGTAATCAGTCCTTAATAGATTTGATGGATTCGACAACCGTATCATTATCAACAAAACAACCGAGTGATTTATCAGAAGGTATACATTTAAGAAACAAACCAAAGAAAAAACGTCAACAAAATTTATATCTTGACTTGATTAATTCGTCAATCAGTTCTGTCGCACCAACGGACAAATGGAGTCTTTCAAGTGGAAAGAAATCAAAACGAAGACAAAAGAAGAAACGGCGTAATCAGACTTTCATAGATCCAATTAATTCAAATGACATAGAGAAGAAATGGCAAATAAAAAACCTAACTGAAAAAAAATCAGAGGAATATTTACCAGTTAAAAAAAATAATAAGAGAAATAAAAAAGGTGTTAAGAATCCGGATGAATTTCTACAGTATGTAAAAGAACTATGCGAAAGTTCCAAAACGGATACAAAGGAAAAATCAGATACAGTCTCTACCCCTGAAATTAAATCTGCTGACAATTTGAAAATAAAAAAAAATAAAAAATCAACGTTTCCAAAAGAATCCTATTATAAAAAGTCAGATAATTCAGATACATCGGGTTCCAAAAAGATTGAACCTGAAGTATACAATAAATCTTCAACCCGAAAAAAAAACAAAATGTCTAAACTATCTTCTGGTTCCTCGCAAACGCCGTCTGACAATAATACAAAAGAAAAATCTAACAACAAAAGTACAACCAAAGGTGCAAAATTATCGAATTTTAAAAATAAACAGAACAAACAAAATAAAATAGAAATTAATAGAAAACAAGGTAAAGACTCAAACAGCACATTTGTATATAGATCTTCTGATGACAGTTTTCTTAAGGGTGAATTTATTGCCAAAGGGCAAGCAAGTCCCAATAAACTCAATTATGGCCAAACACATAAAGATAGTGAATCAGAACTATGTGAAAAACATAGCGAATTTTCATTTTCCTGTAATAACTCTTCTCATACCATGTCAGGATCAGAGCCAAAAAATAATCAAATACTTAAGGAGAAGAGAATGGATAAATATAAAAATTTAAAATTTCATGAGGATAAAGAATTGTGTAAAGAAGTAAGTAAAGTGAGCTTAATACATAAAATCACAGATGTAGGCAAGTTTTTGAATAAACTGAAAATTAAATTTAGAAATGCAAACAAACAGGCGGGCAAAGAACAAAAGAAAACAATACTAAAACGACTAATTAGTTCCACTGGATGTAGCACTGACGAGGGTAATGTTCAAAACAAAGGACAACCCAATAGTATCAATTCTAAACTTGATATATGTGGACAAAATACTTCATCATATACTACTATACACTCTCAATCGAAAGACAAGTTCAAAAAATTAGAAGAGAACAATACAGAATCCAACAAAAACAAATACCAAAAAGAGTCACGTTCATGCGAATCTATTCGTGTAAAGCCACATGAAGAATTAAAATCATGTGAGGAAGAAAACATATCCTTATTTTCTACTGATTCCATTGAAATGAAGAAAAAAGCAAAAACGGGAAAACTATTAGAGCCAAAAAAACAATCCTTCACTATTCCAATCACAAAACCGTCAAAAACTAAAAATAAAAAAAAATCAAGTCCACGCAGACGGTCTTACAATTCAGGTTCTGAAAAGTCATGTAATCTGGAAGAACTTAATCCATGTGAGAAACTAAATATATCTATATTTCCAACTGATTCAATTAAACCAAAAAATAAATGGAACATGATAAAAACATTAAAAACAGAAAAACAGCTAACCATCAAAGAAATAACAAAACCCAAAAATAGAAAAATTAAAAATCTACTAAAAAAATTAAGTTCTTTTGAAACAGATCTTAAAAAAAAGCATATACTTGTGAAATTGGATACGTGTGATAAAGAAAACACTTCCCAGATTTCAACAGATTCCATTAAATCGCAAAAGAAAGGAAAATCAATAAAAGATACCAAATTAAAGCCGTCTGAAAATAAAAACCAAGAAAAATTACGTCTTCAGTCACGTTCTTCCGAAACAGTGCATAAAAAGTTGCACAACCTTAAAAAATCAATTTCAAATACATCAACCAATTGCACCAAAATGAAAAATAAAGGAAAAACAATAAAAGACACCAAATTTAAGGCGTCAGTAAATAAATATCAAAAAAGATTTCACCCACAGTCACGTTCTGCCGAAGCAGTGCATAAAAAGTCAAATAAACTTCGGGAACCTGATTCAAATATATCTCTACTTTCAACCGATTCTACCAAAATAAAAAAAAATGGAGATATAAAACATATAAAATTAACACCATCTGAAAATAGAAGCCAAGAAAAATTACGCCAACAATCATGTTCTTACAAAGCAGATTCTGAAAACCAAGATAAATATAGGGAAATTGATTTATGTGAGGAAAAAAGCATATCTTTGTTTCCTACTGATTTCATCGAACCGAAAAAAAAACTGAAGGCAAAAAGATCAAAACTCAAAAACCAACATACAGTAAAACAAAAACATTTACTGAAGCAGTCCAAAAGCAAAATTCTAAGAAAATTACGTTCTCAATTACATTTTCAAAAAGCTGATTCTAGGAAAGCCCACAAACCTGAAAAATTTGATTCATATGAGGAAGAAAATGCATCTTTTATTTCAATCGATTTAATCGAACAGAAAAAAAAGGGTAAAACGAAAAAGGATACTAAATTAAAGTCAATTAAAGATAAAACTCCAGAAAAACTACGCCCATCACGTTCTCACAATGTTGATTCTGAAAAACTGCATAAGCTTGAGAAAAATGATTCGTGCGAGGAAAAAAATATTCCTTTATCTCCCACTGATTCTGTTACATCAATAAAGAAAAGAAAAAGAGAACAACCGGAAAAACGTACCAACGATTGCATTGAACTAAAGAAGAAAGAAAACCCTGTAAAACGTTCCAAAATAAAACCATCTGAATATAACCACCAAGCAAAATTATATCCTAATAAAATGGACACTAAAAAACTATGTAAATATAAAGAAATTGATAGTCACGGAGAGCAACATATTTCATTATTTCCTGATTCCATTTCAACTAAAAAGAAACTTTATCAAAAACACGAAAAAGAATTACGTCCCAAAAAAAGCGATCATACAATAGCAAACAAAACAAGAGAGTATAATTGTTGTGAAGAAAATGTATTATTATCTCCTACTAATTCTTTAATACACAAAAAGAATGCGACAACAAAAAAATGTACGAAAACAGGTATACGCAAACAAGAACCTCTACAATTGAGTAGTACTTGTACTTATGATAGAATGTTAGATAGTCAAGTTTTGCGCCAGACTAAAACTACAGAACGAAAACAGGAAAAACCAATATCTAGAAAAACTTATGAATCCGTTTTACCATCCTCCCATAAAAGAACTCCATCGTTTGATGACAATATTTTGCCTGGTTTATTATCAAAAAATGAGAAAGGAGAAAAATCTGCTCTTCTGAGTGCTAAAATAATATCTAGTGAGAATCAAACCAAGACAAAATACAAAAAAAAAGCTAAAGATTCACGAAGGTCTGATAACAAAAAAAAAGGAAAAATAAAAATTTTCATGGGAAATAAATTATTCCCCGGAGGGAATAAAACAAAAAAGGAAGACGCAAAAATAGGCAAACGTCAAAAAGAGAACAAAAAGAGCTTAGATTCATCTTCGGTAAATTCACGTAGTAAAAAGTTATTTTACAAAGAAAAAACGATGAAAACAAAAAAACCTACAGAAAAGTATCCGAAAATACATAAAAAAAAGAAGAAGATGAGAATACTTAAGCCGGATAAAAATATAGATAGTGAGAAGAACGCCGTGAGAAATAAGAATGCTGCAAGTTCGTCGACATCTGAGAAAGGAGAAGTTAGCCGCAAAATAAAACCTTTCCGATACAATAAAAAAACTGAAAACGTAACAAAAGGACAAAAGGAAAAAGATAGTTCTAGAAAATCATTCAAGTCTGATGAGAAAGACATTAAGAAAAAACACAAAACAAATAACGTATTAAATAGCCCAAATAGCAGTTCCTTGAACTCAGAATGTTTATTGAATGTTGACAAAGAAAACAATACGAAAGCAAAAAGGAAAAGCATATTTTCAAGAAAAAATAATCCTAAAACATCAAAAAAGCCTAAAAAAAAAGAGATTAAGAAAACAAAAGAACGGGAAGCGAAAAGAACAAGAAAAGGGGAAAGTGGTTTGACCCTAACTTTAGAAAAGAAGAAAGGAAAGAGTAGCAGTACAAAGACTGATGTCACAGAGAAAAGGTCAAGTGTTGTTAATTCTTTGGTGTCATCTGAAACGGATAGTTCAACAAATCTTCCTTACGGAAATGGCTTGGTTTTAGAAGTTACACCAGATAATAAAGTGAAGAATAGAACGTCATTCATAAGAAATCTCAGAATACTCGCAGTGCCTGGGTATCTAGCACAAATTGCATCATTAAAGAGGCACCAACTTGAACAGCAGTTATGCAAGTGTTGTAGATGTGATTCAGCAAATTTAGCTGTTGTTAAAGATCGATACGTGAAGAACAAAATGAGGAGATAAAACATTGTGCCAAGTAATGTTCCATGTTATTGCAATGTTTACTGTTTGTGTTTTTATAAAAAAAGTAGGTAGTCAAATCGCGCCGAAGGAAAAACTGGTTTTTAAAAACTAAATTTTAAAATAAAAATGAACAATTCATTAAGGTGGTCGATGTGAGACTGACTGTTTTTAATTGAAATTCTAAAAGCTTAATCTAACCCAGACGCTTATGCAGCATTTTTGGTAGCTAGCGACCGTTGAGTTGTTGCCATAGCATTAATGCTGACTACGGGGTTCCTATATGGGTCGGACGGTGTAACTCCTCCCTCCATAAGTTCGAAATTACCCGAAGAACAATTTTGAGGGTTATTTCGATCTTTGCTTTTGCATACCAAAAATACTTTTTTATATAAAATAACACAAATTAAAATAATGATTAAGATTACATATAAAACTATGGTTCCTATGCTAACACTTTCCGTAACTACACTGTGGGTTTCCGGTTCACTGTTCTTTATCGCGTAAGATAACACTTTTAAATCACTTAAATCGATGCCACTTAACTTGATTGGAGTCGCTCTTTCTTGAATATTGAAGTAAAGGTTTTCAGGAAATTTCACCAGAGGGAATTTAGAATATGTGAACTTTTCTTTCAGGACATGATCTTGTAGATGATGACTTCCGATTTGATACTTGCATTGGTCATCAATGGTAAGCAGGTATGTGCCAAAAATAGAGTAATGGAGGATTTCGTTCGCACATGTTCTTGTGAGGTCAACTGCTGTCTTTGTGTAGAGTATCCATTTATTTGTCTGTAGGAATTCTACCTTGATTTTTTCCAGTTCTACGGGAACTTGCAGGCATGCGACGTTCTCGGAGTATTTCATCAAATCGATGATGCACTTGTCTTCGACAGGTACTATCGTTTGAGTTTCATCACATAGGTAGGTCTCTTCTTCTATAGTTTTGCATGGTGTAGACAGCGAGCTGGCTTTCAACCCCTTGACTATAAGGTTAGGATATTTGGGCAGAATAATAAGGGTAAGGTTTGTTTTAGGATCAGTAATAGGTAAGGGAACAATTTTGTAGTAAAAGTAAGTATCTTTCTTAACTAAGGGTATTTCTAATATAAAAACAATTTCATTTTTCTTAAAGTAGGACTTTAGAGTAATCGACTGTTCGATTTTTACAATATTTTCAGGGGTAGTTTTGAATACAAGTTTGTCTGTCCCTTCAATTAGCTTGAGTAACTTAACAAGTTCATTTGTGCTAACAAGGGACTGATGCAAAATCCCCATTCTACTAAATGCTACAATATTTTCAATCTCATTCAATTTAGAGTAAATCATCTGAAAGTTATGTAAGAACAAATTATATATGTGTATTAATTGATTGATTTGGGTAGTGACTGAAATCTCATTAAGATCTTTATTGATTTTATTCACTGCATTTTCCAATTGTATGAGATTGTTGGTTATATTTATAGTAGAGTTTGTGAAAATTCTCACCATTTCGGCTATTAGAGTAGTTTTCTTTTCTATGGCGTGTTGACGGGATTTTACTTCATTTATTAATTTATCATATTTAACAGCGTCAGTATGATCCAAATTTCCTGTGATAATTTTAATCAAAGATCCTAAAGGATTGATAAGGCCTCGCGTTTGTCTACTGTTTGGAACTAGTTGAATGTATTTCTCTAAGGTGATTTTTAACATATGGTTTACTTGTGTTTTAGAATTATCAAGGAACACTAAAAAGGATCTACTAATGTTTGGAAAGGAGCCGATTTGCTTATTTAATTCCTTATACCTATTTATATTTAAATCTAAATCTTCCCTAATTAACCTAACATCTAATATCTTAATAACTATCCATTTATCGTAACTAACGAGGGCGGTTCCCTCCCTAACTGGTAAGACTCCAGGGTTCTTTTCAATTTTGTGAAGTTGAAGGGCCCGGGTCATCAGCACTTGAGTCAGCAGCAGGACGAACCTGTGGAGGACGTCGAACATCTTTAATTGGGACTCCAGTGTCTCTCGAGTTGGTCTCTACGGGGACTACGTTTCTTTTAACCTTTCCTTTGACCTTAGCTTTTTGAAATCTCGGCTTATCTTTAGCGCGACGTGTGTTCACGCCCCTGACGAAGATGACGTCATCGTCATTTAGGCCAAACTCAGTCTCGCCCGCTCTATCTTGATGAAGCTTCTCTTTCCTGGCTACCATTCCATCCGCTAAGTATTCATACAGGTATTTTGTTCGTCTACAGTGTTCTTTAACTAATTGTTGGGTGTATTCTTTTTCGAAATCGACATTAAATTGGCTATTGCTTTCTGTGTGTCCGAAAACTACTTCGAAGGGTGTAAGACCGGTTACTGAGTGTATTGTTTGGTTGTATGCAAAAATTGCGTACGTCATCACGGATGCCGCATCTGTGAATTTTCTCTCATATTTCGCAAGTCTGTATATTTCCGTAATGGTAGAATGAAAACGCTCTATCAATCCCATCGAGTTAGGGTTGTTCGGGGTGCCTATATGAACGCTCACTTTATAAAATGCAAGCATTTCTTTCATGAGTTTGTTATTAAATTCGGTACCTGGGTCTGAGCTAATTTTGGTAGGTACTCCATAGAATGAAAAATATTTTATGAGGGCTCTAACTACCTCGGGAGTTGATCTGTCAGGGATCTCTATAGCTTGGGCTAATTTACTGAAAGCGTCTATAATAGTCAGATAGTATTTATTTTCGATAGAGTAAAGGTCAATGAACAGTTCTTCGAATGGTTTTGTCTGAGTTTGTGTGAGCTGCAATCGAGGTTTAAAAGGTCTCCTATCGTATTTCATACGTTTACAAGTGTCACATGAATTAATAATGCTGGTTACTGTCTGTTCCATGTTGTTCCAAAAATAAGTACGCTTTAAGTGGGAGATTGTCTCTTTAATACCGCGATGGCATGTCTTACCCTGGTGATACTTCATTACTACTTCCTCTTGCTCTTTTTCATCGGTTACGTTAATTACTCGCTCAGTACACTCAAACAATTGTATTGTGTCTTTTCTAAATAATTTAATCACTATTTCTGTAAACTGTGCTCTGTGTTCCTTGTTTTCAAAGTAAATAAAATATTTAATTTTTGGTCTAACATATTCTTTAAGGAATTGTTTAATTAAGTCGGGATTATCCAAAGGTAAGTGAACTTTGAGAATTTTTTGTTTTGCATGTGGAACAATTTTAACTGACAGTTGGTTTTTAAACCAAGTGTGTACTATAATTTGGTTAGGCTTAGTGTCTACAGCTTCGTGAAGTATAGGGATACCATTTGTGTCCATATCAACAGCGGAATGCGCCGTATCTGTGCTAGATTTCGCTGATTGATGGTCGCTCTCGGATTTAGCTGATAGAGTGCTGCTATTAGATCGAGTTTCGGGCGGATTTCCTTGTTCATTTACATTTAGGATTGAATCGGATCGCGAACCAATGGAAGCAGGCAGTAGGCGCAGATTTTCGTTGATAGGGTTCTGGTTAGTAGTCGTGTCACGTTTGTCTTTATTTTGAGTTACAGGTACTGATTGTCCTAAATTCTTTATTTCGTCAGTGAGCTGTCGAATGTAGTCATTCAAGTCATCTCCTACGTTAACAGCTGTGGAAAGCTGGTCATCTTTTTCCGGACTACCTAAAGCATTGAGACGTATTCGTGAGAGTGCGTCCGCATTTGTATTTTGTTTCCCGTTCTTGTGTACGACTTTAAAGTTGTATTCACCTAATCTCAGTTTGTAACGCGTCAACTTACTATTGGGCTCCTTAAGGGAGTCCAGCCATGCAAGTGGTCTGTGGTCAGTGTAAATTGTAAATTGGTTACCGTATAAATAGGGTCTAAAGTGCTTTACGGCCCAAATGATGGCTAACAGTTCCTTTTCAATTGTACTGTATCGTTTCTCAGAGTCGTTCAGAGTTCTACTAGCGTAGGCTATGGGTTTGTCGCTACCTATTGAGCCTTGTGATAATACCGCACCAATTGCGAAGTCGGATGCGTCAGTGGTAAGTATAAATGGCTTAGTAAAGTCTGGGTATTGTAGGAGTGGTGCGTTTGTCAGTAGTTCTTTACACTTCTGAAATGCGTTGAGGTATCGTTCGTCTATTACAATTTTACTGTTCTTTTTCAGGCAAGCGGTCATCGGTTGTGTAATTTTGGAAAAGTCTTTGATAAATTTTCTATAATAGCCTATAAGTCCAAGAAAGCTCTTAATTTCAGTTGTTGTCTTTGGTAGTGGGTAATTTAGTATGGCGTCTATTTTGTCTGTGTTTGGTTTCAGTCCGTCTGGGGTGATAGTATGTCCCAGGTAAGAGGCTTCTTTACACAAGAACTCTGACTTATCAAGCTGTACCTTGAGATTAGTTTCCCTGAGTCTGTCAAAAACTGCTCTAAGTTTGGTTAAATGTTCTTCCAAGCTTGAGGAAAACACGATAATGTCGTCAAGGTAAATTAAGCAGTGTATTCCTTGAAGTCCTCTAAGGACATTGTCCATTGCTCTCTGGAACGTCGCAGGAGCTGTTTTCAGCCCGAACGGCATTCGCAAGAATTCGTAATGTCCAAACTGAGTCGAAAAAGCGGTCTTAGGTTGGTCTTCTTTCTCAATTTCGATTTGGTGATAGCCGCTAGCAAGGTCAAGCACAGAAAAGTAACAACTTTTACCTAATTTGTCAAAGAGATCGGTAATGTTAGGCAGGGGGTACTTATCGTCAACTGTTATGTCGTTAAGTCGTCTGTAATCAATAACCATACGGTATTTTTGCTCTCCACTTGCATCGAGCTTCTTCGGCACTAAATGTACGGGGGCACTCCAAGGGGAGTGAGATTCCTGAATTACGTTGTCACTTAATAACTTTTCAACTTGTTTTTTTATTTCAGTGGCTTCTGTAGGGGCCTGGCGGTATGGTTTTATGTAAATTGGGTCCTCATTAACTGTCCTAATTTTATGTTTCACCTGGTTTGTGAAGGATAGAGGCAGATGTTCTGTGTAAAAGATATCTTTGTATTCTGAGCAGAGGTTAAAAATTTTATTACGTTCTTCCGGGTTCATATGATCTAATCGAAGCTTTGTTAGATTTTGTTTAAGAATTTCGTCTCTTTGTCTATCATCTATTGTTTGCGTGTTATTTATTTCTATCTCTTGGGGTTCGTATTTTGTGACACTAACGGGCTGGCTAAATTTTACATCAAAGTGATCATCTGAAGTATTCTGGATGACCGTTGTAGCGAAACCTTGTGAGCATCTTACAAGTGCGGTAGGTGTTCTCACGCCTTTACCAAAATCAATATGATTCAAAATCGCTTCACCGTTCAAAAGGTCGACAGGGATTTGTGTGCGTATTTCAGAACGAGGTTCGATATGAATTGTATAAGGTGGGCTATACATGATGGGTATTTCCGTGTCTCTTGTTTTAAGAATTTGATTTTTCATGTCTATGTTTGCATCTAACTGCTTAAGTAAATCGGAGCCTATCAATCCTCCGTAAGTACTACAAACATCGTATACGTAAAATTTGTGAGTGTCTGTACTACGAAAAGTTTTCAATAAGGGTATGTGAATTACTTCGTTGTGAGAACTCCGCGCGTGGGTGCTAACTACCTCAAAAGGTTCGTGATATATAAAATCTGCAAAATATGTATAGGCAAGTTCAGGGCTAATAAAGGATCTCGTGCTTCCTGTATCGATCATAAATTTTGCGTTTATTTCCGGGATTTCTATGTGGGGTAGTTTTAAAGCACCGTGGTGGTTAAGATGTACTATTTCTGGGGATGTGTCGTAGAGGCTTCTATCTGAAAATTTTCCGTTTCAGGATGGGAAACATCGGGTTGAGTATTTTGATACTCGTTACAGTCCACAAAATATTCACCATCACCTAACAGTTGGTTTTCGTCACTATAGTCATAGTCAGCGTCTTCAGTCGTATAAAATGCTTCGGGGTTATAGTCAGGTTCGTTATGGTCTAAATTTGCGTAAAACAAATTGTTTGATGTTCGTGGGGGTACGTTTGGCTTTAGCGGGGGCGCCGTGCGCATGGACACGTCGTTGTCATAGCGGAACGTCGGTCGTTGACCTACCTGCTGTTGGCCTTGGGGTTGTTGAAATTGAGGTCTCTGTTGGTATGCGGGTGGTATACCAAATTTAAATTGGGGTTGGTTCGTTTGCTGATAGTTGTTGGTCCTAAATTGATTATTATTTGAAACAAACGGCCTATAACCTACTTGTTGCTGGGGGATGCCAAACTTGAAATTAGGTTGGCTAGGCATAATGGCCTTGAACCCTTGATTTTGTGGAACACCAAATTTGTAACCTTGTGGCGTATGCTGTTGAGGAATGCCAAATTTCAATCCTTGACTCTGTTGAAATTTATTTTGTTGATTAAAACCAGAGCCGGATGGTTGACCAAATTTAAATTGTGTAAAATTATTGTTTTGTGGAAAAATAGGCTTTAAATTTGGCATTTGTGCTGGAAATTGTGAGGAAAATTTCTGGCGATTTTTATTTTTGGCATTATATTGGTTTAGGAAGTTTACTTCCTCCATGACTATTTTTAGCGCATCCTCAAGTTTTGCAGGACTGTTTAGACGAACCACGCGTAACATATCTTCGGGGAGATTGTAAAGAAATACATTCAAGCATAGGTTGTCATATATTATCATTTTCGATGCCTTTTCGGATACCCCTTCTATTAAATTAACTTTAGAAAATAGGGTGCTTCTGACGTTTTGAATTCTGTTGCAAAATTCCAAATATGACTCATTTTGTCTGATTTTAAGGTTATCTAGTTCAATTGCTATGCATTCTTCCGACCTAGGGTCGCCGAAATGTTGAGTTAACAATTCTTTTAATTCTGGCCACGTATCAATGTCTTGGCGCTCACTTAAAAGCTGAGCCGCCTTGCCGGTTAAACGGCCAGTAATTGCATGGAAAACATACAAATTCTGGGCGGGTTTTGCCTCATTTCTGAAAGAATCAATCACATACTCGCTTTTTTTAATGAATAAATTTAAAATTTTTTCATCGCCATCAAATTTTGGAACTATATCCATAACTTCCTTAGGGATAGTGCGAATTTGCTCCATTTTTGTTTATTAATAATATAATTAACTTTAAACTTAAACAGTAATTCTTTTTTTTTTAAATTTAATTTACTTTTAAAACTCTACTGAATTTATTTGAATTTGTAACTTTTATAAAAATATTTCTTTCACTTATCTAACTTATTAGGTCACTGCTATAGATTTTATATAGAGAGCCTATCTAAACCTTAAATTAAAATACACAGCCAATGGAATAAGAACAGGGATGGACGGGAAGTGAAGAGGTCTACTCACAGCACGCTTTTCCCCATTTCCTCCAGTTGTAGCCGCAACAGTTTTCTTATTTCCTTCAGGCACACTTAGACAAATTTATTTGTTTGGTTCTTTGAATACCACTTTTAAACGTAAAAACGTTCACGAAAACTCGCACTCAGATCTATTCGAGATCTTCACAGGCGCAGGATTTCGTACTGGTATCCTGTCCGCAGCGCCAGTCAAATCGCGCCGAAGGAAAAACTGGTTTTTAAAAACTAAATTTTAAAATAAAAATGAACAATTCATTAAGGTGGTCGATGTGAGACTGACTGTTTTTAATTGAAATTCTAAAAGCTTAATCTAACCCAGACGCTTATGCAGCATTTTTGGTAGCTAGCGACCGTTGAGTTGTTGCCATAGCATTAATGCTGACTACGGGGTTCCTATATGGGTCGGACGGTGTAACTAGGTACTTAATATAAACTAAAGTGTTATTTCTTTTAGGTCTCTTTTTAATTAACGTGTGGTGATCGGTTGAGAATAACACCACCCCATCTCTTTCCATAGGTGTCGTAATAGGCGACTAAGGAAACACAAATGAGACCTGCCTCCTAGTAATCCATCCCAGGCAACGACACTTCATTTTTTTTCTGAATTTGAGGTGTCGTCCTATGGTCTCAAGCGGTGTGGTAGGCTCTGTAAAAGGCCGTCTGGTTCGCGACCACCCTCCTACCGAAGTCCGACGCCAAACAGCTTGCTGTGTTCCGTCGGTGCGTGGGAGTAGAAGTGCCTTTATAGGCATTTTCTGGGTTAACTCGGTCAGTCATCGACCTCATCTTTGACCTTTACGGTCAAGATTGAGGTCAAGAGTTAACCCATCTTATAATAAAATAATAATAATAATATTGAAAATGAAGGATGTGAATCACGACTACACTAAACAACTCTCAAAATATTTATTTTTAGAATTTTGAGAATTTAATACGGATTTCTTGGAGAAAGTTGTTCAATTGCATATGAAAATTACATCCCAAGTTATGTCAATAACTCTAAAATTAAAAATGTTGCATCAACCCCAATATTAATACAATACAATACTCTTTATTGCACACAAAAAAAAAAACATAACATTAAACAAAAACAAATGTTCCTGATGTAGTGTACAATCCGGCGGCATTATTGCTATAGAGCAATTTCTTCCAGGCAACCGGGGGGTGAAGGAACCGATACAGAAGGTGAAGCGGTAGACGTGCAAAGAGTAATATAAGAGAAGTGCAAGAGTTATTGCTAATAACTCTTAAACGGCTAAACCAATTTTGATTAAATATAGCTCAGAACCATCTCGATAACATCAACTTCGTTTAGGAGTTACGATGCCTCAGACATACACATAGATACACATACATACAGACGTCAAACTTATAACACCTCTCTTTTTTGTAGGGGGCTAAAAAGTCATACTCGTGTCCGTGATAAAAAAGGATGACATTTTCTAAAATGATGAAATCTCGCAGGAAATTAGATTATCAGCGCAGCGAGAGCGTATAGATATATCTTTTATTGGACATTACGGACGTAGCCGTGGAAGGAAATCAAATTGTCTCCTTTAGAAAAGGAAACAAGGTTTTGATGCGAGACGGGATACGTTTATGTTTCGAGTAATTTTTCCTCATTTATACCACGCTAAGTAAATTTCTTCTGGTTGATGAGAATAGCGTCGGAAGATATACTCGTATAATGTATCATACCTAGCTTTTGTCCGCGACTTCCACCAATGTCATATTTGACATTAAATATGAAGACTTTAGTTAGCTAAACCTAGGTCCATGAGCTAAACTGTAGAGGGTGACACTCCCCACAAAACTGAACAACTGTCCCCAAGAAACATTATGAAATTCATAAAAAAAATTCACTATGCATAGCTGATCGCACAAGTTATATGGAGAGGCGGTTTTTTTTATATATTTCGACCTTGGGAAAAGTTATTCACTTCCGTGGGCTGACTCAAATCCTTAATTTTCGCAAATTTATAACCACCCGATATAATATAGCCTAGCCCTCGTAGCCTTGTAGCCCAGTCGCGCTCGCTTATCTGAACCGATCAGTGAGGTCAAGCAACGTACACAGTAGCAGGGAAACCGATGGGTAACCAAAATGGTAGGTAATTTATCACGAGCGTTTCCGTGCTTCGGAGGGCACGTTATTATCTGTCCCGGCTGTTGTAGATTGCTGACCACTGTCGTTAAACCAAGTCAGAGACCATTAGGAGGTTTGGGAACTCTGACACCAGGGTTATTTAAGTTCGTCGCGTTGATTATACCTACACGATAAATAATGAATAAGACCTATGTAGGTCAAGGATATCATAACTTTTCATGGGTTACTTACTAGCTTCTTAAGACTACAAACAACAATACAATACAGTACAAATATACTTTACTAGCTAATGCCCGCAACTTCGTTTGCGTGTTAATGTTTTCTTTTGAACAGATTACTCTTTATTGACGGTCCATTAATGGATCTTCATTTAGTTTATTAAATATTGATTTAGTTTAAGATTTAGATTTTTACATACAAAAGTTTTTCCCGCTAACTCCCGTTCCCGCGGGAATTTTGCAATATCCTGTTGCAACTAAGCTTTAAGTTTACTAAGGTACCTGCATGCCAAATTTCAAGCGTCTAACTTAAGCGGTTTAGATTTTTCACACAAAAGGATTTTCCCGCTAATTCCCGTTCCCGTGGGAATTTCTAGAATTCCTTTCTAAGTGCACCTCTACGGTACCTTAGCTACGTCCCTTCCAAATTTCAAGTGCCTACGTTTAGCCTTTTAGGCTGTGCGTTGATATGTCAGTCAGTCAGTCAGTCAGTTTCTCCTTTTATATATTTAGATTACACACCAACATTACAGAACATGATATAGAGTAAAAGGACAGTAATAAAGTTAGGGTACAAAAGGCGGTCCCAATGCTAAGAAGCAATATCTTATCGGCAACCTTTGGGTGTGGAGAAGACGATATTACACCAAATAAGTGTGTGTGCAAAAATACATACATAAATATACTTACATAAACTATACAATATACCTAACATAAATAAATACATTTTATACACATATACTATACGTAACATACACCTTACAGAAATACACAATGGAAAACACACATTCTACAGAAGGGAAAAAAAATAAAAAACACACAAGGAATATTATATGAAGACAACACAGCCGACTATCACACAACGACAAGGAACTAATTATTGTAAAGCAGTTCAAAGAACCCTTTTTAACCCATCTCGGTTAACTTGACCAAGGTCATAGATGAGGTCGATGATAGAGCAAGTTAACCCAGAAAATGCCAATTAAGGCACTCCTTCTCAGCATAATCTTGAAAATGGCTAAGGTTTGCGCGGATTTTATATCATTAGGCAAGGAATTCCAAAGGCATGCGCCGTGTACTGTGAAAGATTTGATATAATAGTCAGTCTCATGGACCGGCAGATCTATGAGGAATCTCGAAACAACAAAACCGCTTTATAACTTTCCGCCCGCGGCTCCGCCCGCATGAACTACAGGTTATATCGTGCCCAACTGTGGGATAAAATGTCCTTTCCCAGGCTCTAATCTATCTCTGTACCAAATTTCATCAAAATCAGTTCTGTAGTATAGGCGTGAAAGACGGACTGACAGACAGACAGACAGACAGAGTTACTTTCGAATTTAAGGATGTATTGTAAATACAGCCTCGCTTGTTGCGTCGCCCTTGTTTACGGCGCGTTCGATACAAATCCTGCACACACGGGTGTGCAAGAACCGCGCGAAGGTTTATCACTTGACAAAAAGGGGTTCGATTCGGTTTTTGTTTGAAAGCTGACGTAACCAAGATGGTTCTTAGCTATATTTGATCAAAATTGGTTCAGCCGGAGCAATGAATGTCGGTTTATACTTTTAAAAAAAAGTTATAAACACTTTAAATTTTTTAGGTTTACTAAACATGCTTTAACCTGAAGCTTCTGTCTGAGTAAACGATCAAAAAATTAAAAAAATGTTGTAAAATATTTGAACCCGGAGTTGTGTCCACTCAAGTCCACTCCCTTGCCTCGTTTAAAATTTCATTTGATAAAGCGACAAGTTAAATAGTCCCTCGTGGCTAGCTGTCCAACTGTACGGAACCATGAAACAGGGTCTGAATAATATATTTCTGTTGAATATCTCTTAGAACAGTTTCTGAAATATTGACTTTAACTTTATTTGCGGAAATTAAGGATAGCATTCTAACTGGTGCTCTTATGATGAAGGAAAATATTTTAAGTGAAAGAAAAACTTAGAAAATTGTAGGTTTTGCTGTATGATCTGCGACAGACTGACAACATATCACCCATATTCCATTTAATAAACCTCAGAACGAGTGTCAAAGGCGTCAAGTGGTTTTATAACAACATGACGTTCTGCCTACCCCGTAAGGGGTTATATGCTTGGTAGATGGATGTAGGACAGTTAGTAGAGAAGCGATTTCTATCTGATCTCCTGTTGGAGTATTTGGATACTGAGTACTAAGATTCCGAGTTAGCTAACTAAAAAAAAAGGCAATTTTTTGAGTTAGCTAACAACCAATCCCAAACCGAACCCATGAAAAGATTTTTTTTCGCAATTATTCAAGCGTAAAAAAATGGGAGGATAAAATAAAACCAAGTCGGATGACTTATACAGTACCTGTCTGTACATCTATCAGCACCTATTGCAGCTTCTATTGTTTTTTTCTTATCGTGCAGCAGCTTGAGCTCACTGTGCTTGCGCGTAATTTGCCGCGGTCCTATGTCCAAATATCAACATTGACAACGCCAGAGGGCGAGCAAGCCTTTGCGGGGGGCCCTCGCGTAATCAAAGTGAAGTTTCACCGTCAGCCGAGTGGCATGGCGTGCCGCGCGAGTTTGTCACGCACCATGCTCGAGCTGGTGTAACGTTGTCAGAGTTTTCAAATCGCCAAATGGCCTCTGAATTGGTTTAACGACTGTAGTCAATCGTTGTTAATATTTTACAGTGCCCAAATCAAGACAATAACTTTTTTATCGCACATATCGATAACATGTCCAACAAGAAATAACGAATATTCTCATGGTTATTATTTAATTTTCACAACAACTGATGATAAGTATCATTAATATTACCATTTGTCACAGGGATGTCGTGGTCATTTATGTACTTTCTTATAGAAATAGAGAAAAAATCTCATAGAACAAAGGAAAGTAAACTTGTTTATATTATAGTTAGAAATCCTTTTGCCCATTGGCAGTAAAACACTTTTAAAAATTGGTGATCAATAAGTAAAGAATGCTTGGCATAAAAGTCGCGGTGACACCACCATTCCTGACATTTTCCTCTTAAAAATTCGCCGATTTTCACTGTTTTAGAAAATTTGGTAGAACTTTATTTAAAGTATCTCAAAGTTTAAGTAAGATGCGCGGGGTTTGTTATATCGTGGGTGAAAGGCTGATAGCCCATTAACACTATACCTGTAGACCAAGATCCCAGGGCCGCCAGACCTTTACTTATTTTCTCATAAACCAAATCTGTGGAAAATAGTAGTGCTAGTACGTACTAGTAATGTATAAATACCAGCTAACCTGAGCCGACGGCCAATTTTCAGCTACCAGGTTCTGAAGGTACTTCCAAAAATTTCTCACTTGTCTTGAAGTCTGGGTGCTATAAAAAGTATTGTTATAGTTCCCTGAACATCATATACAAAAATCACGTCTCAGATTGTAGGTATAATCGCATAATTTACATGCTAACTGTAAAGCGTCTGGCAGAAATTACAGCCGACGGAGAGTGTCTGGCGGTGTTGAACATTGTTTTTTATATTTAATTAATTATATTCTATAAGACATCAGCAGCCAGAGTAATTTTTGGAAGTACCTTCAGAACCTGATAGTTGAAAATTGGCCGTCGGCCCAGGTTAGCTGGTATTCATACATTACATTACTAGCACTACTATTTCCCACACATTAGATTTATGAGAAAATAAGTAAGGTCTGGCGGCCCTGGGATCTCCATCTACTACGCATGTTCAATCTTATGACCTTCATGTCAATGCATGAATGCATGTCAAATGTGGCGTCATGTTGCTCTAAAACCGTATTAATAAATTATTTTAGGCGTGGGCTTATGGATGGATATAAAAGTTTATTTTAACGGTTCCTAAGTAAACTGAGAAATAATAACCTTTTAGTGGGATAAGTGGGGGTCATCATCAGCCCATATACGTCCCTACTGCTGGGGCACGGGCCTCCCTCAATGACATGAGGGGTAAATGCCATACTCACCATGCTTGGCAGACGGGTTGGCGAGGGTTTTGATATACTTAGTCTGGCCATAAATACTGTTACAGTTAAAAATAAGAAAGATATTACATTTGAATTTGGAATCTGTCATTTTTATACGATTGCTCATTGTGTTTTCTAATTTTGACGCCAATACATTTTATAATATTTTGCGATATTAAAATGGAGTGGGGTGATAAAGAGAACCGAATCGCTGTGATTGTATTACACAAAGTTGGTATGGAGCCAAATGCAATTTTTAAAACTCTCCATACACTTGGTATTAGTCAAATGTTTGTGTACCGGGCTATCAATAGGTACAATGAGACCTCTTCTGTTTGTGACAGAAAAAGATCTGGCCGTCCACGTAGTGTTCGTACGAAAAAGGTGGTCAAAGCAGTAAGGGAAAGAATTCGCAGAAATCCTGTCCGAAAGCAAAAGATTTTATCTCGGGAGATGAAGATAGCACCCAGAACCATGTCGCTTATTTTAAAAGATGACTTAGGACTTGCAGCATATAAGAGACGCACTGGTCATTTTTTAACTGATAATTTAAAAATGAATAGGATGGTAAAAACAAAAAAACTACTGAAGCGGTACGCAAAGGGAGTTCACAGAAAAATTTTGTTTACGGATGAGAAAATCTTTACAATTGAGCAACATTTTAACAAACAAAATGACCGTATTTATGCTCAAACCTCTAAGGAAGCTTCCCAATTAGTCGGCAGAGTGCGACGTGGGCATTACCCGACTTCAGTGATGGTTTGGTGGGGTGTTAGCTATGAAGGAGTGACTGAGCCATATTTTTGTGAAAAAGGTATCAAAACATTGGCACAAGTGTATCAAGATACCATTCTTGAGAAGGTAGTTAAGCCCCTTAACAACACCATGTTTAATAACCAAGCATGGTCTTTCCAACAAGACTCGGCGCCGGGTCATAAAGCTCGGTCCACGCAGTCTTGGTTAGAAGCGAACGTTTCGGACTTCATCAGAGCTGAAGACTGGCCGTCGTCTAGTCCCGATCTTAATCCGCTGGATTATGATTTATGGTCAGTTTTAGAGAGTACGGCTTGCTCTAAACGCCATGATAATTTGGAGTCCCTAAAACAATCCATACGATTGGCAGTGAAGAATTTTCCCATGGAAAGAGTGCGTGCTTCTATTGATAACTGGCCTCAACGTTTAAAGGACTGTATAGCAGCCAATGGAGACCACTTCGAATAAGATTTTTATATTTTAAATTGTTTTATATTTATGTATAAAACTAACACACTGTAAAAGTAATAAATGTTATTTGCATTTTAAAAAAAAAATTTTTCTTTGTGACAATATTTATGGCAAGACTAAGTAATTGCAGAGTTTTCCTTCTCTGTGTGCAGATGAACTTGCTTGCATATTTACCTTAGTCGCCTTGTACGACACCTCGGTAAGAAAGAGGGTGGTCCTATTCTACTCTGCCGGGGACTCACACTGCCAAAGTGTGAGTGGGGGTCATCTTAATGCTTCAAAATCTTCATCACCAGCAGTGCACTCTACCACGGATAATATCTGCTCAACAACGGAGGCTCTGGCGTACTCAACCCATAAAGGGTTTCTTTACTTACTCTTAGTTACTTCGCCATTCTCTATTTTTTACCCCCGACTAAAAAGAGGGGTGTTATAAGTTTAACGTGTGTATCTATGTATGTGTGTCTGGATGTCTCTTTATATGTATGTCTGTGAATCTATGTGTCTGTATGTGGCTTCTTTAAAGTGATGGACCGATTTTAATGCCTTTTTTTTGGTTATTTGATGGCTGACGTAATTGAGATGATTCTCAACTTTCTTTTTTTAAAATAGATTTAGTCGTTTTTAAGTTATTAAGCAATGAATATCGGGGATGGTATACCTAATTCTATTTTAGATTTAATACTAATTGATATTGGCAAAGTTCGAGCGGGAAATCACCAGAAGAGTGCAGCTTGGCTGGGCAGCATTTGGGAAGCTGCGTCATATCTTTTCGTCGCCACTCCCGCAGTGTCTAAAGACCAAGGTCTTTAATCAATGCGTCCTACCAGTCATGACCTACGGAGCCGAAACGTGGAACATGACAGTGAGGTTGGCCCACCGATTGCACGTCGCTCAGCGAGCAATGGAGCGCTCCATGCTCGGGATCTCGCTAAGGGATAGAATCCGAAACGAGGTCATCCGACAGAAAACCGGAGTGATGGATATTATCCAAAAGTGTAGCAAGCTGAAGTGGCAGTGGGCTGGCCATGTCTGTCGCAGAACCGACGAGCGTTGGAGTAGACAGGTTCTCGAATGGAGACCACGTCTTGGCAAACGTAGTGTAGGACGCCCCCCAGCCAGATGGTCAGATGACCTAAAGAAGATAGCGGGTAGTGGCTGGATGAAAACAACGGAGGATCGTGCAAAGTGGCGCACCTTGGGGGAGGCCTATGTTCAGCAGTGGACTGCAATAGGCTGATATGATGATGATGATGAAGTCACGAAAATCTTGGACGCCATTTTATCGAGATTTAATTAATCTTTTAGCCATCATAAGACTTAAACCTCTCATACGGTCAAACTAACAAGTAAGAAACCAAGGATACAGTTAAATAATAACGGGTTCTTAACACGATTTTAGTTTAAATCAGTATCCGTTATTTCGGCACAATCGCGAGAATATTAAACAACAATGAGGTCGCCAGGCGCGTAGATAGTTGGCAGCTGGGAGCAGGAATAGGGGTAGCTCCGGAGGGATGCTTATATGAATTAAACACTCACATAATTATACGTTGGTTTATTGTGTAACGACTGTACAAAAGAAAGACCCATCACATGGCTCAACCGTATTTATATTACATGAAATGCTGACGCTAATTTACGTCATTTACATCGATTTACTTACATACTACATTATCATATTAAAAATTTAAAAAACCCCCCCCCGCAAAAAAGTAAAGCAGACATTTAAAAAGTAAAAAATAATACCTTTCGTTGAGCCATCAAATTCATTTCAGAAATACCTATATATATTTTAATTATCGAAATCGATGGATGGCACGATAGGGTTTGCTCATTAAAATGGCGCTATAATGTCGCGTCGGGGTACCGCTTTAGTGAATCAGACCCAATCAAATGAAGGGTCAATCAAATGAAGGGTCTGATTCACTGCGGTAGGGCGCAGCTAACAAAAGAGCTGATGACCTCGAAACGGCTGAACCGATTTTGATAAAACGTATCTAAGAACCATCGCCAAAAAACCTGCTTGTAAATAAAAAAAAACCGCATCCAAATCGGTTCACCCGTTTGAGAGCTACGGTGCCACAGACAGACACACAGACACACAGACACACAGACACACACACATAGCGGTCAAACTTATAACACCCCTCTTTTTGCGTCGGGGGTTAAAAAGTATTATTGCTCATTCCTTCGAAATTCTCCTAATTAATATTTTCGTACAATACAACTCCCTCTGAATAAAATATGTGCACGAAAACGGCAAGTCTACCCTCATCTGTCAAAATATTGTCGGCTTTATCACATAATTCGCATGACGTGCCGCCAAACAACCATATTCGAGAGATCGAGGAAAAATGAACGGGTGAGTTACACCATCTCAATCCACCTTCGTTAAGATTAACAAGCTCCGTAACGATTCCGTGTGAAATACTCCGGCAAGTCCACTAAATAGTTAGTGGTAACGAGACTCTGTGTCTTAGCTTCTTCTATTTTTAATTTAAGTAACAAAATAGGGACTAAAATTAAATAATCCGATTAAGTTTTACAGAGTTCAGTTTGAAAAATGAACTTAGATTCCTTGAGAAAAGTTGTTCAGTTTCATTTGCAAAATGACCCCCTAATGTTAGCTATCCAATTCAAAATCACATTGCTGTATGTTAACAACACAGTAAAATATGTAAGTACCTAACTTCTTCTTCTTCTTATCGTGTAGGTATAGTCAAGTGTGTGGCGAACTTGGCTAACCCTGGTGTCAGAGTTTTCAAACCGCACAATGGCCTCTGACTTGGTTTTAACGACTGTAGTCAATCGACCACAACCGGGATCGACAGCTTAACGTGCCCTCCGAAGCACGGAAACGCTCGTGATAAATTGCCACTTTGGTCACCCATTAGGTTCCCTGCCTCTGTGTACGTTGCTTGACCTCACTGACCGGTTGAGATCAGCAAGCGCCACTGGGTTACGAGCGCTACCTAACTAAGAGCTACTAACAAAATTTCACTAGTTACTAAACTAGTTACTAGTTACTAAATGTGTTACTAAATGTGTTACTAAATGTGTAGACACATGTGAACAACTCAGTACTTTTACAATTAATTAACAAGGATCCAAATTAAAGTCGGCCGTGAGCGCATTCTTCATACCACATTATAGATCAAGAAGTATTCGATATTTTGGTTATCTGACTATTATAGATTAATAAATACAATATTCTGATATGCTATCATTTGCACATTTAAGTTAACAGTATAATATATAAGACTACTAGCTTTCCGCCCACGGCTGTGTCCGCGTGGACTACAGGTTATATTGTGCCCAACTGTGGGATAAAATGTAACCTACGTCCTTTCCCAGGCTCTAATCTATCTCTGTTCCAAATTTGTCAAAATCGGTTCAGTAGTTTAGGCGTGAAAGACGGACTGACAGACAGACAGAGTTACTTTCGCATTTATAATATTAGTATGGATGTCACTTAATTAAAGAAGAAAAGCCCCAGTACTTTCAAATCAAATCTCTTCAAATCCACATGTTACTATACAAAGGAGCTGTAGTATTGAGAACAAAAAATACAAGCATTTTTAAGAGGACTTGCTAGATTGATTCATACAACCCAATCAATGTTTGCCAGTAGGTACTCGCTCCACTTGCTTTTGTTTGTATTTTCACGTTTCTCAAACGCTACAGGAACACTAAGCCAAATTGGATACGGTGAGTACCCAGTCAATACATCCAAAGCTTCTGTGATAGTGTAAGTTTATAAAAGACACCTCGCAGCATATGACGATGTACATACGGATACGTGAGTTATTTCAGATTTAGTTAAAATTAGAAAATACGGTGTTATGAGATTAAAAAGGGCACTTTCGGAGTTTCTTGCCTATTCTTCTGTGAGGGAGACAGCACCTTTGCGAAGCGTAGAGTCTTTAGAGTCAAAAGAACGAATATGTACGTATGTATTTAACAAAGTTGCTCGTACATTAAATAAGTAACATCCTGAATGTTCAATGAATGAATTTGAATAATAAATATACAAGCTGTTAATCTAGAAGTGCGTCATATTTTCTGAGGTAGTAATACTGTTGATTCTAAACCCAAACAATAAATAATAGGTCTTTGCCTATGAAATTGCCGTTTTTTATACAATATTTTTGGAAAACTGAATTTTCCATACAAACGTTTTTGGATTTTTCTCGGGAATGCGATATCCAAATTTAGCAAAATTTTGTGGGAAGGTTTGGACAACATTAAGTTAATTTTTATCATACTTACTTTATTGAAAGTTGTAACTGTAACAAAGGTACAGCAAAAATAAGGAATGAAATGGGCAACGGATGAAACGAGCTATATTTGAGCTTCTTTTACAGCAAATAAATCTAAAGTAAATATGTATTAATTTGACTCAATATCTCCGTTATACGGCCAAAGTTTTAAATAAAAAACAATTTTAGTAATATCTTCAACAGATATTATCAAATAAATTATGAATAAAATAAAGCTTGAGAAAAAATCGGCAATTTCATAGGTAAAGCTATTATAACAATAATCTTTTTTTATTGAAGATTTAATTTATTATTTTTCGATAAACATAGCGCTCAACCATAAAATCATGCCGGCCGTTCGCTAGGTTATGCGCCAATACGCGCCGCCAGCGCCAGCCAGTGCACGCGAGACCTCTGTAGCGAAGACACGTATGCGCGCGCGCTTTCTGTCGCTTGCTACACTGCCCGCGCCGCGCCGCCGCCGCCGGCCGCCATCATATGAAATTAGGTACAGTCTTCATTTGTTGATAGCATGATTTACTATTGAATCTATGAATATGATGCACTTCTAGATTAACAGCTTGTAGGTCGTAGACTCACTTACCTGCCTTTGTTCAGCAATGAGATCTCTCAAACTATCAAGAAAACAGCTTTCTTTTATTTCGCACTAGCTTTCCGCCCGCGGCTCCGCCCGCGTGGACTACAGGTTATATCGTGCCCAACTGTGGGATAAAATGTAGCCTATGTCCTTTCCCAGGCTCTAATCTATCTCTGTACCAAATTTCATCAAAATTGTTCAGTAGTTTAGGCGTGAAGGACGGACAGACAGACAGACAGAGTTACTTTCGCATTTATAATATTTTATTTCGTATTTTCTCGAAATTATATTCTACATCAAGCTGTGTCAAAAATGTCCAAAATTATAAAACAAGTGGTTGAATTACAAACCAAAAAAAAAGACCTAACCATTAACTTTTATCAAAAAAAGTCTGAACAAAAGAGGAGGTAGAATGAAGGGGAAAACATCATTGTAACTTCGAAATTTCGTTTCAGTACATTCAGGTGTCTTTACAAAGGTTTGAGGTTTTTGTTCAAACAATAACTTTGGGACAACAAAACGGAATTAAATGAAAGTTGGAAAAAAACGAAACTTTTTTTATTTACTGTTCACGACACTTTGTTTTGTGTGTGTTGAGTTTCGAAAAAATGCCAACCATGAAATTTATACCAAACAACTCTACCTACACACATAAAGTTCTTCTAAGGCTTTGGTAAATTATTTGGTAAAAACAAATTGGCAATTTTTCACGAGCATTTCCGTGCTTTGGAGGGCACGTTAAGCTGTCGGTCCCGGTTGTTATCGATTGACTGAATCGTTAAAACCAAGTCAGAGGCCATCATGCTGTTTGAAAACTCTGACACCGGGGCCGGGGTTAGCCAAGTTTGCCTCACACTTGTCTATACCTACACGATAAGAAAAAGAAGAAACTTTGGTTAATTATTCAAGCACCTCTCTCAAACATCTTCACATGCATTATCAATAAATGTTATCCTCACCAACTTTCTTTTTAAATAAACCTTGTTTTTTTACCAGCCCATATTCGTCCTCACCGAGGGGCACGGGCCTCCAAGAACACGAAGGGGATTTAGGCCATAGTCCACCACGCTGGCCCAATGCGGGTTGGTGGGGACTGCTCGTCTTTTTTGGACGGGCGGGTTTCATCACGATGTTTTCCTTCACCGTTGAGCAAGTGAATTAGACATCCGTACATAAATCCGAAAAGATGAATTTAGTGGTACAGGCCCGCAACAGAATTTGAACCAACGACCTTCGGATTACAAGTCTGACTCATTACCAACTGGGCTATCACCGCTAATGACATTTAAATTATTAACATCGGAAACCATAGAATCTATGGCATCGATTTATTCAAGCAGTGATTAACACATGGACCTAATATTACTATTTTATTACTAGGTCCATCGATTAACCGAGCTTTCAGTTCACAAAGGTGGTCTCCAAACACTGTTTAACTTATTTTTTCTAAGTCTATGACTCCAAAACATTTTAAATATCTATCTCACTGTCAATGGCTTCCAATGATTCATGTCATTTATTATTGACTTGTTTGACGCCCTTGAATTCGTTTCAATCTATACTAATATTATAAAGAGAAAAGATTTGATTGTTTGTTTGTTTGCATTGAATAGGCTCCGAAACTGCTGGACCGATTTAAAAAATTATTCCACCATTAGAACCCTACATTATCCGTGATGGACATAGGGTACATGATTTTCCCGAATTCCCACGGGAACGAAGTCCCGGTGGAAAGCTAGTATATTATAAGGTCTATGATGTAAAATCGAACAAAATGTTGTTAGAAAGCTGGGACAAAATTCGGCTAATAATTTCCACATCTATAAACATTTCAGCGGATTTACGATCAAATGAGCAGTATTTTAGCTTGGTCATTAGTTAAAACTCAAAGCAAAAATGTATAAAGCATACTCAAAATCTCGATTTTGATTGCATTACCAAATTACTAAGTAAAATAATTTTGAGAATAGCTGCTGAACCAAAATTTAAAAAAAAATATGAGGAAAAAAAGCAATTTCATTTGTTGGTCGTCTGATGTAGCTCTGAGGTATAAGCATTTTTATAAATCAATGTCCATTGAGTTTATTTGCATAAAAGTGTAGCAAGCATTCTAGATAACATTTTACTGGTATAGAATAACTATCTACGTTTTTATAAAAGCCTTGAAAATACATTCTGCGTTAAAAGGTCTTGTATGCTAAAAGTAAAGCAATCGACATAAATAGCTTACAATATGGAAGGAAATAGCATCGCAGAGGGAAGGGCGCGACTCGTGACGTGAACGGCACGAAAACGGGACGTGAACGATGAATGGCAAACAAACGATGATGGAGCGGAGGGTCGACAACACCTGACACCCGCGCCACGGATGCCACGACACACAATATTTTAAATAAATATTGTACAATATTTCATCTAAATTGCCGTTCAATCAAGTGTGCTAATCTAAGTTATTTTGTCTTTACGCATGCAAAACGCGGACAACGGGCAATAAATTTTATCAAATTTTTAACCGACTTTAAAAAAGAAGGTTCTATGTTCGACTATGTTCGAAGGTTCTATGTTAGAAAGAGTATACTTGTTAGAAGTGGTCCCATATAAATTTTATCGAAAATGATTTAGCGCTTTTAAAAAAATCAACAAAAACAAAAAAATACTACAAACCAGAACATCATCTAAATAAATGAGTGACATTTTCGTTTGTGTTTGTTTATTTGCTAATAGGCTCTGTAGTCTGCAAAAAATACTAGTTATCTACTTTGTACGAACTGTTGTTGGGATTGAAGTTGGTGATTCATACGTTTTTTTAACGTGGAAAATTATTTTAGACTTTATAGAGCAACCATGCGTTCTTATACGTACTCAATTTCTGTAAGTAAGTTGTGAAATATTTATTCGCCACTTGATGGACTAAAATAAGAATAGTCACGTGAATAAAATATAACGCACTCTAATATTTTTATAAATAAATTATAAATGTGAACGTGAATTAAATTCCATTGTTATTTTTATCAAAGACCTAAGCAAATAATAAGAGAATTTGTCTGTTTTAAAAACACCCTTCTTCTTCTTATAGTCAAATGTGTGGCGTACTTGACTAACCCTGGTAGTCATTCGACCACAGCCGATACCCCCGGCTTAACGTGCCCTCCGAAGCACGGAAAACCTCGTGATAACTTGCCACATTGGTCACCCATCAGGTTCCCTGGCCCTGTATTCATTGCTCTACCCCACTGATCACTTCAGATCAGCGAGAGCCACTGGGCTATGAGCACTTCTCTAATATACCATCAAATATAAAATACTTCCCTTTCATGCTGGACTGGGAGTGAAAAGCAACCAAAGCAAAGCAAAGGGAGTGACCTTTTTAACCGTGTGGTGATCGGTTGAGGATAACACCACCCCATCTCTTTCCGTGGGTGTCGTAAGAGGCGACTAAGGAAACACAAATGAGACCTGCCTCCTAGTAATCCATCCCAGGCAACGACACTTCATATTTTTCTGAATCTGAGGTGTCGTCCTATGGTCTCATGCGGTGTGGTAGGCTCTGTAAAGGGCCGTCTGGTTCGCGACCACCCTCCTACCGAAGTCCGACGCCAAACAGCTTGCTGTGTTCCGTCGGTGCGTGGGAGTACCAGTGCCTTTATAGGCATTTTCTGGGTTAACTCGCCCCATCGTCGACCTCATCTTTGACCTTATGGTCAAGATTGAGGTCAAGAGTTAACCCATCTTATAATAAAAAAATAAAAAGAAGGAAAAACTTAGGATGTGCCAGCTACCTACTCTTCCCAGGTATACAGTAAAAGTCTGTAAGAGGGAAACGAGAGTTTTGCTGTATAATGGGCGAAAGGCTGACCACCTCTCACCATTATGCAACTTGTCCATCTGATAACCTTCACTTTTTGTGTCAAACGTGGCATCTAGTGGTTCTAGAACCACTGATGCTCTGCCTACCCCGTTAGGGATTATAGGCGTGAGCGTGTGTATGTGTAATGTGTATGTATGTATATAAAACACCTATACCATCAATTCTTTTTCTCTCAGGACAATATCGTCCCATAAACCCTTTGAATATTCAATAACCTTTCTACCAACAAACTTAAGAATTTCCCAAATAAATAATTCAGGGGGCGTGAAGGGAAAGTTAAACTTTTATCCATAATAAAAGTTTTAAAATGGCGTTGGAATCTCGATTAGCAACCAGCTTAAAAAGAACTTCAGATATTTTTATTTTCTCTGTAATTTTTAATTGAATAATAACTTCATAAGTGTCTTTTATTAATTGGTATGATACTTACTGGCTGGGAGCTGTAAAATTTGCCAAGAAGTAGGCATAAATATAGTATGAGTATAGTTTGTATGTATGAATGTTTGTTACTCTTTCACGCTCAAACGGCTGGACCAATTTTGATAAAATTTGGTATGGAGTTAGCTGACATCCTGGATTAAGACCTAGGCTACATAATTTTCCCAAATTCTTACGGGAACGAAGTCCCGGATGGAAAGGTAGTATACTCATAATCATAAAACTGATTCGAAAGGCACTTATAGTGAGTAAGTAACGTATCTTACGCAAAAGAAAAACAAAATTATGTAATGTACATAATGGAGTAGAAATGGAAATTTGTCGAGTCTGAAAATAGCTATTAATCAATCATTGACTGTTTAAGAAACATTGTTTGCTTTTCTGAGAATGAGGAAATGTTATCATTAATGCTCGCACACATTATCTTTTTTATATTACTCTAACTATGATGAAATTTCACATAGCAGCTATCCGCGCGCGACTTCTTTCTCGTGGCATTTTTACCGGCTTGTTTTAAAATGGGTCATGACAATTAGCACTGCAACAAAAAAATAATCATCAAAATCGGACGTGTGCTGTATTTTATAAGTAAATAAATGTTATATCTATCTACTTACAAAAACCAATTAATTTTTAATTTCTGAAGATATTTACGAAGTCAAATAATAGGATACAGAAATAGGGCTCCCTCTTATTAGTTGGTAAAAGTTTGTAAAAAAACATTTTAGAAGTATGTTTAACTCTAACAAATAATTTAATAGTAATTACAAGCTGTGATCAAAATACGAGAACCATTAATTTAATTTAAAAAATGCATTTTTTTTTGCTTATAGCCTTCATATTTGCTCGAATAAAGGCACTATACTAAAGGTGCACTTCAAACAAACCCATAAAAGTCCGACGTCGTTTTGAATATTTCCCCGGAAAGTAATTGCACATCTATAAAAGGCTTAGCTTTGTTAAAAATTAAAACAGGTCCCAGGTTTCCTACCCACTCTTAAAGCTAACCGTATATTGTACTTCGACGAAAGGTATTTTTTTGAATGCAATAACAACGGATTCTATTACATTTGCTTCGTTCCGTTGAGAAATTGGATATGTTTTTTAACTATCAATTTTTATTTTGCTAATTACAATTTTTAATTCTGTGACCAATTGAGAAAAACGTGACAAGGAATCCTATAATTACACATGCATTGAGTAACTTTAATAAAATTAAAAAGCAAAAATTAATACTTGAATCAGCCCAATAAACTAAAATAACTTCTCCCAAGGAACTTAGATGGAAATATGAAAAAAAAGTGAACATACAATTTGTGAGTTTTTCTTAGACATGTTATTCCGATTCACTAAAGTTTGCCAACTAATTTAAAGTTGTTCTATATGAAAAGGTTTTTTTGTCATTTCTTTGCCGTATTGTCCATATAAGCCTCTCCTTTTCCAATAATGTCTTTAGAAAATTCAACTTAGATCTTATTTTATTTATTCAATGCATTCTATCTGAAAAATTGCAGGTTTTGACTCACTGACTCATCAATACCTAGCCTAAACCCTTGCACCTAGAAACGTAGTCAAGGAATAAGGAAGAATTTCACGAAATTCCCACGAAGATGAAGTCCCAGGCAACCTCTAGTTCATTATAAAGTTAACCTATGTGATATGTGTGATATTTTTGGGCTGAATTTCCAACAAAATCCTGCTTACGAAGTATAATTATACTTAATTACTCTACATAATCTATGTATTTTAATTAAATCGAAAATTTTCTCTGTTGACATCTTCTAATACTCTACTATGAGTTTGAACTTCGTTCTCATTTTATATTAAAACTAGCTTTCTGCCCGGGACTTCCTTCACGTGAGAACTTGGGAAAACTTTGTAGCCTATATGTTATTCTGACCTCTAAGCTATATTATTGCTAAGTATTATCAAAATCCATCTGCTAGTTTTTTCGTGAAAGAGTTACAATAAATTTTCGTTATAACATTAGTAGCATAGTAGGATTCTATACTATTGTTTGATAGTAGTTGTACAACATTATATTATTTATTAGAGTCATTCATTTCAAAACTCGATATCAACAGCAGTTATTCAATTTAACAATAGCTATATATCCTCAATTACTGAATCACATTCATGGTAGTTACGATTATCTCATTTCACAATAATACCGAACTAAATACCGTCCTACTTTCACTACAAAACAATTTGGGAATACAAATTAGGTCGCTGCAATGTATACGCATTGAATAGACGACATTCTTCCTTTGAAGTCTGCTAAAAATGGACATCTAGCCATCCATGTACAATTATGACAGGTAGAGTAATGTGGGGAAGGTGCGCCGCCCCAGGAGTTAGGCGGGCGCCCTCCCCTCTTACCTCAATTCCCCTGCATTTCAGTCTGCCTTTATCTCCGAAGCGTTTCGGACGCCGCGTCGCGATTCTATCGCCGCAAACGTACCGGCTTATATCTCTTGTTCATCACTGAAAACTATACTAATTCAATATTGTACCTTAGGAAGTATTCTTTCGACTGCTTTTCCTGTGTGCCTGTGTATTTTTTTCATTTTTTTTATTAGTGCGTCAGTGTCTATCATCGGTTATTGTTTTGTGCATAAAAATCTGGTTTCTATTATCTCTCACAGTTTTAAGGTAAGTTGTGTTGATAGTAGTGAGTCAGACAACAGAAATACTTTTGTTTGGTTAATTGTTTTAATGTTGATGTACAGACACGAGCAATAATATATAAACACACTTAAAATTCAAATTGTCATAGAAACAATAGATTGCATAAATAAGTAAGAAATTGCTCTATAGCAATAAGGCCGCCGCATTGTAACCTACATGATGAACATTTGTTTTTATTTTAATGTTATGTATTTTTGTGCAATAAAGAGTATTGTATTGTAAGTATGCTAAGCTGTGTCTTATAATTAGGTAAGCTAATTTAGAACAAATTGTTGTCGAAATATTTTTTGAATAGGACGGGTTAATAGGGGATGATAAAAAAAGGGCTAAGATGTTTCAAAAAATGTGGCAATGTATACAGGGCTTTAGGTAAATCTCTTACAATCTCTCGGGTGATTAATCAATCCATGAAACTGAACAACTATTCCCCAATAATAGGTCAAAATACGAAATAAAAATTTTGAGTTCCCATACAAAATGCGCTATATGCTGACGAAGTGACTGCTCGTGACTATACTCTACGATAATTGGTTTTAGGATAAGGCTATAAATTTATGCTATGAATATGTGCGTTTTAATATTTGCGTTTATGTTTATCTTACAATACAATACAACATACTTTATTGCACTCCAACACAAATAATGTACAGTTACATTTTATACAAAAAGTTACGTCAGGGTACAAAAGGCGGCCCCATTGCTAAGAAGAAATATCTTATCGGCAACCTTTGGGTGAGGAGAAAAAGTAACAAATCGTATAGATGTGGGTGCAAATGTAATACATGTGCATTGTGCATACTTACATAGAATAAATTACATATATATACAATAAAACATATCCACCTAACATACATACATCTTATTATTAATGTTAATTTTAAGTTTATTCTTTGATTACATTACTACACAATTTACTGCACTAAGGCCAGTGTTCACCAAAAATTTAACCAACGATTAGCAGCTAACCAGAGATTTGACAATGTCATTTTCATACATTTTTTTTTGACATTTTGTCTGATTAGCTTCTAACCGCGGTTTAACCGTTGGTTATATTTTTGGTGAACATGGGCCTAAATTGTGATGTGGTTTGACGGTATTAATAACAGGTGGTGTTACAGTTAAGTAGTCAGATGAAAATATTCATTTGGCGCTTTACCTATACAAATATAAGACATAATTGCAAAATGTGTATTTTCTTCTTAATATTTGCAGAAAATTCTTTTGAAAATACTTTAGCTAATAAAGTCAGTGTCATTTGCATTAATTTATTTTCATCTGTCTTACTATACTTAAATCGACCCATAATATATATTGCATACACTCATGTCTTTAATCCCTGTCAGGGAAGTCAAAAGATGATGTAATTTATAAGTAAGTTTAATTTATGATATTAGAACAAAACAATATTTGTCTTAGACATTCTGCCTCCTATTTAAACCTCGTGGTGAGCAACCAGCTACCCTATCGTACGCAATGATGCTTCTGAGACTATAGACTTCCGAATCAACACAAAAAATTGAACCTATTTGTATTCAATGGAGTTTTCATTTCTCTTGCGTTTTTTGGACGAGTCCTTTTAAAAATTCAAGATCATTTGTTAACGTTAATAGAATGTAAACTTCTACGTTATATCCTCCTTGGTAATCAACTCTCACGAGAGTGAAATCTCATTGTGCATGTTAGGGCAGCAGGAATAAGTTTTTAACAAGTTTTGAAAGTAATAACACTAACATCAAGCATAGTGTGCAGATCCATTTTCTTAAGTACCTAGCTCTAGGGTGGATCATATAGCTTAGTAGCTAAGACGAATGGGCAGCGTCAACAACGATGACACACTGTCGTAAATATCGGTAAAAGTAAGCGATAGACTAGAAAACATAAGAGAATTGCAGTTGGGGGTAGAGATAAATTCTAACCGTTTTATATATTTATACATCATGCCATTACTTTACTATGACGTACAAATAGACATAATACGTCGGATATTAGTTATTCTCTTGTACACAACAGGACATTACAAAAACTCTGCCCAGCTGAGAATCTATTCATTGCTAATCTGTCCAGATATTATGGAGGGATACAATCAGGTACAGGTTACCTTAACATAATTTAGGGAAATGAGTCCATTTTTTTTCAGAAAATAAGCTGACCTATTGTACATAACAAAGATTATACTCTAGGTACACAACAAATATGTTTGATTTGATTAATTTCCTGATGGTTTTTCATCATCCTCTAACAACATAGTTAATGCAACACTTGAGAATGTCGTTTGCGTTGTTTGTCTTTTAGCCCAGTAAATCTAGAAAAAATGAAGAATTAAATCATGTAGTTCCAAAAGTTTCAGGATTGTGTAGAAGGAGGTCCCCTGAACATTGTAAATTGTAAGTCTCATCGATTTTAGGTAGCAGGGAGAAATAAAGGTCCCTTTTTTCAGTTTTGTGCTTATAACTTGAAAACTGTCTACTTTAGGGACTATACTTCTTAAAGTTCATTAAATTTCTCACAACTTTTTAATACACAGAATTTCTGTTAAATGCACACTTTTTATGTTATACCATATTCAAAGTTTGTAAATTTGCGTCATATGTCTGTTACATAAAAACGAACGTTTACCACGAAATCTCCTAAACTACTTGACTAATAAAGATTAAATTTGGTAAATATTAGATGAAAGCTAAAATTGTATTAACTTTGGTTCCTTTGGGAATTTTGGTAATTTTATTTTCAGTTATCTTACCTGTACCTACGACTACGAGTATAAACTATCATCCTGTAATATTTCAGCTAAATTGGTCAAGATTTTAAGAAGTTTCATATTAACTTTTAATGACCTTAACACCCCCTAATTCGACCTTGTCGCAAAACCAGTTATCAGGCTGTCGTCTCCTTATTACAAACTACCTACCTGCAAAATCTCATCTTTACAAGTTCAGTCGTTTTCGTGATATCGCTTTAGGAATGTTAGCTGTTATTCACTTTTAAGTTTCTTACGTAATTTCTCTGGTGCCCATAAGAATTTCGACAAATATTTTTTAGGCTGACGTCTTCTAACTACAGTCTATCTGCCTGATTAATGTTAGCTTTATAGATTAATTATATTTTGAAATATCGTGTCTCAAGAGTGGTTTTTTGCTGCTATATTTTATAGATTTTCTCGTGTTCCCGTAAGAATTTCAAAAAATGCGTTATCAATAGATATTTCCTAGCTAAGGTCTACCTGCTTGCTAAATTTTATATGTATACGTCAAGTATTTTGGAAGATTTAGTGTTAAACGTTATTTTTTGTGTAACGCAAATTTTACATACGTTGACGAGGGTGTAACTTAAATACCACGCAATTTGCATAAATTTCAAGTGAAACAAGGTTATGGAGAATTTAATGAGCTTTAATTCTTACCTGGAAGATTAGTCTCTAAAGTAAACCGTTATCAAGTTATGAGCAAAAAACTGAATAAAGGGACCTTTATTCCTCCCTGCTACCCCTAGCGGCACCTTAAATCAATGGGAATTTACTAGACAATGTTCAGGGGACCTCCCTCTACACAATTCAGAAAATTTTGGAACTACACTATTTAATTCTTTTTCTGACACTAATTGTTCTAGTTTTCGCGGGCTATTTCAGAACTCTATTTCTACAGCCAACGAGATTTGTTTTAAATCAATGACTCTACACATTTATTTTTTCCATGTCTATGCGCCACATGTAAAGCATTCAGTTTTCAACTCACATTTGTTTTCTGTAAACAAAGATTACTAACTTCCCTTGATTTTGAACTGTAGGCTGTTTTAAAACCGGTGAATTTTCTCAGTCATACTAACGGCTTAGTTTTGTGATCTTTCAGATTTAAACTGACTTTTATCACCGCCCGTCAGATGTGTAGATGGGGAGCGGAGAAACCCCACTTTCATGTCTGTTTTCACGCTGTTTTCATGAGTAAATACATAAAAGTAAGTCTTTATGGGGTCTGGGAAAATATAATGGTGTTTCTTTTTCTCATATTCGTTATTACCAATAAAGAGAATATAAAAACCATAGCATATCACGAATTAAAGATCATTGCTACTATTTTTCTGATCTTTCTTCTTAGATTTATGTAATAAATCTATGAAAAATCTTGACGGAAAAAGTAAAAGTTTAATGAGAACTAAGATATGATTTATATGTAGTTTGGTAGCTTGACAACAGTGTAAGAAGTTCGCCTCTTCGTGCAAACTAAGGTATTCTAATTATGGACGTTTCCTGCTTGACAATGCAGACTTTTACGTTCATAGCATGATTCTGTGCTTCGAAAGTCCATACCTCTGAAGTCATTAAATGTGACATAGATTCTTAATTGGGCTGAAGTTAGGTAGAATCGGTAGTTTAAATGTGGACAGATCAGACGTTTAAAGTTGTATTAAAACTCTCATAGCAGGACCGATTTAGTTACACTAAGAAACAAGAAGGACCTGTACTAATAAGATCACTACATATTATATAACAAAGTCCCCGCACCATGTCCACTTGTCTATCTAAACGCAATAACCTTAAAACTATATATTTTTGTGTATAATTTACGAATGATTTTCGTAAATTGGTTAAAATACGATGATGGTTATTAAAAATGTTGGAAAAAGTCGAAAACGCCTCCTGTGCCCTGCCCAGTCATAACAAGTTCAACTTTAAGGTTCCAAAACATTTGAAAACAATAACTAAAACTTACTCTCTCTCATTCATAAATAGTTACTACGAGATATAAATATTACGCCGTAGATTAACGTATGAAAACATTCACGGTCGACTGCGCTTCAAGACTACGAATACGTACGTGTTTATAACAAGTGGCCTACTTTGCAGAAGTTCTTACAACCGTTTTTTAACCTACTTCAAACGCTATTGAAAGATAGTCTCTCATATTTTCTAAGAAGTATGAAAGTGGATACTGAATACAGATTTGCTGCTTCAGATTAAAGTGATTCACCAGATCTTGATTCGGGTTAAACGAGCTCGGAAATATAGACGCCGGCAGGGAATTTCATTCCTTGCTAGTGCACAATTTATAAGATGATATAAAGCGCTCAGTGCGAATCCACGGGATTTCTTCCAAATAAAGGTGGTACCCCGCAGTGCATCTGGACGACCGGCAGGCGGAATGAGCTCATGCAGCTCCTGAGCACAGTCATATAAGTACATAGGTTAGCTAGTTTACCCGTAGCCCAGTGGCGCACGCTGATCTGATCCTGATCTGATCTGGTCAAAGCGGCAATTTGTCACGAACGTTTCCATGCTTTGGAGGGCTCGTTAAGCCGTTCTCGACTGTTGTCAATTCATTACAGTCGTTAAACCAAGTAAGTCAGATGTCATTTGGCGGTTTTTAGGGTTCCGTACTCAAAGGGAAAAAACGGGACCTTTTACTAAGGCTCCGCTGTCCATCCATCCGTCCGTCCGTCCGTCTGTCACCAGGCTGTATCTTATGAACCGTTATGGCAAAAATATCACGTTTGTTGTATGGGAGCCCCTTTTTAGTATTTTTTGTTATAGCAGCAACCAAAATACATCATCTGTGAAAATTTCGACTGTCTAACTATCACGGTTCATGAGATATAGCCTCGGACAGACTTATCCATAAAAACGAGCAAAAAATCACGTTTTTTGTATGGGAGCCCCCTTAAAAATTTATTTCATCCTAATTTTTCTATTTGTTGTTATAGGACCAATAGAAATAAATCATCTTCTAACTAGCACGGTTCATGAGATACAGCCTGGTGACAGACGGACTGACGGTCGGACGGACGGACAGCGGAGCCTTAGTAATAGGGTCCCGTTTCTTCCTTTTGGGTACGGAACTCTAAAAATTAGAATTAAATGAATATTTAAGGGGACTGCCATACAAAAAAGTGATTATTTGCTCGTTTTTATAGATAAGTCTTTTCGAGGCTGTATCTCATGAACCGTGATAGTTCGATAATTGAAATTTTCAACAAATACTGAAAACCAGAATTAAATAAGTATTTAAAGAGGCTCCCGTACAAAAAAATTGATTTTTTTGCTCGTTTTTATAAATAAGTCTGTCCGAGGCTGTATCTCATGAACCGTGCTAGTTAGACAGTTGAAATTTTTAAAGATGATGTATTTTGGTTGCCTGCTATAACTACAAATACTAAAAAACGGAATAAAACAAATATTTAAGGGGGCTCCCATACCAGAAAGCTGATTTTTTTGCCGTTTTCATAGAGATAATGGTATGGAACCCTTCGTACGCGGGTCCGACTCGCCTTGGCCGGTTTTTTATTTATTTGGTTCGTTTTTAAAGCATCTATGGCACATCTCATTAACATTTTGTGGATCACTGACCACTTTCTCTGCTTGCTTCTTTAGAAAATTTTAAAACAAACTATTTATATATATTTTGAAAATGTTTTATTTTCAGTCGTAAGTTATGTAATATGAATAGAATACTACTTTATTCCAAAATTATTTAATGACTCGATCATTCCTTCTTGACTATTACCTCTTGGTCGTAATGATCTCCTATGCGGTCATGTATTTGATCAGCCACTTCCCTATTAATGCGCAGGTATTTAGCACTTGATACCCCACGCCAATAGTAGCCCTTGAAGTCTCTTTTTTCAGCCATTAGTTTTTGGATTTCCTTTTCAATGCCACGTAACTTAGCCTTCTGTTGCTCTTCATCAAGAAAGTGCAGGAACTTCTCGTAATCCTAAAATAAATTATTTTCTTTGTAGAATTCTGTTTATGTTTCTGTTTGTGCTATAGTATGTTCGGTTCACGACCACCCCTATCGAAATCCGACACCAAACAGCTTGCTGTGTTCCGTCGGTGCGCAGGAGTACCATTGCCTTAATAAGAATTTTCTGGGTTAACTCGCTCTACGTCAATTTCTATGACCTTTAATTTTCTGTTACCTTGATTAAGATTGAGGCCAAAAAAGAAAGAAAATACGAAAATGATTTTTCCTATTCTGTACACAATATACACGGTATAGAGCTAAGTAACGTAACTAACAAAAAAAAGTATTCTACAGCACAGGAAGACTCATCATAATACATACACTAAAAGTGATATTCTGCCGACTTACAGAGCTCCAGGTCAGGAAATAACCCTTCTCATAAAAAAAGAACTCTGACTTTCTGAGACTCGCGACGTAATTTTTTTAGAAGGCATGGGTTCGTTCTTGACACAAACTAGCTCAGGGGCAAGATGTTGTAGATGATATCGCAGAATTAGTCTATTCACTCGAACTTTAAAGAGATTCGGGTTATCTGAGCTCGGGAATGCATTCATTTTTACCTGTTGTGGGTCGTTGTGGATGTATCTCGCAATAAACCTGGTGATTGGATGGCGGAAGTATTCCCAGTGGTTAGGTATGCAGTCTTTCGGCAACGGAGTCAGGGTAGCTGGACCGATGAACACATTAGCATAGAAAACAATACATAAAACCGGAATCATCCCAACCCAGAAGTATAAGTTAATCATATCTTTACATTTTATCCATTGAAATCTTGAGGGTTGTACAGCCATGGTCCTTACTTCATGAGAATGCCTCTTGCTTGTACGAAAGAATGCATTATGTACAAGTATATATGTTTTTGGTTTGCTTGTAAATATATTTATGCCATAAAATCGACCTAAAGAGCTCCAGGTCACCATTATTCATAAAATCATATACCTCTTATTAGTAGAATATCAATTAACATGAAAATATAATAACTTATATTTTTTGGGTTTTTTAAATCTGAAAGGTTGTTATATTTTAAACCACTGAAATTAATTAATTAAAGAAATCAACGTAGATATGAGAAAATAAACAAAGATCCAACTTTTTCAATAGATTTTCAAGAAGTGTTGACTTGACGCAACAATTTTTTTTACTCATTTATTGACAGTTCTGTGATTTATTTTAACTATATACTGAAAATAGTTTGGCATAAAATATTTATAATCTTTTTACAGAACCTATGTAGCAGTTTTTATCCATATTAACCCCCGAAAAAATCTCTTAGTTTTACTTTTACTTTTTTGTGATAAAGCTCTAAATGACGGGGATTAAACATTTTTTATTTACATTTTTATTTTATAAATTGCAATGTCTTGCAATAACTTTGATAGTGGGTTTGCAACTTTGCAAGCTTTCGTAATCGATGCAAATTCAGCATACCGCCGATCTCTTGAGAGTTCTTTGTAAATAATCTAGATGATAGTGTATTTTATATAGACATACTACAAATAATATAGTTTTCCACGTTAAAAATGTATAAATCAACCGACTTTAATCCCAACAATGCCTTTTAGCAGATAACCACAAACCAAAACGTATTTGTATAATACGTAATTATTTTTTGTTTTTGTTGATTTTTTTGAAAGCGCTGAAAATGCCTATTTCATTTACATGGGAACAGCTCAAGACCATAGTATTTCAAACAATAAAATAATTTCGTAAATCGGATTTAGGAAATCGATTGTGTTTCACCCTTTTTTCAATTTTAAATGTATAAATCGAATAAATCATTTAATCGCATAGCAGAAAAAATCAATAATTGAAAAAAAAAATTGGGTAGACAGTTCCATTGGGAAATCATTCAGAATTATGTTCTTTTTTTGCTGACCTTTTCCTTACACCCTATATAGGCATGAGTGTATATATGTTTGTAACTAGACAGCCCTGGCAGATACCAGACGAATCGTGATCGCAAATAACTTCAATAACTCCAGATAAATTGATTATTTACTTTGGCGTCATGTGATTATTAGTAAAATATAATATTATTGGCCTTGTTAGCGTTATCTTGGCCAACGGAAACCTGTAAATTAACATCAATCAGTATTTTCGATCTATTTATAACTTTACACAGTTATATTTTATTTAGAATCTGAAGGAATTGCTATGGTGGTAGCTGTATTGGATGACTTTGAATTAGCTGGCGACAATTAAGGATACGAATCAGCCCACTAAACTGAACAACTTTTCTCAAGAAACATTGGTTGATATATGAAAAAAATTCCCTGCTGAAAAAAACTTGAGCAATTACCTCCAATTACCTAGGAGTAAAAAAAATATCACTGGGCTAAGAGAGTTTTCTGAGCTAGGAGTTCTGGGAAAGAAATATTAAAAGAATATGAACTTATTTATGTCTGGAAAATTGTATATAGAATGTTTTCAGAGAAACTACCTAGCGACTTAAAAAATAACTGCTATATCACAAAATCCTTTCTATTCATTTCAAAAGGATTTTTATATTGAAAAGCTATTGAACAGTTTTTATTACTTTACTTGACCTAGAAAAAAAAAGTGTTACGAAAACGTTTTGTAAAGAATGCTGAAAAAGCATTTGAGTCCCTTCGTATTTGCTTAGGACCTTTAAGCTGGAACTTAGCCACGAGGGTTCCCCTCCTACCTCATTGAATCAAACGCATCTTGGTCCCACTGAACCCTAAAAAGCTAACCCTCGTGCGGCTTTGTCATTTCTTTCTCGCTTTTTGTAGTTCAATGCCAAAAAGATACTAAATATATACTTTATTGCAGAATTTTACACACTACTGTTGTACAATTTTACTGTGTTTACAGCTCACAAGAACAAAATATAGCTTTAAAATTAAAAAATGTGTATCACCTTCGCCAATCGAATACTTTTAACTTTTAAAGGGCTGAACCAATTTTGGTCAAATATAGCTAAGAATCATCTCGATTACGTCGGCTTTTAAACAAAATGTACACCGTATTATATCATAAGTTATAAACGAACTATCACTATTAAAACAGCAGCAGAAGAACAACCCAGAATTCCACTATTAATCTGTTGATCAAATAAAATCAGTGAAGAGACTGTAGCAGAACAAACAGCACCTTATCAACTAAGCAAGCAAACATCCCACACAAAGTCAATCGACTGTCGAACTTACCAGAACCGTCATTCGAATGCAAATGCTCACTGGAACAGGATCTGATTGTACTAAGGGCTATTGGATTAGTTCAGTCCGGGTCTCTGCGCCATCGCAAGTGTTTATTCGAAGCACGTCGTGTGAAAGCCCAAAGGGTTGGCATTAACACAAGCGTTGTTTATCTTTTGATTGAGTCCTTAGATTATGGAAATTTTGTGTTGTCGGAAAACGAAGCCCATGTACACTACTAGTTTAGGACTACGGTTTGAAAACTCTGACACCAGGGTTAAGTTCGCCACATATTTGACTATACCTACACGATAAGAAGAAGGACTAAAATTTCAGTTTTTCAACGTGTTTCAAAAATAACCATATAAAAATCCAAAATTAATAAAAATTTAGATTAATGCGCAGCTCTTTTTCAACAATGCAGATTTTTGAATTAATTTTAGATTTTCTTTTTACTAAGCTTTTTTGAAACTTTAGCTAAAATGAAAGCGTAAGAAAGATTGAAAAATTGATAAATAATCTAAGAATTAAAAATTCAGGTGCCAACAAAACACACTGGAAAATATTTTTTGCATATCGATAGTCGTAAAATATAATTTAAAAATTTATTAATTATATTTTACCAAAGTGTGTATAACCCTATTTTAATTCTCAAGATTTGAATTTTCAAAGCTCTCTCTACCTAAATAAGATATGTAAATGTTTGGAGTAGTTCAGTACTAAAGTGAAACTTCGTGGGAAATTACAAGTCATCAATAATTTCCGCTAAATTTTAAGAATAGCGACAAAAGAATGAACTTTCATAATATAAAACCAATACTGCTAGAAGCCAAAGTTACCAAAAGTCTGGAACAAGTTATAAATACATGGGCTAGGCCGTCGGAGCTCATATAAATTATTTACTGAATACCTGAACGCGATAGAGGCCGCTCCCGGCCGCGTATTTTTATTCTTCTATGGTTTTGACTTGCTCTGTTGTGCTATAGGTTTTTGAGATCGATGAGGATTCAAAATGTGAGATTTTTTTTAATAATCAACAATTTTCATAGTAGAGATAACTTTTTTAAATATGGGAAATGAGTTACCAAGCAAAAGAATAATATATAAATAATAATAAATAAACACTACACATTCGAAGGCCCACATTAAGGTTTTTTCTTGTGTCATGGGTCTCTCGGAAAATACATAAAGACATACATAAACAATTAAACACCCATGACCCGAGAACAAACATCTGGAAGTTGCAGTTATTATGTATTTTGTTGTATTACAAATTAAAGTTGAAACCACATCTAAAGGTGGGTGAATACGCAATGTCCGTATTATTATTATTCAGTCAATGATAGGCTAAGGAGTTAGACGCAATTACATAGAAAAAATAATTTTGTCCTAAGTCGTATAGACAACAAATAATGTTTGACTTCCTTTGTATTGTTTTTGTTCTTAAATGTAAAACTTAAAAAAAAGAAATATTGCAGACAGCATTCAGAGATAAAGAGGGTTTCAAAGTGGGCATCTACTTGTCCGAATCACGTTACCTTGTCCGAGTCGATATTTGAACTTTCTAATATAAATAAATCCCTCGCTAAATCAATGCCTTGGCTAGAAATAGGTGTTAACTCAAACCAATGAATGTGGAAGAAGATATTCTATAATTTCAGTTAATATTGGATACATAACAAATCATTTGTCATTTCTGGCATAATTTTTAAAAATTGAATTAAATAAATAATATTGATATCTATACTAATATTATAAAGAGGATAGATGTGATTGTTTGTTTGCTTGCACTGAATAGGCTCCGAAACTACTGGACCGATTTGAAAAAAATTTTACCATTAGAATACTACATCTGAGTAATATAGGCTACATAATTTTCCAGAATTCCTACGGGAACGAAGACCCGGGCTGAATGCTAGTGTAATGATAACCTTTACAAGCGATAAAACTGAATCAGATTCATCACCGCTGAATGTAAAGTCACAGGTGACATTCTAGTTTGGGATATAGAGATTAATAAATCTCTATATCCTATTTTTAATAAATAAAGTTATTATTATATTAATTCGTTTTAAAACAATGCAGATTTACCTGATAATTTCCCAATAGAAAAACAGAGTGTTTACGATTTTCTTTTTACAATGTGCAGCATGCAAGGTCATCTGGAAAAAAACTTTCTGATAATAGACTTGCTTTGAAAGAGTGGAAAAAATATGTAACTATCGCATTAATTCCATTGAGTAGGTTATCTAAGTTTCAGATTCTATCAGGTGTTTCAGGCTAATTATTTTTAACCCTCGACAAAAAATAGTGGTGTTATAAGTTTGATGTGTGTAATGTGTATCTGTAACTGTATCTGTGTATACGTGTGTCTATCTGTGACATCGTAGCTCCTAAATGAATGGACCGATTTCGATGCGGTTGTTTTTTTTTTGAAAACTGACTTAATCGAGATGGTTTTAAGATATATTTGATCAAAATTGGTTTAGCTGTTTAATTTTAAAAGTAACAAGTGATTGATGGTTTTAAAACATTTTTAATTTTAGAGTTATTTATTGCAGAAAGACCTTTCAATAAGAAAATAAATGAAAGTTCGAAATAATCTTGGCCATTTAAGATATTAAAAATTTCTTTATGATGAATAGTCTCAAAGAATTGAAGAGAGTAATTTAATCTCTGGAGCTGGAACGTAGCTACACTTTAATATCCTTTTAATTAATTAGAAGCTACCTAGAGCTTGTAGATTTGAAAGACTGTGAGTCAGTCCATATTTTTTATTCTTTCAAGAGGTTGAGATTTTATAAATAAGCGAGTACCTATACATTCAGGAAAGTAAATTAAAAAGAAATAAGAAAAGGTTTTCATTTTTATAACAGATAAGCCAAAACGTAGAGCATTGGCATCTGAGGCATACACATAGAAACGCTCACGAATATTTCCCATTGAGGTAGGCAGAGATTACAGATTACTACTTTGAACAACCCAATACACCCATCACAACCCATCTCTTTCACTTCCTTCACGTTCACAAATCGTTGCATGCAAACAATGACAGAAATTGCTACCTAGCAATAAGGCCACATTATTGTACACTGCGTTATGTTCTGTTGATTGTGCTGTATGTCTTTGTGTGTGAATAAAGTATAATATTGTATTGTGATGACTGAATTTGGGACCCCTACTATGCTCAGTTGTACAAACTTTCATTAAATTTAGAGCACCTTTAAATGTAATGCCGTCCTTGTTTACGTCAACAAGATGGAAAGTGACAGTACGATATTTAAAGTAGTATTAACTTTAACAGACGTTGCTGCAACTGGGTATAAGGCGACTTTTTCTCAGTTCGCATCTAATTCGGTTAAATTTATACTTGAGCGATCATAAATGCTATCTATGTCTATGTCTAGTAAAGTACACTTAAGACGACGCCCTTTCAAGACCCTTCCAACCACATTCGCACCATATAGGCTTTTCGTCAATTTGTCTCTTTAAATAAAAATAAAAAAAACGCTACACACTCAAAGGCCCACACTAAGGTTTTCCCTTGTGTCGTGGGTCCCTTGGAACACACTTAAAGACAAACACAAACACCCATGACCCGAGAACAAACATCTGCTTTTTACACAAAGTTTGCCTGGGGATCGAACCCAGAACCCGCCGATCAAGAGGCAGCGTCACTACCACTCGACCAAACCGGCCGTCGAGGCATGTAAACCATTATCTAGAAAAATGTTCAAGAACTTTCTCTTCTTGTTATTTCCATACAATGAGTCGCTCTACATTTATCGTCAGTGTAAGAGAGCTGGCTTGTTTATATGATGCTAAATGTCAAAGTATGGGCGTTAAAATACATATTGTAAGTCAATATCTTTGTACCTAAATATGCAAAGTACTTATTTGCTATTACTTATATATTCTTTATTGCACAAACACAGTAGAAAAATTTCACATAAAAAATAGTGTACAAAGGCGAGCTTATCTCTACAAGAGATCTCTTCCAGCCAACCTAATTGGTGAGAAATAGTGTACGAGACGGGAAGAGAGAATTGCGCACAACGTAAGAAAATACCAAATAAGAGAAGGGCTTATATTATTAATACTCAAATATAATGAAATAAAAATAATATATATATACTAACATATATAATACACTAGCGAGATATGAGCTACGTCAATCTCAACATGTATAGCCTGATGTGCTGCCGTGTGTACTGTAGAGAGGTCGTATACCTCTCGCGTTATCCGTCTACTTGCAAAGCCTTTTGATAGGTATTTTGTTATTAAAACCAATTAGCTTCCTTTTGACGCTCAATGCTATGGTATTTTGACGGAGTCTTTTCGTAGCTTAGCTTCAGAACAGTTCTTTCTTCTAATAAATAACTAAAAGTCATTCCCTCTGTGTCTTCTCTTATCCTCCCGACTACCTCTCTCGTTACAGTACTGTAGCGGGAACTTTTTTTGTATACTTTTTATTACGAGATGGGTTAACTCTTGACCCCAATCTTGACCGAGGTCATAGATGAAGTCGACGATGGAGCGAGTTAACCCAGAAAATGCCAACTATGGCACTGGTACTGTCACGCACTGACGGAACACAGTAAGCTCTTTGGCGTCGGACTTCGGTAGGAGGGTCGTCGCGAACCAGACGGCCCTTTACAGAGCCTAGCACACCGCATGAGACCATATAAGACGCCACCTCAGATTGAAAATAGACTGAGGTGCCGTTGCCTAAATTGGATTACTAGGAGGCAGGTCTCATTTTTGTTAAACGAATGATGGAGACCAGGAAAAGACATAGAATCACTTTTAAAGCATTGATTTATAGAGAAACCTGATTCGCGCGGCCGAAGTCACGGGAGAGAATGTCTCACATACGTAATACGTATTTCCGTGCCAAAAAATGCGAATCAGTTTGATAATGGAACCTTTTATTAAAGGCGTAGATTATTATCCTAGAGTTAGAATCTCCACAGTACACTTTTCTGCATGGAAAATACAAATCCTTCCTTCCACAATGGATTTAAATTAAAATAAACCGGCTTTTAATTCCTCTTTCCAGCTACTCTTTATAGGTCTGCATTCGCACTTTTTAATCGACTTCAAAAAAAGGGAGGTTTTCAATTAGACTGTATTTTTTAGAGTTCCGTACCGAAAGGGAAAAACGGGACCCTATTACTAAGGCTTCGCTGTCCGTCTGTCTGTCCGTCTGTCACCAGGCTGTATCTCATGAACCGTGATAGTTAGAGAATTGAAATTTTCGCATAAAACAAACGTAATTTTTTTGCCGTTTTTATAGAGATAATGGTTTTTATAGAGTCCGACTCGCACTTGCCCGTTTTATTTGTATGTTGCTACGCGATTACTCCGCCAATCATAAAAAAATTTTAATGATACTTTTTTTTGAATGAAAGATATCAGAGGTAGTTCCATATATTGAGGTATAAATAAGGAAATCTAAAGTCCTTATTGCTTTATTACTGTAAACGTTAAGCAAAATTCATTCCGAAGTTTCTGCATTCAAGAGTAACAGGAGTCCAAACATCTATTACCGTTTCTAAGATTAGTAGGATTACAACAAGGAGACCACTCACACAACGGACACTCAAAAGATGACTAATTCTCGAAGATTAGAGCTACTTAATAAGAAACTTCGCAGCAAAATTATGCGGCATAGGTATCACGGGTAATCCGACCTAAGTAGACACAGTTCTAATAGATAAGCTGATAAGACTACTTGGGTAACTACTAAACATCAAAGTTTACCCTTCTACTTGAATGAGAATCGTTTCCTAAGCTGTTTGATCATTCACTGGGTGCACAGTTAGAAGAGAGTAGGAGGAAAATAGATATTTAACTGTATACTAAATTTAACGACATTTAAATTGGCACGGAGACGTTTTGGAGAAAGAATTGGAAATCGCTGCTTGATGCCTGGAATTTTGAAATTTATCAGAGCGGCTATTCCAAATTCCAATCAATGGCGTCTCAATAGCGGTGGAATTATACGTGTGACCACTTCATCCATTCAGGTGACCCCCTGATCCGCAATGTTCAGGTGGCGAAATTGAAAACTATCCAAATTTCATACATCTAGAATAGAATAGAAAAATCTTTATTTTATAGGACATTCAGGATGTCACTTAAAACAAGTCAAGATTACAATGAAATACATACAAACATACATTAAACGATTTTAATACATACATACGCATTCGTTCTTTTGACCCTACTGACTCTACGCATATTCGCAAAGGTGCCTATTATAATGACGGCTGCTTTGACTGGTGGCGCCACCGCCGACTGAATTTCCAGTTGCTGGGTAGTTTGCAACTTTACGTTCAGTTGGTGGTGGCGCCGCTAGTCGGGGTGACTGTCAGCAAGTACATGAAAATAGTTCTTGATTTCGACACTTGAGCAGATAAAATGGCCTCCATTCCATCAACAAACAACTGAAGTTACAGAATCGGGGCCCTGTGTAGTTGTCATCAAGTTTGCATCAAGTGCATGAGGTTTCAATAGTTAAGAATTTCGCCACCTGAACGGATAAATAAAATACTGACCATTGTCATTCCACAACCATTACGACACCATTGATTAGTGGAATAGTCCTCCTGGAATGTATGCTAAAGGAATTTTCTGAGTGGACTCGCCTCATCGCTTACTCTTACTTTTGAATATAGCGCTTGTGGCCCAGTGGCACCCACATTCCGTCACTGATTGATCAATGACCACATAGTTGCAATTTTAAACTTTCTGTCTCTAACCGTTAGACTGTCGGTCATGGTGGTTGCCGATTGACAATTTCATTTTAAACAGTCGCTAAATCAAGTTCGCGGACTGTTGACGGTTTGAAAACTCTGGTTTAGTTCGCCACATACTTTACGTTATGAAAAGGAAGCAAACCTCACTATTCTATCGGGACAGGCAGAACATAAAACGATCATAACTCCACTTGACGAATATCTTGAGAGTTACTTTTTTTTAAGAAAATCGATTTCACCAATTTTTTTCGCCTTAATAAATTTTGAAAGCGTAATGACGAAAACTTGTGAGAGGCACTGAGACGTGACTTCCATTGACCAATCACGCAGAAGGGCTCCGAGATTTTCAACTTCAGACAAAACCACTTTCCCGCGATCTTAGAACGCTAATTACAAAGACAAGAGGAAGAGTTTTCATGTTCTATTTATTTTCCCTCTTAAAATGAAGAGAAATTCTTACTTCGCGAGTTCAAATATGGTTTTTGGAGAGACAACTAGGTTCACAGCTGCAGCAGTAACTTTTGTGATTATAATAAAGTAGTACCTACATCTAAATTGCCAAGTAGTACCTAAGTAGTACCTAACCTGCCTACCACAAAATGATACAATTTTTTTTATGAAGTATGTTACAGCCAATACAATACTCAACGTTAGGTATATAAAAAAATTGAGGTATCCTGAGCCCCGATTCTGTAACTTTAGTTGTGTGTCGATGGAATGGTCAACCTTTTATCCGTTCAGGTGGCGAAATTGAGAACTATCCTTTCATATATCTCATTAGATATATCTCATTAGATTTTTTAAGCTGTCATTACGGCTGCTGCTTTGACTGGTGGCGCCACCGCCAACTGAATTTTCAGTAGCTAGGTAGTTTGCAACTTTACGTTCAGTTGGCGGTGGCGCTGCTGGTTGGAGTGGTGTTAGCAAGCATATGAAAATTAATAGTTCTCAATTTCGCCACCTGAACATATAAAATGGCCTCCATTCCATCGACACACTACTGAAGTTACAGAATCGGGGCCCTGTTCCGTGTTGTAACGCTATCGATTTCGATAGAACAGTGTCATCCGTCATACATTCCTGTGTTTGACTTATACATTGGCAGTTTATGTGACTTTGTACAGAAATCATCACATTACTCTTTATGGTAGCCCTCAAGTATTAGGGTGGTATTCCAATCGTCGAAGATCTTTCTCCAATGTGCATTTGATCAAAGAAATTGGTCGATTTCATCGAATATACTATACTATAGCAACACCGATATGGCCCATCCGTTAGATCTTTGAACAAAGAAATAGGACAAAGATCTTTGACGAGTGGCATACTACGTTTAAATATTTCCGACCACCTTATTTATAACCCTTGTTAAAAAGAAGTTATTCCCTTCATTTGCCGATCTGTCTTTTTATGACATTTTACAATTTCTTCCATTCTTTTGAAGGTAAAATATTCTCCCATAGGAAGTCCGTATTTCCTCCATCTTATTGTCATTTGTGATTGATGAGGGAATAAATTATGAGGGTGGCACGGAATTGTGATTTATTTCTAAGCTCCACACCAGAATACGAGTGAAATTAAAATGTGACGGAGATGATTTTGATCGGCATTTCAAGTAATGGAAAAGCAATATCTCATTTACAAATTACCTAAGTGAAATCGAACGGTAAAGTGCTTTACCACCCTAAGGTTCAATATTCCTTGTGTTTTGTAAAATTATATGGTATATTGATAGTTTGAAACTTCTAAGTTCTTTTGAGTGAAATTTTTAGTGACATTTTCAATGCATTGGAATTGTTACCGAACTTGATAAGGCACTTTACTGTTCGACAATACCTTCCTAGTATAACTAGAGACTAGAATGAATAAAAGAATAAATGGGGCTCACAAAACATTATTGTATCTGCATGAGGGCAACGGTTTATCTTCTAACTCACGCGCAGATAGATTTTGCTATGCCTAAGGTTCAGCTATATTAAATCAAAGTCAGTATTCTATTCACGGTTATAATTTCAAGGGATTAACTCCTGACCATTCATAACTTTTTTTGCATCGACCACTACCAAATATGGGTCCGCCTTTGTACTGTTTTTCTTATAATGTGTCTTGTGGAACTTTTGCTCATCCTTACTCCTTACTATAATATTATAAATGTGAAAGTAAAACTCTGTCTGTCTGTCCGTCTTTCACGCCTAAACTACTGACCCGATTTTGATGAAATTTGGTAAAGAGATAGATTTGAGCCTGGGAAAGGCTTTTGCTATGCCTGTGGTTCTGTTATATTAAATCATAGTCAGTATTATATTCACTGTTATTATTTCGAGGGATTAATTCCTGGACCGTTAATAACTTTTTTTCATTGACTTCTACCAAATATGGGTGAAACCAACACACCAAAACATGCATAAAGCTATTTGAGAGTATACCCATGCAATATCATAATTCCAAAGCCGGTAGATCGTTTGATGAGCTCCTTTCCCGGAATGTTCTACAATATTGCAGATCAATAATGCAATATCCGCCGCGTTTCCACGCTTCCTGTGATCTGTTGATATCAGAAATCTGTGCTATATGAGCTTACTAAACAAACCACTTAATCTATAATAGTCTGATAACCGAAATAACCCATAAACTTTTTGTTACTGCCAACTGTAAAACTAATGCCGGTGTACGTTCTCCGTTTCGACGTATTACTTCTAGCTACAACGACAAAATCACACACCAACGTGTGTGATTTTGTTCTCTTCATCTATCAACAAATTTAAGGGTTCAATCCGCAGGGACTTGATAATGTTAGAACAACTAAATGTTTAAATGTTTAACTTTAAGTAGTTCTTTGGTTACTGAGCTATGTTTTCCTTCTAATAAGTAGGATTCTGCAACAAAGAGTTTACATATATACATACTACTACTGTAGTGATAGCTATGACTGATTGCTTAGTTAAGTAATTACTTAGTAGCACTGAGTATACTTGTTTATTTACATAATTGTAAGCATCCACATCTGTTACTGTGAGCATCTTCTTCTTTTTTTTTTACTTAACCTGTGAATAATGTTGTTGGTTATGTTTAATTTAGCCTTTAATTGTAAGACTGTCTTATATCAACTTCTGTACACAGCTGTTTTTTATTCCAAATAAACAAAATAAAAAAAGAAATAACGGATACATCTTGATCTATAATGAGGTATGAATGATGTCAGAAAATAAATCTACTCCTGTATGAACCTATAGAAAAAGAAACTGGAGCACTAAGAAATAAACTTTTTAAACTCTCAGGGATCTCGAGATTGTACGCGTCATTTGTAGTAAAGCAAGTCATTTGTAGTAATAAATAATACTACTATAAGCAAAGTAACCTATGCCATTGGCTTGATAAAGCCATGAGCTGATATTCCTTAATTTCTTATACTTACAACAAGTACGCTTTACAAAAACAATAGGAAGGAGTTATTTAGATTAAGTCAATTAAAATTAGAAGTAAGAATATTAATATGAGTGACTTATAAAGAGCGACCCTCGGACTTTCTTGCCTATTCTTCTCCTGAGGAAGACTGCACCTTTGCGAATAGGCGCAAAGTCAAAAGTAATTTACTATATTGACATGTTCAAGTAACATTTTGTATGTTCAATGAAATAAAGACTTTTGAGTTTGAGTTTGAAAATATAAAAGCGAGTTTGACAATTTCAGCGAAATAACAGCTGCTTCCTGTATCTCAACCACCTTATGCCATAATATAGCGCTTACCATGTTTCTAGAAGGTATCTTCATAAGTATTTACTTCAATGTCCCGCCGATCCAATGTACATACGAGTATACCTATCTTGATATGTGTGCCGTTCCTTCCAAGTTCCTTCCCGTTTTATGGTAAGTTTGACATGCATGTCATGAATTCCTATCGGTATTTGCAATTCCGTATCTTTGAGTATGTAGGTCATTCTACGAATACGTATGGGGACTTTAAATTAGTTAGTAAAACTTAGGGGGCTGTTTCCCTCCAGAAAAATGGACAACTATTCCCAAGAAACCTATTTCAAATTTACAAACATTTTGCGATTTCGTATATTAAAGCAATTAGCTGATCACATAAGTTGCGTAGGGTCGCAATTTTTTTTTTCATATTCCGACCTATGTTTCTTATGAAAAGTTGTTCAATTTGGTGGACTGATTCACGTCCATAACTTTCGCTAACTAATGTAAATTCCCTTGTATACTTATCGTAAGGTTTCGATAACAAAACAATTTTGATACTTTTTTCGCAATACATTTTGTTATTTTTGAGCGTTTTTTTCTTTAACAGGTACGGAACCATAATCCAAAACTTGGCCTTGTAGAAAAAGTATGTAAAACTCTAGAAAAACATAAGAACCCCATCAATTGATGAAGTCAATGAAAGCATTATAATAATGGCACTTCCAAAACTACAGCGCTGTTAACTACTTCACTATTAAAAAGTTTTATTGCAAAACTTATCCAATATAATAAAGTTAAATATACGAGGGAACATAAATAGCGTGGAACGTACATACTGTCATATTTATTTTACGACAGTACAGAACTTCACTGAAGCGAGAAGACCTCGAAAAATAATACTCTAGTATTATTTTCATAAATAAGGTGTAGTTTCTTGTTTTGCTTATCACATATATTTGTGACTGTGTTTAGTAAAAGGTACAACTTTCGGTGTAGTCAATAAGAACTATTTATAATAACGCATCTCACTCGTTGTGAACCTTAACGACTATCACGAAAGTTGTACCTTTCCATTTTCACAGTCACATTTTAGTTTCGATAAAGAAGTTATATAGATCTTTGGCGACTTCATCTTTCCAGCGATATCTTGGACGACCCACCGGGCGGCGCCCGGAAGGTTGTCCAAGATATGCTCTTTTGGCAGCGCGACTGAAAGTGCCCGACTGGTCAATATTGGCACAAGATAGAATATAATGGCGCACTTTAATGTCGGAGGCCAAGATACACTTTGGGTCGTTGAGCTAGCGAAGTAAGTAAGTAAAGAAGTTATATTGCGTGATTTTAAATTAGTTAGCGTTTTAAATTAGTTAAGGATAAGAATCAGGCCACTAAATTGAAAAACTTTCCCCACGGAACGCAGGTCGAAATATGAATTTAAAAAATTAACTTCTCCATACAATTTTTGATGACAATTTTAAAATAATTTCGAATTGATATTCAATGTTATTTATTTATTTTGACATATTTTTATTTTGTTTTTTATTTTTGACATTCATGATAGTTTAATTTTGTATGTTTAAATTATTTCACTTTCATTGTAATCATAATAATTTATAGTTTTGACGATCATAAGGGCTGAAATGACGAACATGTTTTATTATAAACTTGACATTTGTAGCTATATTATGAGATAAATAAATCTAATCTAATCTAATTTACAACTTGAGCGAAAAGCTGATTAGCACGAGACTTGGATTAAAAGAAAAAAATCATGAATGTTTCATGGGGAAAGTTGTTCAGTTTTATGGGTTTTACACTTCCTAAAATTTTACTTTACAGTCAGCCCATGAAGATCCTCGTGATTTCAATCACATTATGTAATACGTATTTCTAGTTTCCGAGGGTAAACTGAGATAAAAGTATTCTACTTCCATTTCTGTACCCTTAAGTGCGATCACGAGAAAACTCAAGTATTGTTGACTCATAAAAATAACAACTTCTTAACTAAATAAACCAATAAAACGCACAAATTAGATCATAAGACATCGACTCTTAAAATCCTGTCTAAAAATATTTTATCTAATATATTCCACACTACACCTGCCCACATATCTCAAACAGACATATCTACCTATTTGTACATTCTATCAGCATACAAACATGAGATATCGCGGAGGCTGTACTGATACAAATATTGACAGACCTACTGACGTAGATTTAGCTAAAGAGAGTGCTATAGAGTATGGAGTGTTTGTTAAGCATTGGGTTATAATGAAGGAAGGAAGCCCTCGACTGCAATGTAAAGTGATATCTTTTGGGGCATGTGGGGCCATACCATCTTAGTGCCCCAAAATCATTATCCTTATCTACTAGCGCTGTACCCTGCTGAACAACGGATGAAGCTGACGTACTACAACCCGTATAGAGTTTCTTTACTTGATTGGCGACTTTGCTATTCTACATTTTTATTTTTTTTTAAATACGCAGGCATTGGCAAAATCACGCTAGTGGAAGCCATTAAAAAAAATCAGAATGAATGAATGAATAAAATCTTTATTGAACACGTAAACAAAAACAGGAAATATAACATAAGTGCAAAATTGGAGAATTGTGATATCTATTGAACAGCGCCCTTCTAGAAACAAATATGTTTCGCCACGCCGATTTCAACTAAGGTAGGAGTCCTTATTATCCTTACTAATAACATAAATGTGAGGGTAAGTTTGTTTGTTACATACCTTAAACAAATTTATACATGGAAGAGCTGGAGAGTGGCAGGGACTGCTTTTCCATGCGAATGAAGTGACTTGCATATTGGGTATAATATTGTATAGTGATAGTGAAAATATATTAATAATTAATGTATGTATTAGAGGATACCCGGGACTTTATTCCCGTAGGAATTCCGTAAAAGCCTTCCTCACTCCTTGATTACGTTATAAAAGGAACCTTTGTGTCAAATTGCAGAATTCTAGGTCCAAATGTTTGGCATGGTCGTTGATGAGTAAGAGAGTCAGGATATGCATTTTTATATAAATACTAGCTTTCTACCCGCGTGGACTACAGGTTATATCGTGCCCAACTGTGGGATGAAATGTTGCCTATGTCCTTTCCCAGGCTCTTATCTATTTCTGTACCAAATTTCATCAAAATCCATTCAGTAGTTTAGGCGTGAAAGACGGACAGATAGACAGACCCACAGAGTTACTTTCGCATTTATAATATTTGTAAGGATTAGTAAGGATTAAAAAGATATATAAAAGTGATTACACAAAAAAGTTGTGACGTATTTTTTAAATAGTGCCAATTTAAGTTTAACCCTTTTAGCGCCAAATTTTTTTTTAATGTCGTGGCGTATGGCGAACGCCTGGTGAACGATATTAAAGTAAAAAAAAATGTTTGTCTGATATATCAGGCGGCGAGGGCACGAAACTTAAACGTCTGATATATCAGACTTTGGCGGTGGAAAGGTTAAACTGACTGCGAATCTTTTAGTGCAAACATGAGAAGAGCCCATCTTCACAATTCCATATCCTCTTCATGCTCTAAAAAAAGTTAAATGAAAACATTTTTTCCTTGATTTTATCAAAAGCCACTTAAAGTAAGTATCATCTGCGCAAGGACTCTCTTTCATCGAAATATAAATTGTCCACAGACCAATTAATTTCTCTTCCAAAAATTATTTTCGTAATATAATTATTGTAATTGAATGAGTCTTCACAGCTCAAAGCAATTAAACTGAAGTCCAGAACGAAAATAACGCAAAATTAATCTTCTTTGCTCGTCTATAATCTTTATTGTTCATCTATATTACTGTTGTACATGTTATATGTTCGATGGTTATATGCAGTCAATTTAATATGCTCTGTCTATGCAACCAGGGATTATAAGCGTGTATGTTATATGCACTCTAAAAAAGGCACACTTTTTAAGATTAGTGAAGTATTGTTAATATATAAGCCTATACATCAGTTTACATATTTTTTTTAATATCAAGCATCCGCTAGCTACAATCAAATGAAATGCAGGATATCTCTGCTACAAATTGGCCTAACAAAGTGTGTAGGGTCGGCAATCGCGAGACGTAAATAGCATCATCAGACACATAATGCGGGTGAAGATTGCGTGCTCGCCTCACTTGTGAAATTGTGGGTAACTGTGGCTGCTCTACCCTATTTTAAGGGAAAATTAGAATGTGCACGGACGTGTCACATTGTAAGTCACAAATTCAATTTATTTTCATTTTTTCCCTTATTTTATTGAAAGTAGTTTTTAATATCTACCTATGTTTTTTGTCTGCTGCTGATAACGTTCTAATTAGAATGAACTTGTTCCTTTAACTTGGGCATTGAAGTCCGCATTACAGAACGCGACTTTGACTCGGATCTATACTTGAGTAGCAGTCATCTTTGTCATTTTGATAATAAGAGAAAGAGACGGTCAACACTTAAAGTATAAATCAAGACTTGAGTCCCTTGTAATACGAGCCTGAGTGTTCACATTGTAGATTTTTACACACATTTTCAAATGCGAACATAAGATTAACATTAAAAGATTAACTTTGCATCTTTATGCAAATTATATTCATATTTTCACGTTACCTACTTTCGTTTAATTTTTTCTTAAAAGATTTTAATATTTTGTGCTTTACGGATTATTTTGAACAAAGAAATCTAAATAATCCATTAAACTCAACCTAAAAAAATGTTTTCAAGATTTATTAATGCTTTTGAAGTCGAACTCTTAATAACTTTTTAATGTCGAACTAAGTGGAAAATCTTCACCGACACGAAAAGAAGAAGAAGTGGAAAATCTGAATAATATTCATAAAATGCGATCAAATTGTTTTTATTTAAGGATTTCAAAAGTTGTTTTACAAAGATTAAATTTTATGGCTAGAACTTATACTCGAAAATATTTTTCTTGGACTATCTAATTTTTCTGGTTTAGATTACTTTTTCTTGTTACACATAGGAAAACTGGTGTCACGTTCATTTTGCTAAAACATTAACTTGTTCTACTGACACATCTCATTTACCTTGTAGAGGAGTGATCTCAGTTTATCCCAAGCAGTACAAATTACCTATGTTCATTTATAAATTTAGTTCTGTTTTCCCTTGTGGAGTAGGCAGTCAAACTTAAGAATTTATACTTATGTAAAATTTCTGTTAAACGAGTCCCTTTCCTTCTCTAATATTCTAAGGAGACAACTAGAAAGAACAGATGGCAAATTCAATTTTTTTCATTCGATCTCAAAGTCCCAACCCATTGCTGAAGGAATTTCAGTGTTATACAAGTCAAAATTTTACAAGTTCTAACAAGACAAATACCTATGTTAGAACTTGTAAAACTTTGACTTGTATCTAATAAAATATTTTGTACAAATAAAACTGTCAACACTGTAGACGGAGAGAGAATCTTTTCATTGATCGAAAGGTACCTTTTCGTTGGTGTTTAATCAAATTATTTCTGCTTGTTTGAACAAAATACGCGCCTTTGTGAGCGCTCAGCTGTTCGGCGAAGCGTGCCGCTACACGTCGAATTGTGCGTCACCGTCACGCTACAAACCAAAACAAGAAGAGTTGAAATAGATTATATTAGAGGTGGAAATAGATTGACTTTTTTTTTAAATTGTCTTATCATAATAAATTGCAATAACGACTAACAGTCTGCTAAAGCGCCCTCAGTCGAACCTGGCGCAAAGGACCCTATAACACTGGCAGCATTGCCACGCTGAATCGCTATGGCCAGGCCAGCCTTTGCGCCAAGAACGACTGAGCGCAATAGTCCCCTGTGCTTTCTTTTAAGCGTTGATTTTGTAGTATTTTATTTAATTGACTTACACGGGAAACTACTTATGACGAAGACAGAACATCATCCTTTTTTGACGACAGTTAAAATATACCCACCCTATAAACTTAGGTCAGGCCCAACATTCTTACTGCTTTCTTAGCGGGTTTGTTTATAGCACGGTTAATAAAGTTTTAAACATATCCATAATAGCTTTCTAATTGAGACTATTCTAACAAAGAAGAATTGTATTATTCTTAACTGCTCTGGCCCACAGTCACAATCTACACACACATTTACACATACACACACACACAAACACACACAAATATATACACACAGAAATGTACACTTTTTTCTAATAGATAAGATACAGCTTACTCTTATACCTATATTTTTTTATTAGGGTTTTCTACATTTTGTTAAGCTAGTTTTATATCTTTCTAAGTTATTTATTTATTTACACCAGCAGCTGTATCACAGTGGCACTTTTGACTATTCATTTCATTGAAACCATTTCTAAAGTAGCTACCATTTTCTATATCTGCTATTCTATCTCTTTCATACTCCGCACGAATGATTGAGATGGTCCGGTAAAAAACGTCAGCAATTTTTTTTATTTTAGCCGCCCATTTCTATGGGCTCAATGATTTATCAGTGTCAATGAAAGGTTAGACAACCTATCACCAATACTCATGTTCCATCTAAAAACCCTCAGAATGAATATGAAATCTGGCGTCGAATGAACGGCATGACGTACTGCCTACCACGAAAGGATTATACGCGTGAGTATACGGAGCCGATACGTACTGCAAAAGGATTTGTTAGTTGTACTTTAAGTGTTCTCCGAGCATGGTCGAAAGTTTAATGTATCATTTGAAGATTGAAATAAAAGTAAGATTACATATTTAATTTCAGAGTCGTAAAAGTTGTTAAAAAAGAAGCGTCTACATAATAAAACTACAAGACAAGATATTTTAATAGTTTCATGTTTTTTAATTGGTTGCCTCGTTTCTAGTAAATAGCTCTACTAACAATAGCTAACAATATGAAAAATCTCCTAACTGATAGGTGTGTTTACTTGACGAAAATAGTACGTTTTATAAAGTCTGCTTGTGTGCCGTAAAAGTCGACCTTGGCGGAGATAATTGTTGATATACCCTCATTTTATTAACACGTTACACTTTGTTTATTCCTCTTTTCTTAACTGACTTCAAAAAATTAGGAAGTTCTCAATTCGACTTTATGTTTTTTGGACGTTTGTTACGTGATAACTCTGCCAATTGTCGGGTGATTTTTTTTTATTTTATTCGAAAGAGTGGTTCCATATGCATTTTATTGAAATTGATTCAGTTATCATCATCAGTCGTAAGACATCTACTATTGGACATATAGACCGTATAAAAATATACACTGTATAGGCATTCTTGCGACTGAAGTCGGTTGATTCTCATACATTTTTAATGTGAACATATTCAGGCAAATTTAGTTGGAATCTTGTTATGTAATTGAATTTTAATAGCCACTCAATCGCCTGCAGCAGCCGTAGTTGCCAGAATTTCATACTACAAAGAAGGAATAGTTAATTTTTCGCGGTAGTCAGATGGCAGTAGTTTTACTTTTATAACTTGACCTGCTAAATCGTAAATCTTAATCAATCGTAGCCCGAAAAAAAATTTAAACCCATTCATATTAACTGCAAGAATGAGTTTGTAAAACTATTTTTTTTAAATTATAAGATGGGCCTGTTCAATTCAATTCAATGTAAAATAGAACTAGTTTCGTGTCTGCGAATAACCTTGTATTCATTGTACGGTTGGTTTGTAATGGATATAGATAGGCATAAGCAAACAGGAGCAAAAATATATATCTAGCTAGGATATCTAACTCATATCAAACGAAGTCTCATTCTAGAACAAAGAAAACGTTCTAAAAATATATCCGGGTTTAATCCCCGCTTTTAAGAGGAAGCTCGCAGTTAACCAGTAGAATGCGTTGTCACGTTGTGCAGTATAGACAAAAACTCATTTAGCTTTACAGGTAGGTATCTTTTTGCTTTAGATTTTTTTATTGATATTAAAACTTCAGAGGATAATTCTTCCTACATAGGAAAGTTTTAATATCAATAAAAAAATCTAAAGCAAAAAGATACCTACCTGTAAAGCTAAACAAATTTTTGTCTGGACTGCTTTCCCATGGACCTATTAAATTATGAAAAATATTTCGACTTTCACACTAAAACGATCTCATCAAATTGTGACCTAAGTACGTTGAGGAAAGTTGTACGATTTAGTGGGCTGATTCACATCCTTCATTTTCTCATTAATTTTCTTATACTTATAAATTTTCATTCTTAATTTATTAACCCCTTAAAACTATTTAAAACAAAAATCGTGGTAAGAACCCGCGGTCAACCTTTCGCCCACTATACAGCAAAATCCTCGTATCCCTCTTACATATATTTACTGTATACCTGGGAAGAGTAGATACACAGAAGGCTTACAAAGATGTCAAACTTAGGTATTTCATTAAACAACCTTAAAACTGCTTTACTCACATTCAGTCTGAGTAACGATAAAAGGCCATCTGTACAATAGAATGCTACATTTTAGCTGGACTGGGAGGTCAACGAAGCGTGACAGGAGGCGGCGGATTCTGATGTTGACAAAGTCATGTCATGAGACGTATGTGCAAGGGCGTCGGCAAGGGGGGGTAAAAAAATGTAGCCAATTGCAAAGCAACCAAAGTCCTAAGGCCGTGCAATTGACTTGCTTTGCTGATAAATCCCGCACGTCAAAACTCGAATAAATTCAGTATAGAACAACTTCCAACTACAATTATTCATTTATTAATTCATCCTCCATAATATTACGTTGCTGCGCCATGATTTTACCATAACTGTAAAGAGTGTAGGCTCTGTAAAGGGCCGTCTGGTTCGCGACCACCCTCCTACCGAAGTTCGACGCCAAACAGCTTGCTGTGTTCCGTCGGTGCGTAGGAGTACCAGTGCCTTATAGGCATTTTTTGGGTTAACTCGCTCCATCGTCGACCTCATCTATGACCTTGGTCAAGATTGAGGTCAAGAGTTAACCCATATTATAATAAAAAAATAATAAAAAAACTGTGTATTTAGACCTAAAATATCATGGAAAGAAATAAATTTTATGATTATGATTATTACTTGCCCCCACCTGGGCCGAGGGCTGGCGACGCACTTGCGTGTGTGCCATTTTTACCCAAAGAATTGTATAGCTTTCTGATGTCATCAATAAAATCGAGAGCTTAAAGTGTCTTTGTATTTTATTACCGACTTCAAAAAAGGAGGTTCTACGTTCGACTATATGTATTTTTTATTTTTTTATGTATGTTCGCCGTTTTCTCCGCCGATTTTCAAAATTCTTTTTTTGTTCGAAATAGTATACTCCAGAGGTGGTCCCATTGTAACTAGGTCAGGATTTGATGATTAAATCCTAGGGAAATCGAAGAAAATCCTTAAATTAAATAGCATTGTTTCTCACCTACTTTCAATTATTTACACTGAAAATAGAAAAATAATTAACTTATTACAATAAAAAGAAATCCGACTTCAAAAAGCGACATATAAAAATATTGCATTTAGTTTTTTTTATTATAAGTTGGGTTAACTCTTGACTTCAAGATTAAGATCTTGACTTAAGGTCAAAGATGAGGTCGACGATGGAGCGAGTTAGCCCAGAAAATGCCTATGAAGGCACTGGTACTCCCACGCACCAGTTGCTTCTGTTTGAAGTTGGTGCAAAGGTGGATGTACGTATAGCCTATCAAACTTATTTGGCTTGGCACTGACTTCAAACAGATCAGTAGATACGTTTTTAATTTTCGCTATTTGAAGTCGGTTTTCTTTTTTTTTGTAAGAAATTAATTATGTATGACCCAAAGAATTGCGTAGCTCTCTGATGTCATCAATAAAACCGAGAGCTGAAAGTGTATTTTTATTTTATTGGCTTTGAATTTATAGAGTTCGTTTTAATTTTATTTTAATGCACTTTGACGCGAGATATTTTTAAAATATCCATGACTTCCACAAGAATGTTGATTTATTTGGTATTTTATGTTCTAAATAAAATATGTAGTTATTTGTGTTTATTTTGTACATTGCGCTGACATATATTTTTTCTATATTATAGAAAGACTTTTTTAGTGTGCTCGAGACTCAGTTGTATCGATCGTTATGTAACTTTGAACTAAATACATAAATTAATGACATTATAAGCGAGTGAGGTCATAAATAATTATTGTAATTAATGGTGAAGTTACGCCATGCTACCGCACCCTTTTACATATTTTATAGACAACCCTTCTTCCTAGCGCTCAGTTACGTTTCTCATTCGGGGTACGCTCGACCATGATCAAGGATTTAGCTGGTCAAATCATTGCAGTGGAGCGACTGCCAGCTTATCTTCGTGACCTCGCTAACAGGGGAACCTGACCTGATTGGATTTAGTTACAAATTTAGGCCCGTATTACAGAAGGACGCTCAAGTCTTAGTCTATACTTAAGTATTGACTGTCTCTTTCTCTCACTATAAAAATGCCAAGACTACTACTACTTAAGGCGACTACAGCACCCGATAAAGGCAGCACACATAGGAATAGTGCCATCTCCGTCTCTCAACAGGCCTGGGCCGGCAGTGCGAACAGTGTCGATACACGAAGTTTACGGACTATGAAAGCGTGCGTGCGTAAAAACATGTTCAAAAGTTATAAAAATGAGATTTATGGAAAGGTAACAGCTTAAATCGAAAAATGCGTTAACTACTTATCGAGAGTGTTCAATCACGAACATTTTGATAGCAAATTCAAGTTCCTGTGTGCATTTTACTATCGTTTTTACAGCTTAAAAGATACACAATATTGGTATTTAGAGGTGACTTTGTGAGCTTTTTCTATCGAACCATAAGTGCTGAATCATGTTTTCAGCAAACTACTTATCTAGTTTATGTCCTGAATATTACCGTAGTATTTTTTTCTTCGATTCAATGCAATGCGTCATGCTTATCTACGCATCATAAAATCGTAATTTAGGTGCTGTAGTCACCTTAAGAGTCCTTGCCAGTTTTATGAGGCGACACTAGCGCCACGGCGCCCGGTAGCGGAGGGAAAATTCCCAACACGCCCAATCAGGTGCAAGGCGAAGCAGATGTTGGTCCATTTATGGTCAATTTGGGTGAGGATGCCACTTTTATGCATGACAATGCCCAACCTCACACAGGTCAGATTGCAAATGAGTATCTTCAAGAGATGAACGTTACTCGTATGGACTTCATACTATGGAGTGTCCAGCACGCAGCCTGGATATCAACCCGATCGAGCATGCTTGGGACAAGCTAGGGAGATGCGTAAAACAACGAAACTCTCCCCCAACCATGCTTCGTGAGCTCACAATTGCTCTCACAGAGGAATGGGAGAATATTCCCCAAAATCATATCAGGAACTTGGTATACAGTATGCGGAACCTCGTAAACGTAATGGAAGCACGTTGAGGCAATACGAAGTATATAAATTCAAAAAATTCGTAATGTTATTCAAAAATGTCATGTTTTCTGTTTTTTTTAAGGCGAGATCAGCAGTTATTTCCTTATGTAATTTTTGGATTAAATTTAGTAAATCACTTATTTTATTACTTTCATTTAAGGGGTATTAAATGGTCTATTAAACACAATTTTATTAATATGATTAATTTTAATAGAGACTGGTTAAATGGCCGAAATTTTTTATCATAATTTTTTTAGTACGAATTATTGTATACAAAAAGACTGATCTGTCTGACTGAGACGTAATAAATATTATTACATAAATAAAAGATTTTGCATGGCAAACTTATTTGTTTTATTTAATGGAGAAAATACCTTCTACAGAAACACCTTCCGAAAGAATGATAAATCTGCAAAAAAAATGTTTTTTTTTCAATACCGGTATCCCGGGATCCCGGTATTGAGAATTTTTTTTTTCGGTATTAATACCGGTATTCAAAAAATCCGGTATTCGAAAGCCCTAGTGTGGAACTTAGAAATCGAGTCACGGGTACATGGCAATACTGGGGATCGAACTCGGTAAGTACCTCTCGCTTGCGAGTCTGACCCGCTAGTTACTAGACCACCAACACTCTTTACACTATAGACAACTTTTCATAGAACAAAAATCTGTCCAAAACTCATTTCAATTAAATAAATTAACTTTATGAAGACTTTAGTCCTTAGACAGTACCTATTAATTAACGAAATGAGAATTTGAAGTTCTTAAAGTTTACAATTAAGTATTATTGAATAAAGTAATTTTGGCATTAGGTAAATTACTACTTTACGTTCGCACAACACTGATAAAGTTTGTAAGAAACTTAATTAACTTAGAAAGTATTAAAGAAGATTTTAATAAATTACAATGTAACATTTGTTTTAGTTTAGATACCTTTAAAGAAAGGAGGACAACCCAATGACAAGATTATTTTATTACGAATATCTAATGATATGGAATAAAATATTGTTTGAGATTCTCGCGGTTATTTTCACAATTTTAAACATATATGAACGGTAAAAGTCTGTAAGAGGGTTTAACGAGGCGGCATGCGCCTCGTCTTCATACTCCTTCTCCATTCTCTTTTTGCGACATTTTTACTCTTCAGTTTTGGCATTCCTAATCTAAATTCGAAATTGAACGCTTCTAGCTACCATTCGCTGGTATGACACAAGCAACTGAATTTCCGTCGCAAGCGCACGCCCGCTAATACTATACTATTTTTATACATTTGTAAGTTATGGTTAAAATTTTAAGTGTGTAATCCAATAAATGTAATCCTGCTTAATATTTATTTCTTATTCTTTCATCGTGCTCCGAGTCTCCGGCGCCCACCGCCAGCCGGCGCAAGAGATACAAGGGTTTTGCTGTATAATGGGCGAAAGGTTGACCACCTCTCACTATTATGCAACTTGTTCCATCTGATAACCCTCACAATTTGTGTCAAACGTGGCATCTAGTGGTTCTAAAACCACTGATGTTCTGCCTACTCCGGTAGGGATTATAGGCGTGAGCGTAGGTATGTATATAATATATGTATATAGGTACTTACATATTAATTTGAAATTTCCATGAAATGTCTACCTAATAAAAGACAAAATGCAAAACATTATTTATAATATAATTATAGTCAGAAAGAAAGAAAATAGACAATATATCTCAAAACAATATGAGCAATAACAAGGCATACCTACTGTGCGTTATGGTTATTAAATGTTTACGTTTGTTTTACAAATCTTATAAACTAGGTACTTACATGAAAAGAAAATGTGTGCGTGGGCAGTGTGAAATAGCCGAGAACTCATTTCTAGGAGGTAAGCATTCAGTTTAACAAAATAAATGTCAAACTTTCTCCAAGACGCTTGCAATATATATATTTTTTTTTTATTAAGAAGATTAATTTAGTGAGAACGTGTGGTATTTACGGTGAGCGAACATTTTTCCTGGCGGCAGTTTCGGACACCGCACGCCTAATAAATTCGCTGCGGTCCGCTCAATCATGTCGGTACAATCTCTTGCTATTATTACTACTGAAACTCGATTAGATTGATCGACAAATAACAAACGAGAACTTTATCACTGTGATTTATAAAAAAATATTCCAGCAATAATAAAGCTAAGAGCCATCTTGATTACGTCAGCTTTTCGACAAAAAAGGCCGCATCCAATTTTTTTTAGGAGCTACGATGCCACAGACAGACACACAGATAAACGGACATACAGAAACACAGATACACATGTCAAACGTATATCACCCCTATTTTTTGTCGAGGGTTTAAAATGATATTACCTACGTAACATAATAATATGGTAATATACCTTATTATAAAATCTGTAAATGTATAAAAAATTATATTACATTATAACAAAAACGAACAATACCGACACCAGTTTTCAGCTAAAAATTTTGACTTTTTCTTCAACATGGTGTCTTTTATCCAGCTCTACTGACACTTCTACTGATGTCTCCTAAATGAGTCATCAATCATTATTATCAGCCATGGTACCACGTGTGGGCCTAATTTCGAAGCAGGGAAGGAGGTTAAGGTGATAGTCCGCCACCCCGGCAAAATGCGGGTTGACGGACCGGCTGAGCAAGTGAATGAATGAATAAAATATTCTTTATTGCACACCAGGGACAGACAAAGTAAATGGACATGAATAATCAGGTAAGTATAATGTACAAAAAGGCGGCCTTATTGCTTAGGTAGCAATCTCTTCCAGACAACCAGGCAGTGATTATATATAAATCCATACATCAGTAAGAATATATGAATGTAGTGGTACAGGCCTAAACCAGGAAACAATCCGCAATCTTCCCGTCACAAGATTGGTTCTGTACATTATCAACCGGGCTATCACCAACCACTCTTAGTAAATGAGTCCAGCTAACAGATTTTCACGCTAAAAAAACTTTGCAGTTATTCCTTGGTTCTTTGAATCGAGATGAGTTCCCGTGATATCAAGTCCTTTGTAAAATTTACTGCCGTTTCGTAAGTGACAGCTGACGCTTCATAAACATTCTGGGGACGACATTTTATCTACCCAGTGTGATAATTATTCCATTTTAGTTTTACGACTTTTAATCTGTTACTTTATTCTTATTTTAGTCTCTTGACATGATTCTGACTGCAGCAGGCCGAGTGCGAAAGTGACAGTGCCGCGACAACACCGCGGTCCTATGTCATCATCAACATTGACAACGCCATAGAGCGAGCAAGCCTTTGCGCGGGACCCTCGCGCAATAAAAGTGAAGTTTCAGCGTGAGACGAGCGCGAGTTTGTCGTTATCGTGCTAGAGTTGCTGTTACCATTATTTTGAGCTATTGACTAATTGATACAAACGCACAGATAATGAGCTAGAAGTTTGTAAGGCAAGTTTGACGTGACTCGTGGCATCATAGCTCCAAAACAAACGGATCGATTTCGATGCGGTTGGTTTTGTTTATTAGAAAACTGTCGTAATAGAAATGGATCTTACCTATATTTGATCAAAATTGGTTTAGTCGATTCGAAGTTATAAGCTATTTAATGTAGGGGGTAATTTTTTTTTAAATTAGCGTTATATCAATAGAGTCCAAACGTTGCAGGCATAACATTGATTAAATGTTCCTGATAATAATTAGGACGGAACCCTAAGGGTATAAACGGAACCCTATTACTAAGACTCCGCTGTCCGTCCATCTGTCCGTCTGTCACCAGGCTGTATGTCATAAACCGTGATAGTTAGAAAATTGAAATTTTTGCAGATGATGTATTTCTGTTGCCGCTATAACAACAAATAATAAAAAATAAAATAAAATAAATATTTAAGGGGGCTCCCATACAAGAAACGTGATTGTTTTGGTCGTTTTTATAGATAATGGTACGGAACCCTTCGTGCGCGAGACCGACTCGCACTTGGCCGGGTTTTTTTATCGTGGTGTTGGTATTGCCAGTAAAAAAATTCTTTATAATCTAACAGGGTAAACTAAGACCCCTAGCACACGGCGTATTTTAAACGCGGCGATGACGCGCATTTCAGGAACGCGCGTTTTCTGCGCCGTAGATGCCGATTTTTGCATTTTCATATATTTAAACGCGCGCAAAACGCGATACAAACGCGCGTGGGAAGCGCTTTCGAAACTCGTTTAAAACGCGTACAAAGGGTCGGAGGAGGGGTAGAGGGGGGTGACTGCGCGTATACGCGCAGTAGACGCGCGTTTCACGATCGCCCCGTGTGCTTAGGTTACAAGGTTGCGTTCCAATTGCGTTTGAAGCGCGTCGCCGGCGCGTTTAAAATACACTGTGTGCTAGAGGCCTAATGCCACCCCACACTTGAAACCGTAGGTAAACACACGTAGACAGGTAGAAATATTACTCTCCGTTTATTTTACGTTCCCGACAGTAATACCACGTAAATTCAGAAACTTGAAGCCCTTTTTGAATGACAAGCGAGTTACCTAAATCCATCCTTATTTATTTATCTTAAAAAATAAGTGTCTGTTTTTGTTTAGTTCTACGGAGCATCGTTACATCGGAGATTGGTGTTAGAAACAGAAAATATATTTTATCTTTTTTTTATTATGAGATGGGTTAACTCTTGACCCTAATCTTGACCAAGGTCATAGATGAGGTCGACGATGAAGCGAGTTAACCCAGAAAATGCCAATTAAGGCACTGGTACTTCCAGGCACCGATGAAACACAGCAAGCTGTATGGCATCGGACTTCGGTAGGAGGATAATCGCGAACCAGACGGCCCTTTACAGAGCCTACCACACCGCATGAGACCATAAGACGCCACCTCAGATTTAAAACAAACTGAGGTGTCGTTGCCTAAGATGGATTACTAGGAGGCAGGTCTCATTTTTGTTTCCTTCGTCTCCTCTTACGACACCCACGGAAAGAGATGGGATGGTGTTATTCTCAACCGATCACCACACGGCGGAATGTAAATAAAATCGCATTGTAAAAGTTCTTCTCAATCTTAAACTATCTGATAGAGCTCGGAGCATAAACTAAACTAAACCGAAACCTGCGCTATAGCCTTTCGGACTATAAGCTATATAAAAAGTTATATTTGTCACCGTAACATTGTCAAACCCGTAGTATTCTAATTTGATTTAGTAAGATTGTAAACTCTCGGTACTTTGTGAACTGCCTCATTTTTCTTCACATTAACAGACTTTTTTGTAATATTAATGTAACCTTACCTAACATATAAACTAACTTAGCCTAATTTCATGCAGGCGGCCCTTAAAGTTTCGTAAATTTATAATTTTACTAGGCAAATTGTAAAATCGCGGTATATTATAATTTCTCTAGTGTTGTTAGAAATCAAGTCACTGTTTCCAACTCTAAAGTTATAATGACATAAAACAAAAGTACAAAGCTATAAAAAAAAAACAACTTCGAAATACAAAATCCTCATAAAAGAAAAACGTATACACAAAAGAACTCAGAATTGGCGACACTAGTGAAATTGTAATATAACAATTTCCCGGTGCCATATACATTATCTGATCAATATTCAACTTGTTGCTTTTACTAATCCTCTAGGCACCGAAAATAACAATATTGTGTACCTACGAGCTTAACTCGGAGAGTGGTCGTAAAACGAAGTATGAAAATGCCCACCACGTACAATGTTTATATTCTGAAACAAAATGAAGATTGGCCTATATAATAAAAGTAGCTTTATGCTCGCGACTTCTCATGGAAAATAGAATATCATCTTCCAGTCATTTTTACAAGCTTTATATTAACAATAACTTGCAATGTTTGTTTGAGTCAAATCTTGCAACTGAATTTTAATGCAGTTTCTCTCCACCAATTGAGCTGAAATTTTGTATACACACATAGTAAGAATGATAATAGCGGACTAGTTTTTTATTTCCTTTTCTTGTCCGTGCCCACAACCTTATTGGTATTAAAAGAAAATGAAAAATTGAAAAATAATTTTCTCAATCCGACTATCTTCTCAATCGGTGATTTTAAATTAGTTAGCGAAAATTAAGAATCTGAATCAACCCTCTAACTAAACTGAAAAACTTTACTTAGTCGAAAGATGAAAAACAAATTTTCACCTCTCCAGCTCGAAAAGAGAGCTTTTGCTTGTCAAAATCAGAGAGCGAAATCGTTGTTTGCTGCGAGCATTTTTTGAGCGAGAGAAAAAGTGATTTGAATTTGGAACACTAACATTGATTTGTTTTAAAACAAATCACAAAATTTTATATTATTTTTGGAAACCAAAATTCCAAAAATATGTTAAATACTTACCGTTTAAGAAAATAAAAGGTTATTTAATAAATTCTAATAAACAATCTTGTTTAATAAAAATATTTTTTACTTTGTAAAAATGTTACGAATTGCAATTTCTGAACGCAAACTGTAATCCTGACCACTTTTAAAAAATAACAAAACACACAGCTATTTGTCAATTAAAAAAAAAGAAAACAGCAGCAAATTTGATAGTTTTCTCGCTGTATAGGTGAAAAGTGATGTGTTTAACACGAGAGCAAGTTTTTTTTTAATTTCGTGCCTTTAAATCATTCACTAGGCTCAGTAGTCTACTTTAGAACTACTACGCTAGCTCTTGACTTAAAGATTGCACTCGGGTAGCAAAAAAAAACTTTGCTCTCTTGTTGAACAAATAACTATAGCCTCTCCATACAACTTAAATGATCAGTATTAGCAATTTTTTTTTATTTTCAAGAATTTTATGTATTCCCAAGGAATGTCAAATGACAAATAACTATAGCCTCTCCATACAACTTGAATGATCAGTATTAGCAAATTTTTTTTTCCAGAATTTTATGTATTCCCAAGGAATGTCAAATTTGTCTCAATCAATCAATCACAATATGTAGAGAACTACCAATATCTATAGGTTTTATAAATAAGACAGCTCTCTTTGAGAGGGCTGTTCGTTTTCATGGAGTGATTCACATCCTACATAGTTTCTGTTACTAATTTACAGTAACCCGATATACCTGGTCCTGTTTTGTATTTTGTAATATTTCTGCGTTAATGATGCGCAGTATATTTGCTATTATAACAATAAAGGTATGCAGTAAATGAAACCAAAGATTAATTTGTATATTTTGTATACAAAGTTGATATGCTCTGTAAAGACTTAAAATAAATAAAAGGCGAATTTTAACAATACCCTCATTCATAGAAGGATCTCATTGTATTTCGTACAAAAGCTACGTTTTCATCGAAAATATATGGAAATTTTAAGGAATACTGAAACATGTGTGTCGTGTTGTGATTTACGAAATATAAGTAATTTTTGATACAAAAGTCTCTACATAAATTGACAAATTAATCAACCTTCCAAAAATCGACCTTTACCTACGCATATACAGGTTTAATACCTACTCGTATACCTAATTCTTATTAAATGTTTCATTTGATTATTGATTTTGTTTTATAGTACAAGTCTTGTTCTTTAGAAGTAGATCAACGTAACTACCTAGTATAAATTCACTCAAAAACTTTTGAAGCATTTTAATACTTTTTATATAAATATTTCTTCTGTTTATCTTTAAAATAACTGAATGAAACACCGAAATTTTCACGAGTGCAATATGCTTTGCGTCTTTGTTAAAAAAATTATTGCATCCGTAATTACTGCCTGAGAACCAAGATTTAGGCATTCTATCCTACTAATATTAAATTATAAATGTGAAAGTTTGTCAGGATATATGGATGTTTATTACTCTTTCACCCTTAAACGGCTGGACCAATTTATATAATATACACATCAACACGGTCTAGGGATATTGCACGATTTTTCATACAAAAGAGGTCTGTTTGAGAAGCTACAAAAGCATACTCGAGATACTTACATGGAGCGCTATAATTTTCAGACGAGCAAGTGCTAAACCTGAATTTTCAATTCTTGCCAATAAATTTTGTTTTACTTGAAAGTTGTGAAAACGTTACAAAAATGAAAAAAAAATTGCGTAAATTCGACCATTTTCATACAAAAAGCAGGCAAAAAGTGCATTTTCGTTTTCGTTTCCGTCACGTTTTCACAAATTTCAACTAAAACAGAATTTATTGACTAGAATTGTAAATTCAGGTTTAGCACTTGCTCGTCTGAAAATTATAACCCTCCATGTATCTCGAGTATGCTTTTATAGCTTCTCAAACAGACCTCTTTTGTATGAAAAATATTGCAATATCCCTAGACCGTGTTGATGTGTGTATTTGGCATGGTAGCTGACACCTTGGATTAACACATAGGCTACATAATTTTCCCTAATTCCCACGGGAACGAAGTCCCGGGCGGAAAGCTAGTACAAAATAAGACTTATAGGTATACGAACAAAATTACAAATTTCCTTGTTTCACTCACTCTGTAAAGCAATTTATTAATTACAGGGGTAAATAATTAATTATTTAATAAGGAATTCAATGATGCACGCAAGGGACGCAGCGCCGTTGTGTTAATGGTTCACGAGCTATTGTTTCGTGTTCTTTATTTATACGAACAATGCGACCAATTAACCGGATTAATCCAGTTTCCTCGGAGCAGTATAGCTTGGTTTTATTTTTAAGACATTGCAATGCTAATCTCCTTTTTCTTTTGCAGGTAATTCCTGGGAATTTTGTTTCCGGTACTTTCGTGAGTCTTTGGTAATCCGATTATACTAAGAGCACTTACAGCCTCCTCGCTTAGGTAAATTCTTCACCACAAAACGGTTTTTACCGCGTAATTGAGTGTTTTTAAACTTAATTTGGTAAAATGTCCTCTTATAAATGGAAATGAACACCACTTCTGAAGTAGGCTCTATTTTACCAGTGTCAATATAATCATAACAGTAACGTACAGAACAAGAGGTTCTGCTCTATGTTTAATGGAATTTTTCATTACTAAATGTATTTAAGAACAAAAAACGGACTTGCTTTAAAATGCATCGTTTCTTATGTAATACAGCTATGATAAGTAAGGTATACAAACCGATAAATTGTAATACTTATTATATCCTATACTATTAAATGATATATCTTGTAAAAGGATATGAAATAAATTTTTCAATAACGGCTTTAACAATTCTGATTAAATTCACAGGTTACGAGTGAAAAAGTTGATTTCATACTTCGATTTTGGCAAAAATAAGAAAATAATTTAGTTTAAACAAAAATAGCGTTATCTTACTCATGCACAATTTCACGCCTTTGTTTCACTAGGATAGGCAGAGAGTACAGATAAACCCTGCAATCTGTGCATACAGATTATTGAAACTCCAATCTTCGGGGTCCTTTTTTATTTTTTGCTCTAAGACATCAAATACAAAGCCTTCATTATATACAGCCAGCGATCATCGAGTTACAAGTGAATATGGTGCTGTGCTCAACCTCCCTGGGCATCTATTCCTCTTGTAGTGAATTCCTTGGAGTTCCTACACTTTTGTACATATCATTGTCTTTTTTTAATTTTGATTGATTAATATTTGTATTTGGTCTTGTCACTTTTTGTTGATTTCTTTATCATAAATATTAATTTCAGTTATATTTGATTTGTTTCCAATTTCATTGTATTTCGTTCATTTCACCACTTACTAATAGCGTCTTACGGGTGGTTGAATAACAATGGTGACTATTTTATCCGTTCGGGTGGCAAAATTCGAAAATATTGAAACTTCTTACACTTGATGACAACGGTTTGATCAGCAGTGCCACCGCCAACTGAATGTCAAGTGGCTTATGCCAGTCAAGGTAGCTATCATCAAATGTATGGGGTTTACACAGTTCTAAGTTTCACCACCTAAACCATAGTATAAAAAGGGGAAGTAGGTTTTATACAAACGCACCGCGCGCGGCTTGTATGTGTGCGCCATAGTATCTATGCGTCGCCGCACGCACACTCGAACCTTGTGCGGTACTGGCGGACTCCGAAACACGCCGAAATTTTGTTGAGTGTGCGTGCGGTGACGCATCGATACTATACATACGAGAACAAGCCGCGCGCGGTGCGTTTGTATGAAGATAACATACTCGTACTCCCCCGTTTTTATATTATGCCTAAACTGATAAAATAATTACCATTGTCATTCCATCGCCATTGAGACGCCATTTGGCTAGTAGAATAGCCGCCCTGATCGAGTCTAAACAGAATCTTAACTAAACTATTCAAGCGCTATTAGTAGTTATTATAAACGTATACAAAGCAGCATATAACAGGCGGTCAGTCGGCTCGGCAGATCGATATAAATGCGTTCTCAACAGGTGCGCCGTGCCGCCGTCGAGCTATCGTCGCGTCGTACGGAATAATGCCAGCCAAACGATGTATTACAATACAATACAATATACTTTATTTGCACACAGGGACATACAGCACAATCAACAGAACATAAAACATAGTGTACAACGAGGCGACCTTATTGCTAGGTAGCAATTTCTTCCAGGCAACCTTGGGGCAGGACAGAAGTAAAAGAAGTAGTAGGTGTATTTAATCGCGTATTTAAAATATAAGATGAATTTAAAATTGTTGGCGAAACTTCAGGGGTGATTTTGCCTATCAAACTGTGATTTGGCATTTCCCCAAAATGGAATTCTTTAAAACTTTTTTAACTTCTGATACTAAGGTCCTTATACAGAACGCGACTCAGACTCTGATCCATAAATACTTAAGTAGCAGTCGTCTTTGTTATTTTGATGGTAAGAGAAAGAGACAATCAATACTTAGGTGTAGATCAAGACTTGAGGTTTTTTTATTATTTTTTTATTATAAGATGGGTTAACTCTTGACCTCAATCTTGACCGTAAAGGTCAAAGATGAGGTCGACGATGGAGCGAGTTAACCCAGAAAATGTCTATAAAGGCACTGGTACTCCCACGCACCGACGGAACACAGCAAGCTGTTTGGCGTCGGACTTCGGTAGGAGGGTGGTCGCGAACCAGACGGCCCTTTACGGAGCCTACCACACCGCTTGAGACCATAGGACGACACCTCAGATTCAGAAAAAAATGAAGTGTCGTTGCCTGGGATGGATTACTAGGAAGCAGGTCTCATTTCTGATTCCTTAGTCGCCTCTTACGACACCCACGGAAAGAGATGGGGTGGTGTTATTCTCAACCGATCACCACACGGTTAAAACTTTCTGTAAGGCAATCAGATGATCGCTCACTCAAGTTATATGAAGAGTTAAAATTTTGTTAACATTTTGACATACGTGCGTTGAGAAAAATTGGGAAATGACATGGGTAGAATTACACCCTAAAGTTTTCTTATGTAATTAATTCCTCCTATGTCTTCCATACGAATATATGCAGTTGTCTAATGTTTGACGGCTTATCCGATCCTTGTGGTCCTAGTAACTACAGTAAAAGGATATAATTTTAAAGGATTATAGTAAGCAATAAATATAATAGTTCATAGACATATAAACATAGACTACATAGAAAGTAAGTAAGCGTTGTGCTATGTCGGGTTGATCAATTATTGCCGATACAAAACAAGAAATTAGAAATATTGTAAAACACGATGCAGCAAAATATTCTTGGTGTTATTGTTTGGTGTCACTTGTTTTTTTTTATAACACCAAAAATATTTAATAAACTACAAAGCCGTTCCGAAAATTGGAATCCCTTTTGTGTCGTTCATTTTTATAATTTCTCGAAAGGACAAGGACATTGCATTGTTAATCACTGTTTAGTAATGTATCTATATTTTTATAAAATCTGTCTACGCAGTCGAAGCGGGCGGAAAGCAATTACTTTATATGCCTGCCTACGTTATACTGAAATGAAAATTTCCTCAAATATTTGTACGAATTTTCCCCATCGTGCCGACGTGTGCAAAGGCCCGCGTCAATATTTGGACAAATTAACAAAATCTCTTACGTACCGCTAGATTTGCATTTTCGTCCTAATCTCAAGTTGAAGATTGTTTTTGTTTATTTTGCTATGAACATTGAGAAACTTAATTACTACCTACTTGCAAAAGATTAGTTCCGTACAAGAATAGTCTTATCTATACTAATATTATAAAGAGGAAAGATTTGTACCTATTTTTGTATGTTTGTATGTTTGTAATGAATAGGCTCAAAAATTACTGGGCCGATTTAAAAAATTCTTTCACCATTAGGATGCTACATTATCTCTAAGTAACATAGGCTACATAATTTTTCCGAATTCTCACGGGAACGAAGTCCCGAGCAGGATGCTAGTCGTAATATAATTTCACTTCGTAACAGAGCAACGAATTTTATATTCATCCATAATCTTGCACTATTTTATTTTCGTATGCGAGTCAACAAATCTTTACGATGCTACTGTCACGACAGGTATTATTTTACAGTCTCCATTATAATGGACTTTATGACTAGAGACATAAAGTTGAGTGTCGTCAGCAGCCATCGTAATACAGTTTTATTGGTAATACATTGTAAAACCTATAAACTTGTATCTTATAACAAACAACCTTTGAATTTTCATTAGAGGAAAGCTGCCAAAAATAGCTCCGATTCGGTGATTTTGGAACAATATACAAAATGCCTAGAAGACCTAATAAAAAAATTGCTCGAAAAATATTCTTTTGTGCCATGATAATAAATTCAGTACGAGCAAATCCTTCAGTACTTCCAATTCTTTATAAAGGAAGTTTTAACTTTACAATTGTGAAAACCAGGCGAAAATAAAATATTAGGTTACTTTTATCATGTAACGGTTTTTCAATGAATTGGGGCAACCTAATGTGCTGGCCTCTATATGGAAATAGTGAAAAACAATTTTAACATTAACGGAAACTAAACACGAGTACCAATCTTTCTCCAATATTTTCACAACTCATGCAGGACATTTTACAACAATTCAGACTATAAATTATATTTACAAGGCTAATAACTCTGCGGTCAGTCCAAATACCGGCCTTTGTCCGCTCTGGATACCGAAATCAAATACAATTTGAAACGATTACTTGAGATTAGCTTTCTGCTTGTTCTGACGTAATCGAGATGGTATATTTGATGAAAATTGATTCAGCTGTTTAAAAGTAATAAATCGAATGTCGGAGGTGATACAACATTTTTAATTTTAGAGTAAAGTGTGAAAGAGTAGTAAACGTCTATTCGGATGAATCGACAAACTACAACACGAACTATTTTTTCGGCAGCTTTATAACCGTCTACTTTCTCCTAACTTTCTCTATCTCCTGCAAACGTTTACGTTTCTATCGTGTATAAACTTTTAGGTTTATATATATATAAGGTCCTAATTTATTAGTCACTTTCCTTTTAACACGTTATTGTGTGAGTCAAAATATATCATTTGAGTCAAAAAACAAAAGCATAATATTAAATTTAAAAGGTCTTGAAAAATTTTGTTATGATATTTTTTCATTACTATGTTGAATAAACCCATCCATTCAAACGTAAATAATAATAGCAGTAGTAGAGCGGGCGAGCGGGGAGTGGACGGCTATAATCGAAAGAGAACCATTCCTTTATCTTTAAATGTTTTTTTTTTTTTTACAAAATTTAATTTTCAGATAATTAATTTTTATGTTGTTTTTTGGAATACTATCAACCTATACAATAACGCCTTAGAAGGTAAGTGACTAATAAATTAGGACCTTATATATATATATAATATTTGGGATAGATGAGCTCAAAAATAAAAACAGTACGCAATATAAAAGATGAAGAATAGCGCTCAGTATGTATCTGAGGGATCTCGACAAAGTAAGTGCGTATGGATGCCCAATGACAGAAAGTGTCAGGTGGAATGAGCTCGTGCAGCTCCTGAGCATACTCCCCGAAGTTTAAACTAGCTTAATTTGTTAAAATCTAGCTAATATGGATGTTTGTCCTTGTCTTTATGTATGATCCGAGGGAGAGACCCACGACACAGCATTCCTTCCACTTGACACCACCAAAACGACACCACCGGTGGTGTCGTATGGAATCTCTAGTCCATATGACACCACCCTAGTGATGTACAGCTCACAATTCATTATTTTAAGTTATCTATATTTAAACGATAATTAATAAAACAAAGTTTATGAAATTTAATTTTTTATTTAAGTGAAGTAAATAGTTATGTAGGTATTAAAGAACGGACCGGAAAACTAGTCTAATACGAAATTATACGAAATTTATACGTTTGCCAGAGCAAAGCTGTTCCGCCATGAGTTTTTATGTATTTTATGTCTTCAGTATTAGTATCCATGTCCATTTTGAAAAATTAAAAGATTAGGACGGAAAGACAATGATATGCAAATAGATGACCATTTGAGTGACAGATAAATACTTATAAATATAAACTTTATCAAATGACCTCATTAATAAAACTGCTTGAACTTAAATTGAGTTTTTATATCAACAACTTTGTTATGTAACCTCACTAATAGTCGGTGGTGTCATATGAACTAGAGATTCCATACGACACCACCGGTGGTGTCGTTTTGGTGGTGTCAAGTGGAAGGAACGCGACACAGAATAAATAATAGTACTAACCCACGATACAAGAGAAAACCTTAGCGTGGGCCTTTTGAGTGTGTAGCATTTATTATTATTAAAAACCCTTGTAGGAAAAAACTTTGATGTCTTTCTCTATTAGATAATTTCACGCTTAGCTTTTGTTTATCGCCCTTAATTAGCAGTAATATTTCATAGCCAAAGCGGCGGCGTGGCTTTATTGCTTCTTTGCACGCGACCCTACATACCTAGAGGTGTATAATAGGCCTGTAGCCTCTGTAACTTGTAATTTACAATTCATTGGGCTATCACACGTAATATGCTATTTCCTATTGATAACAAGTATATTTTCCTTTTCATTTTTGTTGCCGTTTAATGTTAGAAAATAACAATAAAAGGCATAAAAAGCTCATGTTTTAATAAATAACTTAACAACAGTTAATTTCTACAGTAGATTCATTAATGGAAAAATTCATTCTATAAAAATATTTTGTTTCGAAAAACAATAATGAAGTGTAAGTTACTCAAATTTCAACGTACCTTCAAATTTTCTTCAATTAAAACTTAAAAAATGTACACTAATAATAAATAAAACATCTAAATTTAATCTGCCTTCTGCCTTTTCTCTCAGGCCTAATTTCATCAACCATTTTATCTGATAAGCCTACGCTCTTATCCGTTCTGGGCAGAGCTAACGAGATTTGAACCTTAAGACTTGGTATTAAGAACGCAATATAAAGGAAAGAGGACTTTCTTGGAGATTTGATCGTCTTAAAGGATTAAACTTGTTAGATTGTGGCCTCACGGAACGGGATCGTTATAGATTTAGTTTTTCTTCAAGTTGCATAAAAGAACTTAGATTTATTGTATAGAACAACACTGAAAGAACGATCCCTACATGCATTTTGGAAGATTTTAAAATCTCACATATTTTTATTAAAAAAATAAGTTCTTAAACATTATTTACTAGCTTTCCACCCAGGACTTCGTTCCCGTGGGAATTCGGAAAAATTATGTAGCCTATGTGTTAATCCAGGTTGTCAGCCAAATTTTATCTAAATTGGTTCAGCCGTTTGAGCGTAAAAGAGTAACAAACATCCATACTTCTATCGATACATACAAACTTTAGCGTTTAAAATAAGTATAAGTCAGGATAACACACTTTGTCATACAGTTCATCAAGATACACTGGCACAAAGTCTTTGAGAAATACTGAAGACAGACAGACAGGCGAACATACGGACATGACGAAACTGTAAGGGTTTGTAGTTGACTATATTTATCTTTAAATAAGTTCAATATTCATATTTCATATTCATATTTCTTTATTTGCCTTCAAATTAAGTTCTTAAGCTAATTATCAAGTTCATCATTTGAAACCTTGTACAAGGTACAGCAAACTTATAGTCATTTAAAAAATACAATATTTTCTCATTATTATTATTTTTATATATAATCATCTATGTCAGTTTTTTTTTCTAATTCTAAGTCAATGTGGTAGATTCTAATAAATTCAAGGTATGCTAATATAATCATAGTAATAATATTCAATACGAAATTCAATGACAAATTAAATTATATTCTAATATTTTAAATGACAATTAAATAAATAAATTAATTACAGTCAATGTGATAATTACAATTACAATTAACTACTCAAGACTCAACAATTCCTCATGGGTACGGGAATACCAGAAGTAATTTTCGATTTACTTATCCGGAGGTACTTTTTTTTTCAAAAACTTTGAATATTTGCTTAAATTCCTACCAATCAATTTAGTACGAACATTCCGCCCGGGACTTCGTTCCCGTGGAAATTCGGGAAAATTATATAGTCTATGTCCATCGGGGATAATGTAGCTTTCTAATGGTGAAAGAATTTTTCAAATCGGTCTAGTAGTTTCTGAGTCTATTCAATGCAAACAAACAATCAAATCTTTCCTTTTTATAAGATTAGTATAGATTTAGTATCTGAAAAGTATGGTCTAAATGGGGTGACTTTAAATTAGTTAGCGAAACTTTAGAGGGTGATTCTCCCCATAAAACTGAACAACCTATACGAAACATTCAAAGATTAGGCAAATCAGCTGATCGTAACGTAAGAGTTGTATGGAGAGGCGAATTTTTTTTTTAATATTTCGACCTATGGGGAAGGTTGTTCAGTTTCCTGGGCTGATTCACATCCGTTATTTTCGCTACCTAACTAATTAAAAGTCACTCAATATGTTAGTTATCGTACTTCAGTAAAGTAGGAAGTACAACATTAGACAGAAAGAAAGACAAATTTATTATTTCGGACATCACAACACATTAATAGGCCAGATCATACAGTAAAACAAGATACATTGAGAGAAATATAAAAACAATAACAAACTACCTTTAGATCGCTATGTGTCGTAGGGTCCGAGACCCTATAATTTACGTTGTGTACTACAGATTACGTTGAATTGTTACCTGTGCATGAGTGCATGCATTAAACACTAACCTAATCGTTACTTGAGGAATTTGCTAGATTTTTTCATTACTAACTCATTTGACAGAAATTGAAACGCCTGATTCTATAAATAGAAATAAGAACTTAAATTCACTAAAAAAGTTTACATTTCTAAATATGTACTGTAAAATCTAAGGAACCTTTATAATACTTTTAATGAAATATTAGTGTCGAATCAGGAAGTACTATAAGTTTTCCTGTCATTTTCCCGATGGTTCTCAACAAGGTTCACTTTTCACCTACTAATTCTAATACTACTTTTTTTCCTTTCAACCTGATACACGTCTAAAAATATGTTTTACTGTAGGAGGAGCATCGTAAACATTTTAGAAGGGGAGACGCCTCCGTTAAATCACCATTATTACACGTATTTTAAGACGGAAATGATATTTGGCTCTCTTACGCGGGAAAATTTATTTTTAAGCGATGTAACAGCCCTTGTAAGAACACATTGCTACTGCGACATTAACATTGTACAAACCATGTTTTATTTTAAAAGAAATTTTATTTTATTTTCTTGGTTTACTTTCCACATACATAATATGTCACCGGAAAATTGTAAATCTGTAATATTAATATTTCACAGTGAAATTAAAGTATCTTTTGACATTAAGATTTGCTGAGCCCACCCGAAACCCTTGGATCTATACTCATAAGGTTGAAAGTCACAAAGGTAAAGGAATTAAATGTGTTAATAAGAAAAATAATGAAGGGTTAATTCTAACATTCAAAAAAACGACGTCACGAGCATCTTCTAGTCCAACATTATTGCTTTTTTATTATTTATTATTTTGTCAGATATCAAATAACGACACACGACACAAGGAAAAACCTTAGTGTGGGCCTTTGAGTGTGTAGCATTTATTTAAAAAAAATTGAAATAGAATGAAAGTGAGCAAAGTATAGTTTTCTAAAGACATTGTTTACGTGTGTTACGTTGTGGTGACACCGTAACTCCCGTCCGAGCACGCGATACAGCAATAATGCCTGGAGGAAAGTATTTTCGTGTTCCATTTGCAAAAAGATGTATTGTACAAAGCTTTTACGGCGAACAACGTGAAGCCACGTAATTCAACCCAGCTATTATTTGGAAAACATTTGGCTTTCCATTGTTTACTTCTCTACAAATACGTACGACAAAACGTACACAGTTTAACATGTAGGATGACTTTAAAATCGTAGCTTAAGAAAAAAAAAGTTGGCAGGCCATTTATGGCGAAGAAATTACCAAGGATAGCTAGGAAATTACCAAGGATCTCTTCAAGGAACTCTTTCTATTACTTGAACACTGCTGCTTACCCTAGGTTTCTGTTCGATAAAGGGGATTATGACGCTATTAATAAAGAACTTTCTTCTATTGACTGGGCCAAGGAGTTGGCAAGTACGGACCTGGATGTTGCAGTGGATTGCTTCTATGGCATTTATACGTCAATTAGAAAGAAATATATTCCTTATAAACCCGTCACTCGTAATCAGTATCCAAAGTGGTACACCAAAGCATTGATTAAAGTTATTAAGGAAAAGTACAAATATTTAAAAAAAAATAAACTTACGGAAACAAAGCTGATGAACTGTCTTTTAACTTGCTCCGTGATCGGGTTAAATCATCACAATCAATTTGCTATAATAATTACATTAAATTAGTCGAAGATTCAGTTAAAATTTATCCCAAGTTTTTTTGATCTATACAGGATGTCATTTTAATCACTGCTCAAATGCTACGTAGGTATATCAAGTTCATAGAAAGGTAACACCAAGGTAGACCTGTATTTTTTGTTTTTTAATGTTTTACACAAAAAATTAAGCTAGATCATCCGAAACATGATAATACTTTTTTAAAAATTATAATTATTAATTAGACTATAACATTGTCCAATTTAATTGAAATTTGGTAATAGAGCTCATAAACACATTTCTCTTAAAATGTGTTTCTATAGTAGGTAAGAGCTACAAAAACGCATTTCTGTGTTTCTAAAAAACTCATCCCCTAAGAAGCCTAATATGGCAAGGTATTCACAAGAAAGCCGGACCGACCTGGTACCACCTGGAGACGGTCAGTTGATAAAGAGGCTGATCAACTGGTCTCAGCTGGAAGGACATCGAAGCTGTCGCACTAAACCTTTTACTTTTGCGATTTTTGGACAGACACACATACAGATACGTCAAACTTGTAACACCTCTTTTTTTTGTTAGGGGTAAAAAATAGTATAAATATCGATGTAAAATTTAATACACGGCTTCAACAAAGACACGAAGTTAGGCCTCCCCTCGTTACAAATCTCCGGACTTTAACTTTTCTTGCTTAACTTGATTTTCAGAAAGTTTCGCATCACAGCCTGTATTGTATATGAATAAATTAATGCTGTGAAATTTAGGATGGATGAATTTAAAAGACTTTAAGGTTTTCAGAATACTTATTTTCTGTCAAATGTAGCGACTTGCTACATTTGACAGAAAATAACAACGTTAACCTTGTTAGGCAATGATGGGTGACCAAACTGACAATTTACTACGAGCGTTTCCGTGCTTCAGAGGGCACGTTAAGCAGGCGGTCCCGGCAACTGTGATTGACTATAGTCATCAAACCAGGTCAGAGGCTAAGATTATCAAGTTCGCCACACTTTTGATTATATCTATACGAAAATAAGAAAAAGAAACGACTTGCTTCGGCGTAAAATTAGTCGTTTCTATCTAGACACGCGGAACGTGGCAAGCCAAGCTTAATTCAAAGAAACTGATAGGCTAACGGCGCACCAAGTGTTATATATTAGCTGACACGAATCATTTAGAGATACTTTAGACCCCTTATAATAGTAAATCATCATGCTCTGCACTGATGAGTACTACTGCGACTTTGTAAATCTAAAATGCAAAGCGCAGGGCGTAATATTTAAATACCATCACTTTTTTTAAACCATTTATCCTTGCTTGTATTAAACCTCGCTGCTTTCGTCAACACTATTATACTTATTTTGGACAATCTTAATTTTTATATACCTATTACTTACATTATGCTTAATTCTTATACACGTTGACGTCCATTTCACGTTAAATAAAATAAAAAAAAGTTTTATTGAAAGTTTCATGACATTTTGAAAGGATCTACAAAAATATTGCTTCATTGATTCTTATAGGCTCTTTAATAATACGACCCTAATTAATTAACAGCTTAAATAGTACAGCTGGCGATTGAATACAGTTAGCCAAGCTGGTTCTCGCCATTATCGCGTAAATAGCGTGTTAAACGCGTGCTATCGCATGCGATCACTCACGCTTCCGCATCGATCGCTGCCAGCGCTACAGGTGCGGCTGAAAGACGCAGGGTTGCCATCTTTGTAACCATTTCAATTAGGTAGTATTCTCTAATCCAGTGTTTTTCAATCTTTTTGAATCCGCGACCCCTTTTGAAGTAGAAAAGTTCTGGCGACATCCTAAGGCCCCCGTAGGCTAAATATTCCACCTAAGTCGGAGAAATCAAAACGTAATATGAAGAGTTTTTCTAAAGTAGACGCTGACGACGAGAGGCATTATTATACAGGCGCATCCCTTTCACTGAAGCAGTTGTAGTAGTGTAAAACTCATAAATATTTGTCTTTTTCTTTTACACGTGGTACCCCGAGTAGGGCTTGACGAACCACAGCCTGAAAACCACTGGTCTAAAAAAAATTGAGTATGACATCTGCCAACTCTTCCCAAGCATACTGAAGAAGCCAGTAGGGACGCGAGGGTTTTGTATCGTGCGCAAAAGGCTGACAACCTATAACCATGTTCCATCTCATGTTCCATCTAATCATGTTCCAACCCTCAGAATGAATTTCAAATGTGGCGTCAAGTGATCCTAGAACTACATGACGTTCTGCCTACCCCGAATGAGATTATACGCGTGAATGTATGGATGGTATTCTCCAATAACAATGTTATAAATATAAAAGTGTGTTTGTTTCTTTGTCATCCCTTCACATCGCAACGCATCGTAACGTGCGTTTGCGTTCAACAGAATCTGCGTCTATTTGTCACCAACAGTCACTTGCATGACTCTACAATACAATACAATACAATATAATTAATTTGCACACAAGGACATAATTGAAATAAAAATAAATTAGCATTACATAGTTCTAGAATAACCAAGCCCCGTATTACAGAACGCCGATCAGACTATGATATATACTTGAGTAGCAGTCATAGTTTAATAGTTAATTGTAAGAGAAAGAGACAATCAATACTTAAGTATTGAGCCTCCTTCTGTATTACGGGCCTAAGATAAGTAAATCCTTTGTGGTTGCGTCCGATATTATAACAAAATACCAGAGGAAATTGTTCTTTTTTTTTTTATAAGATGGGTTAACTCTTGACCTCAATCTTGACCATAAGGTCAAAGATGAGATCGACGATGGAGCGAGTTAACCCAGAAAATGCCTATAAAGGAACTGGTACTCCCACGCACCGACGGAACACAGCAAGCTATTTGGCGTCGGACTTCGGTAGGAGGGTGGTCGCGAACCAGACGGCCCTTTACAGAGCCTACCACACCGCATGAGACCATAGGACGACACCTCAGATTCAGAAAAAAATGAAGTGTTGTTGCCTGGGATGGATTACTAGGAGGCAGGTCTCATTTGTGTTTCCTTAGTCGCCTCTTACGACACCCACGGAAAGAGATGGGGTGGTGTTATTCTCAACCGATCACCACACAGTTAACCGATCACCACACAGTTAATTGTTCACTGTCAATTCTTGTCTGTTCTTCTCTGGGGAAGACTGCACCTTTGCGAACAATCTCTTAATCATAGAGTTAGTTGAATGGTTCGAGAGGGCATCATGGATAACTTTTCCACACGAACGAAGTCGTGGGTAGCTAGTTTTGTATTAACTAGTGACTTTTTAGCCTTATTACTTACATTCCATGACTTTTACCCTAATTAAACATGTAATATTTATGCTAAAATGCTATTGGGCCGAGCTCAGTGTTCATTAGGTATTATTATTGGTTATGAAATAGTTAAGTGTGTACCATTTTCTATGGCAAGCTAACCGGTATTTACGAAAATCTCTAGTTATTTCTGTAGGCCTCAGAAACTAATCGGTTTTTGAAATCACTAGTGTGAATCTGCCCTATTCTTACCTATAGGCCTTTACCCAGCAGTAGAAGGGATTCAATAAAAAAATAGACTACTTTCTTTGGGTGGTGTTATTATTTTCCACCAAGCAAATATCTAGGATGATTGCCAACCCTCCGTTTCTCTTTGTACACCTGCTATTTTGGACACGGTCAAGCAAACTTCATAAGCTAAAATGGAAATACAGCGTAAGTACATATCTATGTCTTACTATATCAAAATATAAATTTGAAAGATTAGATGTGAGGAAGGTATGTTTGTAACTTACCTACGCCAGAACCGTGTGATTTTGTTAATCAAAAAAGGGTTTCATTAAGTCATTTTTTCTATAAAACAAGCTTAATTTTACTTTCTCACATAATACAAGACTACACGGCTGGCAAAGCACGTTAAATACAATCGTTCATCTTTGTTCCTATCGCATTTGAAACAGCGGGCCTTTGTGGTAGTGAGGGTAGGGAGTTGGTTCGGGACATTAGCCGGAGATTTTCAGCTTGTGGTGGTGTCTTACGCTCTGGCTATTACCTGGTCCAGCGTCTGTCCATTGCCGTCCAGCGTGGCAAGCTCAGATTCAGGACGGGTTATTCAATTGAAAAAACTTGTGTAGATTTTCAATTTTCATTTCTTTTCAATTATTCGTGGTAAATTTAAGCTAGAATATTCCTGCCTAAGAACGTATCATGAAAATTAAATCATTAAGACAAAAAAAAATATTCAAACTGTGGTGTAAATGTTGTAGTCAAAGGTCGATATGCAGTCTCTTCGTGGAATGACTGGTTTATCCTAGGTTTGACCGGGCAAACCCCGAAATAAATTCAAATTTTGGCCTGTGACTAAAGTAAGTATTTTAGTCAAATCTAGAAGTTCCTAACTTTTCAGTCAAACGTCGAATGTAAAATAATCTGTTTCGGGCTTTGCCTAGTCAATCCTAGAAGCGACTAGCAGACTCGGTCAAACGTCGATCTGTACTGGCTTTATAAAATACCACTGCAACAAAAAATGCACTTTATGTAAATGTGAAAGATCTAACGTATTGTGCAATTCTAAATGTCATAATGCCTCAACCCTGTGAGAATAAAGACTATTTTAATTATGACAAAATTAAAACATTAAACATTAAAATTTAAAAAATATTGTTTTATTCAACAATTTTTTTATTTTAATAATGGCAGTATTAAAACAAAAAAAAATCGTTCTATTACACCTAATCTAACAAACTAAGAGCTTCTAATACCCATTCGAAATTTTACTGGTCAAACCCGATTGCATAAAATTGAATTCTGACCAAATTAGTCTCTCCTAGGTTTGACGAAAATTATTTAGTCAAAGGCCGAAGAACTTAATTTATTTGAGTTTTGACTAAGGCTTCAAGTCAGACCTGATGATTGACTAGTCAAACCTAGGAGCGTCGGAACTTTGAGGTTTGACTATAACATAAAATATCACCTAAATGTGCCTTAAGTTTGCTTATCTTGAAACTTTCCTGGGGGATATCTCGAGGGACGTAATCGTTTTTGCCAAGACAACTAAAGCTCATCTACTTGTGCGTCGGTGGTCTAACGGCTAGGGGTCGGCATCGTAAACGAGAGGTGCCGAGATCGATCCCCAGTGCCGCCATGTACCAATGACTCGTTTTCTGAATTATGTTCATTATTTGCACACTAACCGATGCTCTTACGGTGAGGGAAAACATCGTGAGGAAACCTGCATATTCAGGAGACTGAATGTGTAACCATGATCCGATCCGGTCAATTTCCCCTGTGAGCAGGGTCACGGAGGACAGATGGCAGTCGCTTCACTGTAATGACTTGACCTGCCAAACCCTGGATCATGGTCAAGCGTACCCCAAATGAGAAACGGGACTAAACCCTAGGAAGAAGAAGAAGAACTAAGCTTATCTACTTGCGTTCGAGACATCTGCAAAACTGTACAAAAAGTTTGACGAGTATGTATATCTGTATATCTTTGTGTCTGTCTGTGTCATCTTAGCTCCTAAATAGATGCACAAATTTTTATGCAGTTCTTTTTAAACTTGTCGTGATCTTGATGGTTTATATGTTTTATCAAAATTGGCTTAGCCGTTTACCTGACCTTTTTGTGTCAAGCTATAAGTGGTTTTCACTGTACAAAAACTGCCTCCTTATTTTGTAGGTAGACTGACGTACAGCGTGACCTATTGTGTTAATATGCAAATGTACATGTGATTTTCATATAAAGAAATACGAAACGTGGTTGGTCCAAGTAAAAAAAATTGTGTACTAAATTCTCAAAAGTTTTCTTGTACAGTAATTCAGACAAAAGTACACACGGCAGCACATCAGGCTATACATGTTGACCTTGACGTAGCTCTTATCTCGCTCGTAATAGCACCGGCTTTCGTAGTGCAAATGGGTAACCTGACGTGCTGCTATCTGCACATGAAGAATATCACATTCTTATAGGATTGACAGACACAATCACGTGGTCAGTCAATGTCAATCCATAGACAGGGAAAAAATAAGTTAAATGTCAATCCCATACACATTTAGGCCAGTGTTCACCAAATATTTAACCAACGATTAGCAGCTAACTAGAGATTTGACAATGTCATTTTCATACATTTTTTTGACATTTTGTCTGATTAGCTTCTAACCAACGTTTAACCGTTGGTTATATTTTTGGTGAACACGGGCCTTAATAACTGTAAAAAAATTAAACGGCTGAACCAATTTTGATCAAATATTCCCAAGAACCATCTCGATTACATCAGCTTTCAAACAAAAAAGCGGATCGAAATCAGTATATTGGTTTAGGAGCTACGATATCACAGACAAACCCACAGAAACACTCGTCAAGTTTATAACACCCCTCTTTTTTGCTGGGGGTTAGTAACTGTCTATCTGCGTCTTCTAAGCTTGACTGGGAGTGAAATAAAAACGAAGATCATGCCCGCTGTCAACTCTTCACAGGCATACTGTAGGAACCGTAAGTAGGACGTGAGAGTTTTCCTGGGCGGAAAGCTAGTCTCTTTGATAAAAGAGTATACAAATAAGTTATAATAAACGCTCGTAGCCCAGTGGCGCTCGCTGAGCTCAACCGATCAGTGAGGTTAAGTAACGTACACAGAGGCAGGGAACCTGATGGGTGACCAAAGTGGCAATTTATCACGAGCGTTTCCGTGCTTCAGAGGGCACGTTAAGCTTTCAGTCCCGGCTGTTGTCGATTGACTACAGTCGTTAATCCAAGTCAGAGGCCATTGTGCGGTTTGAAAACTCTGACACTAGGCTTAGTCAAGTTCGCCGCACACTTGACTATAAGAAGAAGAAGTTATAATAGATAAATAATAGATAAATATAGATAAATATAGGCTTCAAGTAGAATAATCGGGTATTAAGTGGAGATGTGCAGCAATGGACGTGTTGCGGTTGATATTATGATGATGATGAAGTAGAGATTGGGCCTTTTTATAATTCGAACGGCACGGCACGGCAATTCAAAATGTGAAATACCAGTGCCTCCTATGTTCTCAGCTTCTAGTATTACTATTACATAGGAGGCAATGGTAATAAAATTTTGTCGTGCCGTTTTCGAATTATAGAAAGACCCATTACATGGTCCAAACAGACTATTTCAGTAAAGATAGCGCAACCGAAGCAAATGTAAATCGATGCGAATTTTCTCGCTGGATTCTTTCTTTCGACCCACCCCCCAAGTCGTTAGTCGCGTCGCGTGAATTTCTAATGACGAATAAAATGAATAATTCAGGAGATAATTGCGTGTATTCGCTCCGACACGCTTCTGTTCCCTGGAGGCAGCGCTTACTTGGCAGTTTATTTTATTTTATGTAGAGATATGTACATTTTCTTACTTGTAGTAAAAAGAGCTTTTATATAGGTTTATGAAAACAGAAGCTGAAAAACAGCGCTGCACGGAGCCATGGTTCCACTGTAGCACAAGCTGAGTTTGTTTCCTTTGTCACAAGTGTATTATTAAAACTTAGTATACTTATTTTTATTTTGTGACAATAAACAATTTTTATTATTTATTATGAACTTTCTAAGGCTGATACACGTGCAAAGCCTTAAAACAAAATAGCTAGCTTGATGAAAGGCTGCCAGTAAGACACTTTTAAAAAGCTGCCAGCGCCATCTATTGACATGAGTCAGACAGAATGAGTCTAGTAAACAAAAGAAAAATGAAATTAGACGATACTTTCATCTTGCGTAACAATTTACGTTAGGATTTTTCATTAAACTAGGAGTAGATGTCTTGAGATAGAAAAAATACCAATATAAAAGACAGGAAATATTACAATTGTATGTATGTATGTAAATCCTTTATTGTATAACAAAAACATAAAGCGACATCAGGTACAAAGGCGGACTATTTAGGTGGGTACAATTTTCCGAATCAAGAATTTCTTAGAAATAAATGATTCCTTATTTTACTTCCAACGCAAAAACAAAGCTTTATGGATTTTATCGCATGTTTTATTCACAACCAATAATCTAAGTAACACGGTTCAAGTACCCAATAAACTTAAGCTGGATTATTCCTCTATTAGGAAGATATAATCGATATTTGTGGTTATGTACATATTTTTACTTGTAGGTATTTTTTGTTTTGTTAACCCCAACAAAGAAGAGGGGTGTTATAAGTTTGACGTGTGTATCTATATATCTGTATGTGTATCGGTGCGTCTGTTTTGTATTATAATGTTCATCATATCAGCCTATTACAGTCCACTGCTGAACATAGTCCTCCCCCAAGGTTCGCCACTTTGCAGGATCCTCCGTTGTTTTCATCCAGCCACTACCCGCTATCTTCTTTAGGGCCAGATGGTCAGATGACCTAAAATGTTACTGTACCTTATTTGTGTTGGAGTGCAATAAAGTATTGTATTGTATCTGTATATCGGAGCTCCTAAACTAAACGACTGAATTCGAAGCGGTTTTTTTGTTCAAAAGCTGACGTAATCGAGCTAGTTTTTAAATATTTTTGATCAAAAGTGGTTCAGCCGTTTAAGAGCTATAAGCAATAACTGCTTTACCACAAAACAAAGGATTAAAACAACACAACACTTAGAAAATTCCATACAAAAACCCGGGATCGAGTTGTTGTTGTTTAATTTATCCCTTTTGAAAAAAGCAAAGGAATCTATGACAATAGCTGTTTTTAAATATTGTGTAAGTTTTAGTATTTTTGTGATAAGTCCCTGAATGTCGGTGGTTATACATTTTTTTAAATGTTATAGTTATTAATCTATAATATAAAAGAAAGACGTGTTTGTTACAACACTTATAACTCGAGAACGCCTGAACTGATTTTGATCAAATTTGGTATGGAGGTAGCTGATACCCGGGATTAACACATAGGCTACCTAATTTTCCGAAATTCCCACGGGAACGAAGTCCCGGGCGAAAAGCTAGTCTATATATATAAAAGAAAGTCGTGTTTGTTACAACACTTATAACTCGAGAACGGCTGGACTGATTTTGATCAAATTTGGTATGGAGGTAGCTGATAACCTGGATTAACACATAAGCTACATAATTTTCCGAAATTCCCACGGGAACGAAGTCCCGGGCGTAAAGCTAGTTTAAAATAAATAATACTAAAACGGTCCAAAATTCATTCTAGTTGACGGCCGGTTTGGTCGAGTGGTAGTGACGCTGCCTCTTGATCGGCGGGTCCTGGGTTCGATCCCCAGTCGGGACAAACATTTGTGTGAAAAGCAGATGTTTGTTCTCGGGTCATGGGTGTTTGTGTTTGTCTTTATGTGTGTTCCGAGGGACCCACGACACAAGGGAAAACCTTAGTGTGGGCCTTTGAGTGTGTAGCGTTTTTTTTATTATTTATTTATTTATTATAGTTAAGCTTTACTAGTCAACTAAAGATCATAGTGAACCTTGTTTTACATAGATAAGCGTCTTAGAGCTATTAGTTCGAAAATCCTTGCAATAATCTGTGTCTCTAATGCGTGATCCGCACGCTTGCTACAATATCTGCACGGGATTCAGATTGTAAACGCGTGTTCGGTTTTTGCTCGGGAAACAATATCCCATTAATCTTAGAACGCGCTGCTGGTACAACACGACCCATTTCCTATATCCCGGGCCCCGATTCTAAAATTTAAGTTGTTGGTCGATATAGATAGAATGGAGGCAATTTTATCTGTTCAGGTGGCGAAATTGAGAATCATGCCATATCCTGTCTAGTGTTGTTGTGTGTATTTAATTTTCATATAAGTACTTACTTGCTGACAACCACTCCGACCAGCAGCGCCACCGCCAACCGAATGTAAAGTTGCTAACTACCTAGCAACTGAAAATTCATTTGGCGGTGGCGCCACCAGTCAAAGCAGCCGTAATTAATTGTATGAAAGGATAGTTCTCAATTTCGCCACCTGAACGGATACAGTGGCAACCAATATACCATCGACACACAACATATAGAATCGGGGCCCAGGTCGATAAAGAGCATCGAACCTCTGTGGCATGCCTAAAGTTGCAAGTACATACAAGTACATAAAAAGTCGCATTTTTAATGTACATGTATTAAACATATGCCAATCGATAGAGAAAATAATTACAAACAACAAATACTCCCAACAAAATGTCGTAAGTGATATACTTTCTGAGTAATTTTAGTTTGAAAATGTAAAATATAATTTTAAGAAAATCATCATTTAAACGGAATAAAAAGTCCATTATCATCATTTCAAAGCAAGCCGCGTTACAACTAGCATTAACTAATTTTTGCATTCCGTTTGCGTTGCATAAATTAATTGTGCAGGCTAAAAATATCGAATATCCAAACTAATTTTTCATCATATAAAAAATTATATTGTATGTACGCTTTTGTTTAATATTTGTGTGATGTATCTACATACATGGCTTGAAATATGTTTGCTTTAAATGCAGGCCATGTTTAGAGTACCCGAATCGCGATCAGAAGAGCATGTATGAAGCGAATTATGAATGTAGAGGAAGCGATAGAGATATGTTTGGATCGTAGCAAGTGGCAATCTGCCTACCCCAATGGGACAAAGACGTGAGCTTTTGTATGTATTAACAATATGGTCTCTATACACAAATAAATTTACAATGCGATAGCTATTGACAGTCTCTTGAGATAGCAGCAATTACAAACTCTGGCGCCTTATGAAAGAAGCCTCCTGAATCAGATACAATACCCACTATAATAGTAAGCACGTAATGGCTAAATGAATTCAGCACAAAGATTCAGTACAATAGTGGCGAAATCTCCCTCACTCGAGCACAATGAGCCCTAATCACAATCAGTCTGCCTATTATACCCTCACACCCTTCAGAATCGAGATAGATAAAATACGCGTACTTAGGCTAGTAATGTAGCTTTATAGGACCATGGAGGTTATAAAAGTTCTTTGACACTGCATACATTTAATTAATACGCATAAATCTAGCAGCAAAGGCTTGCTCGCCCTATGGCGTTGTCAATGTTGACATTTTGGCATAGGATCGCGGTGTTGTCGCGGCGCTGTCACTATCGTACTCGGCCTGCAGGTCCATATTTTACAGTATTAAGTCTTGATCTATACTTAAATATTGATTGTCTCCTTCTCTCACTATTAAAATGTCAAAGACGACTGCTACTTAAATAGATCAGAGTCTGAGTCGCGTTTGCGTAATATGGACCATAATCAGTAATACACATATTGATCGTGCATCGATCTAAATGTTTTATTTACAAAGTTGCCGACATAGGCGACCAAATACACACACATCAACACGGTCTAGGGATATTGCACGATTTTTCATACAAAAGAGGTCTGTTTTAAAAGCTATAATAGCATACTCGAGATACATGGAGGGCTATAATTTTCAGACGAGCAAGTGCTAAGCCTGAATTTTCATTTCTAGTCAATAAATTCTGTTTTACTTGAAATTTGTGAAAACGTGACGAAAATGAAAAAGAAAATTGCGTAAATTCGACCATTTTCATACAAAAAGCAGGCAAAAAATGCATTTTCGTTTTCGTCACGTTTTCACAAATTTCAAGTCAAACAAAATTTATTGACTAGGATTGAAAATTAAAGTTTAGCACTTGCTCGTCTTTTTTTTTATTATAAGATGGGTTAACTCTTGACCTCAATCTTGACCATAAGGTCAAAGATGAGGTCGACGATGGAGCGATTTAACCCAGAAAATGCCGGCACTGGTACTCCCACGCACCGACGGAACACAGCAAGCTGTTTGGCGTCGGACTTCGGTAGGAGGGTGGTCGCGAACCAGACGGCCCTTTACAGAGCCTACCACACCGCATGAGACCATAAGACGACACCTCAGATTCAGAAAAAAAAATGAAGTATCGTTGCCTGGGATGGATTATTAGGAGGCAGGTCTCATTTGCGTTCCTTAGTCGCCTCTTACGACACCCACAGAAAGAGATGGGGTGGTGTTATCCTAAACCGATCACCACACGGATGAAAATTATAGCCCTCCATGTATCTCGAGTATGCTTTTATAGCGTCTCAAAAAGGCCTCTTTTGTATGAAAAATCGTGCAATATCCTTAGACTGTGTTGATGTGTGTATTTATAACGGGTATTTTTTTAGGAATAGGGCCATTTTATAATTCGAACGGTACAGCAATTTTTTATAACCATTGCCCCCTATGTTCCTAGTGACACTCAATAGTGATATTTAGGAAAATAGGGGACAATGGTAAATACAAAACCGAGCCGTGCCTTTTGAATTATAAAAAGGGCCATACTCTCTAATCATTCTTATAAACCTATCAATCATTGCCCAATAAACTTAATAAGTAAGGCAATAAACGGAAAAATAAAGGAATGAACAACAGAAAAACGAAACTCAATTATCGGCAATCCAATAACACCCGAACTCTCTTTATGATGTGCCAAACGCATCTTTATAGATTCAGTTATGTTGTACCTAATACCCTAATGCAATATAACCGTGGGACATTTCGTCCGCCAATTTTCTTGACGGCTGCCTTATTGCCATTTCGGTAATGTTTCCAGCTACCGGCAGTTTGCAGACAAATGTTTTTGCACAGGAAATAATAACGAAAGAACACTTTTATTTTGTGGAGAGCTGTTGACATAACACTAATGGATTAAACTTGTCATTGGCTCGAAGACTTATTTACCGATGCGTCAGATACAGTGACCTAAAGTATCTATAAATGTAGACAGCCAAGTAGTTTAAAAATAACTATGCTTTAGGATATTTCTTTTGGAAGAGAAGAATACTTTACCGGTCATAAAATAAGACTCAGGACTAAAGTTCTATAATAGTTTCCAAGAAAGCAAAATCTTTTTAGTGACAGAGCACTTTTAAATGGAATAATCTCCATTTCAGAAATTAAAAATATTGGATTACCCGTGTTAATTTATTTGACTATGGTATTTTCTCTTTGAGTATCCTTACTTAGGTCGAAAAATCTATGAGTGTTCACAGAATTTAAAAGCCATTATTTACATGACTTGGCAACCTACCCTTTCTTTTCTTCTTCTTAGCGCTAAGTCCCATTTCTCATTTAGGGTACGCTTGACAATTATCCAGGATTTGGCTGGTCAAGTCAATACAGTGGAGCGACTGTCATCTGGACTCCGCGACCCTGCAACAAGACAGAATCATGGTTATACATTCAGTCTCCTGAATGAACAGGTTTCCTCACGATGTTTTCCCTCACTTATTTATTTATGTAAGGTTAGTGTGCAAATAATATACATAACTCAGAAAACGAGTCATTGGTTTGTATATCAAAACCAAAATTATTTTTGTCTTCGTGGGCTTACTGGGTTTATTAACCCCGAGTATCCAACACGAACCCCGTTAGGCACTACAATTTTTGGTACCTAACATATAGATCCTTCAAACTAAATTTTGCGGCACTGGGGATCAAACTCGGCATTTCTCCTTACCCACCGAAGCTCACTTGACAACTTACCTGCCCTTATAGATAGATATATCCACTGCTATTACAAACATTTTATAAGTAATATTAATACAATCTATTACTTATCAATTCAAAGTTCCTCACTTTTCTCCGCTGTCGCCAAAAAATATTGACTCTTTTTTTATTGTATCATTATTAGCATCGAATCCGCAGACTTTACATCGATGCCCTTGTCTAGATTAAGTTTTCTTGTTAATACTTGCTTAACCTTTTTAGCGCCAAGAGTTTTCGTCAAAAACGCCCACCACACGCCACGACATAAAAAAAAAAAAAATTATGTCGTGGCGTACGGCGAACGCTTGGTAAAGGTTATTAAAGTAAAAAAAAAAATATTTTTGTCTGATACATCAGACTTTGGCGGCGAGGGAACGAAACTTAAACGTCTGATAAGTATATCAGGCTTTGGCGGTGAAAAGGTTAATATTAACTCTTTTACTCTATAATTCGAAAGCGGCACGGTAAAATTGTATTACCATTGCCTCCTATGTAATAGTAATACCTACTAGAAGCTGAGAACATGGGCAATGATAATTCAAATTTTGAAGTGCCGTGCCGTGCCGTTCGAATTATAAAAAAGGCCCATTTACATGTAAGTAACCATAATTATTTTACTAAAGTGAGACCTTACTCGTTCGGGGAGGGTGAAGCGTCAGGCTGTTCAGGGGTCTTATACTATCATCATAAACTTACATGTCTTTGTACCTACATGATATTAATGGGGTCGGTCGCTTGTCGGGTCAACCGGGCGATAATCAATCTACTCATGGGACCGGTCCACCTAAAAAAGGTCCACTCCGTTGACCTCTTTTTTTATATAAAATAAAATCGTGAGACCAAGCTCTGTATATAATAGCTAAACTCAACTGATTTTGTTAAGTCACTGATACTTTCGGACGTTTCATTTATATTCCTTTCATTCATTGCTTGTTGTAATATGAGTGAGTAATTCACCAGGAGCATATTAAAACGGATTCTTACCACGATTTTTGTTTTAAATAAGTATCCGATATTTCGGCGATATTATAACAGTTGAACTGTATAGAACTGCGGGTACATATATATATGATGAAGTTAATATGTTCAAAACTGATTAATGTAACTGGGAGAATCTTGAAAAATGTAATATGAATAGTTAATTAATTTATTTGGTATTAAAAAAGACAAAAATTATCAAAAATAACCAGTCAATCGTGGCTTCTGAACTTTTCTAGGAGACAAAGACTACAAGAGTTTGTATATCTTTAGTTTTTTTATTTTGAAGTGTAGAACACAAATTGTGCTTCTTTTGTTTTCTTCGGCATTTTTTTTCCGACGCGTCGTAAACATTGTGTTGTTTTTAGATCTGATTTATTTTTGTACCAACATAAAACTGAAGAACTAGGTACTACTTGAAAACTCGTGACATTCTATTATAGGGGATCCTAAAAGCTTCTGTGAGTAGCATGAATGTCCAAATGTATTTCACTCGTTTGGCCATCTTAATTTTCAAATCAATATGGCTATTGTATCTTACTGGCTGGTGAAATATACATCAGCTCAAACACAACTTGCTCGCGGTAAAATTGCTACGGTCAAAAGTCAAAATGACAACGCCAGACGCCGAGCAAGCCTTTGCGATCTTTAGTCATTGCCTTTGCGCGATGCAATCAAAGTGCTATCAAAGTGAAGTTTCACCGTCATCTGAGTGGCGTGACGTGGTGACGCACGAGCTTGTTGTGGGCTGTGCTAGCTATGCATTTAACTCTTTCTAAGGTGTAAATATAAAAAGCTAATAATAATATTCTGGCTTGTCCCCAGAATGGCGCAGCGCAACTTAAAGGGCTTGGGGTGAGGTGAAGGGGGAAAGGCGCTATGACTGCGCCTGAGCCCGGGGTGCTTCGCGCCCTGCAGGGCTATACCGACCAGAGCGATAAGTGGCCGGGCCCTCGAGCTGTCAAGATTTATGTCGCTTCTGTCTACAATGGTAAGTTGCGCATTGACCTGGGAACCTACTTTAAGAAAAATCAAACAGGGTAAGTCGGCCTATTAAAATTCACAATGAAAATAAAGACAACGTAATTTTTTTAAATGAGTCTTGGCCTCAATTTAGCGTCGGGGCAAAGATATGCTAAAGCTCACCTATAAGAAGCCTTTCACTCAAACTTTACCCGTCGCTCGCTTGTTTATGGCGCGTGCGATACAAAACCTGCAGTGAGTGCAGTGCCAGAATTTAAAGAGTCTTGGGTTCTCACTATAAACTCAGAAATAAAGACGCAGGCTGAGTCAACAAAACAACCTTTAGTTTTCCATTTCAGCCGCGAGAGCTCTGTAATACTTATTTTTACACATTTTTTTTGTTTAGCTTTGATGAAGAGAGGACAAAAACACTATTCTTTATCTTACAAAATGGAGTTAGGAAATAATTAAAAATAAACGTTATCATTTCTTTGGCAAATGAGCTCGAATTTATATTATTTTTGTCCTTCGCTACGAACGTAGATTTTCCTATCAAAGGCCAGTTTTGCATAGACTTAGACCTATATAAGCTTGCTAGCTTCTATATCTACTAGAAATGTTCTCCATTTTACTGAGTAATTAATCGGCTCTCCCACCTACTCGAAAACTATAGAAACTGAGTTAAACCAGTAATCAAACGGATTCCTGACTGCAGCAGCCAATCAGCGCGCTGTATTGTTTGACTTTGTAACATGACTGCATTCGTTTCGTTCTCAACCTCCTTCAGTCTCAGTTTTACTCTTCTTGTTCGGATTCTTATTTTAAATTCAAATTACCTGCATTTTATCCGTCATTCCAAAAGTGACGCGTTCAGTTTCAGTCTGCGTCTGAGCTCGCAGCTGTGACCTACTTTATTCAGTCATGAATATACTTTTCCCTAGTGGGATAAGTCCACTTTTGTACCTTAAATTTATTTTAACTATAAGTACCATATTTTGCTCCTGTAATATTATTTATTGTACAGTAAAGGATTTACATATTGTACATACACACTTCTTTAAATTATTGCATAATCACGATGCGTGATTAAATCTGCTATAATTTATTGATTTAATGTTTTCGTCCTAATCCAGTATTTATTTACCTACTAAAAACGTCTCATCTCTACAGCCAAGTTAGCCAAACTGTGTCGAAAATACAACTTATATGGCATCCAATTGGATTCTCTTATGATGTTAATGTATGACCTTGAACATGCCACGGAGAGAATGCATGTGTAAATCACTAGCATTGAAATACAAATAAGTTTATAAAGAGCACAGTAGTACAGTATGTGTGTATGTATTCTTTATTGTACAATGGAAATACACAGGATAACACAGTAGGTACAATAATACAATCAGAATGTAGGTGGTAAAGTCAAAATAAACATAAAATACAAAATATGTATGCCAATTTTGTTGCCAAATATAGGAACACTAGTTTTCCACCCGCGACTTCGTTCACGTAGCCTTTGTCACGAAATCGTCACCCAACAGGTTTAATTTCTTTTACAGTTATCTATACTAATATTATAAAGAGGAAAGATTTAATTGTTTGTTTGCATTGAATAGGCTCCAAAACTACTGGACCGATTAGAAAAATTATTTCGCCATTAGAATGGTACATTATCCCTGATGGACATAGGCTACCTACATAATTTTCCCGAATTCCTACGGGAACGAAGTCACGGGCGGAATGCTAGTGATAAAATAACTCTAAAGGATGTCACTTTAAATTTCTCAGTAAAACCTGTTTAAGTCGTATTAACCAAACTCCGCTAATTTATTCTATCCAATCTCCACAATCCATTGTAACTAGACTACCCGGTAGCGACTCGGAAAGCTGCAGTACAAATATGCAGTTGTGATGCAAATGCGACCTGCATGTGTGATGCATATTTCACTTTAACGTGCGGCTAAACCCCTCTCGCATGGAATCTCGTTTGCTGCAGGTTGTACAGTTTTTCTGACTTTCTGTTTAAATTAGACTTTCTGTTTTCTGTTTACTTTTTGTTGACTTTCTTTCTTTCTGTTTCTCTTTAAATTAGTTTGCGAAAACGGATGAGAATCAGTCCTCTAAACTAAACCACACAGGTCAAAAAAAATTGCGCCTTTCTATCTACATACACAATTTGAACGATCAGCTGAAAAACTTTTCATACTAAGTATGAAAAGTCGTATTTTTTTGTGAATTTCATATGGATTGCTTTCATATGGATAGAAAAAAATTAATACACGCCGTATAGCTTTGGTTTGAAAGTCAGCCTAGTTCCAGGAATTTTCGTTTCATTTGATTTCTACTGATTGATTTGTACTTTCCAGATTTCCGTGAAGAGAGGCGGCAGTTGCTGGAGATGGTCGGGCCGGAGCTGCAGTCCACTTACGACGATCGGTATATTGAGGTAAGGCTCAAAGTCCTATTTTTATTGTAAAATTCCCAATTCGACTGTTTGTTGTTTTTTATATGTTTGTTATGCGATTTCTCCACCAATTTTTAAAATTATTATTTTGTACGACAGAGTATACTCCTGAGGTAGTTCTACGGTCACCAAGTCAGGATTAAATGATAGAATATACAAGTCCTTAATGATTAGGACATAGAGGATATTTTTTTAATATAATTGGCTAGTACCCACTCTACTTTCAGCTGAGAAAGCATCATTTTTGATAACATATTTCCTACCAAAAAACATAGACAGCAGTATTATTTACTCTAATAATGAAGAAAAAACAGTTAATTTACTATAAAAATTTTTGCTAAGTAGTTTTTTTGTCTTTTGTCTTCCTCAAAAAATTGTCTCTCCAATCGCCATTACCACTATAGTCCATTCGCGTTAAGAAAATAGTGAGTCATCGGTATTCATTTTCAAAGTTTAATGTTAAACGAGTAACACGCAAAATATACTACTGTTTTTTTTCGAAGATCTGTTTTTTTTCGAAGATTCAACTGGTCACTGTGCACTCGACTTTCTAATTTCTAGCATTCTAATTGGCTAATTTTAAGTGTCTAGGCCGGCGGACAACGATGACTCACTATTTTCCTTACGCGAATGGACTATAGTAAGACATGTGACCGAAACCAACGTACGGCACATAACACCTGTTACTAAATGGCCTCGATCAAGTATGACGAACGGCAAGTTATTTCAATTTATTATGTTCTGTTATTCCATTCACGGCAAAGAAGGAAACCATTTATTATCTAAAATACTGAATAATCTGAAGCAATTTAAAACCGCCGAGGTATTTGTACGATTTCTGTTCAGTAGGATTTCGGGTATCCATTTCCATGACTGAAAATCCTGCTGTTTTTGGAACATACCTGTTTAATAAATAACTAATACAACATTTGTTAAGTAATGGAATATGGCAGACAACATTTTAAGCAGGTTGCCAACCTCTGAGCTCTATAAATCTCTCACTAAACCAAGCAGTGTGTTTGTTACATCGCTTATAACAACAGCACCACATTTCAACAAAGTTTTCCCTATTTGACCGCATTGCGCCTCACACTCGCACTATATACGACACTAGTGTTTTATTCTTGAATTTTTTTTTAATTTCTACTAGTTTTAGTAATTAGATTGAATTGTTTAGTACCCGCTGCTATTTTTCTTTAGGATCACTTGTTTGGTCACGTCATACGTTTGTAGATTCTTGTCAGTACGTCGGATAGTTGGATAAACCGTTGAGCGGTTTAAGCCTGTAAGACCAGTGCTAGCACGACTAGATTGAAACAAATTGAAAAATTGGAAACACTGCCGACTTACAGAAAAAAAATCATTTTTTACTATCCTTCCTTCTTTCGTTATCATGTAGGTATAGTCAAGTGCGTGGCAAACTTAACCAACCCTAGTATCAGGGTTTTCAAACCGCCAAATGGCCTTTGACTTAGTTTAACGACTGTAGTCAGTGTAGAACAGCCGGGCATTGACGGTTTAACGTATCTTCCGAAGCATGGAAACGCTTGTGATAAGTTGCCACTTTTGGTAACCCATCCCTACACAGGGTACGTTGCTTAACCTCACTGTTCGGTTCAGAGCAGGGAGCAACGCTGGGCTACGAGTGTTTCTACTATTCATACTATGGAAATAAAAAAGAAGCTTAAACTCATAAAGGCCTTAGGCTTCGTATTGCAATCCTGCCGAAAGATTCTTGAAACTGAATAATTCCACTCGAAACAAACTTGAAATGTCTTTTGCGACCCAAAAGCCATTCACAACTGTCGTACATTTACTCAGAGAGTTTTCAACAAGCTCTTGAACAATATCGAGCATTGTTGAAGAAAGCAATAGAATAAGTATGAGATAGGTACTTATGTACCGACATTGACATTCATTGAAATGTAAAGAAGTCTTGACCTTAAAAAGTGCTGAGTGGAAAGTCTGAACAAATTATACTGTCGTAGGGTTCTTTTTAGACACTAATGGCCCTACCAATAATACTTACGCATTGTGCAGTACAAGCTTATGACGAAGAAAAACCTTTAAAATCTCTGTTTTTGCATGTTATACGCAGTATATATAATTTATTATCAGTAAGACCTCCCGGTCAAGTTACAGTTTTCTGAACTTTGATAATGTAATAACAATTATTTTCATAATTTGGTTACAATTTCAATTTCCCTCAGAAACTTTAACATGATCCAAAAAAAATAACCTCTCGATTTTTTAAGAAGAAATATACTTGCTCTTCCAGCGCACTGAATCGATTTAATCTTTATCGTGTTCGTTTTCATGCGATTAAATTCAGAATAGCACGTGTAACTTTACTAGACACTTTGGTACAGTGAGTGACGGCAACCACAAACTTCGGATAGTTCCCAACTATCTATTTAACGAAAATTGATAGTGAAATTGGACTTTCAGTCTGACCCTTCTCTATTCATGGACAAGCCTTAATTGCATTGAATAGAGATAAAACTTTGTTACATATCAGATTTACGAGTAAGTACCAAGTTTAACTAAGTTTGATAAGTATTTCTACGTGATGACAACTGACGTTGTAATATTTCAGTCAGCAGCGTTTATATTGGTCTCCTAGACGCATATTGGTTGATTTTAAATTAGTAAGCAAAATTTAAGAACGGAAAGTAGCCACTAAACAACTTTCCCTAAACAACATAGGTAGTAACATGAAAATAAAATTCATCTCTCTCTCTCTCCAATCATTTTGAGCGAACAGCTGATTGTTTTAGTAGGAGCAGTCAAAATTATTTTCGCTAGTACTTTTAAAATCACCCTATATAAGGCAAAAATTCTGTAATTCTACGACCGATAAACGACCGATATTTGTCATACCTGTCCCTGTCATCTTTAAAGCGCAAGAAAATGAATACTGATTCTCCGAAGTATTTATGGTAGACTCACAGAAAAGAAACCTATTGTTTCTTTTCTGTAAAAGAAACTACAAATCTCTAGAAATACTCAACATCAATTAGTCATGGCCAAACAATTACCTACATTATGAGCAATTGGACATCCGACGTCCAACTTTCTCAAACTTTTGTCTTCCACGAGATGAACAATCATAAGAATTTCTGGTTGTATGGCCCTTATGATTGAAAACTAATTGACTAAATAAAAATCTATTCCAACTTAAAACCCAAACCAAACTAAAATCCAATCCTAAGGCTTTAAACGTTTCAATATCTGCGAGCAAGTCGATTACTTCAAGCATATCGGTCAAGTGGTCCGCAGCTGCACCCGCATTAACATAATAGGCAGAAAATGTAACTTGGTCCCTGGAATTAACTGGCACAGGAATTGGGTGAAACAAATTCAATTCAATTCTTTGAAAATGGCGTCCACGAATTCGTGATTTTTGCCAATGCCCGAGTTTTTTAATCAAAATTAAAATATAGATAGGATGACAAAGTCGCCACTTTGTCTCATCGGATTTATGTACGGATTTTTTATTAATGCTCAGCGGTGAAGAAAAACATCATAATGAAACCTGCACGTCTAAGAAAATTCGTTTTCGAAAGGCGCACGGTCCACCAACACGCATTGGGCTAGCTTGGTGGACTATAGCCTAAATCCCCTTCCTGTTTTTATGGGAGGCCCCCACCAAAGGACGTAAATGGGCTGAAGAAAAAAAATACCCCAGCTGGAACAAAACAATGTTGAAAATGTTCAAATATCAAAACACAATAGTCTTTGCTATTACTTCAATTTTCAAACCCGAAATATACATCATGCAGGTTTCATAGTTTCCAAACATTTTAATAACAGAACCCTATGTTGGAACGACGGGCAGAAATTGAATAGTGCATTTCTAGTTCCATTCGGAACAAAGTAAAGCGCTTTCATATGAATTTGAAATTCATAAATGCTTGGGTCGCTTTACAGTTTGCACACCCTCAAGCGGATTACTCGGTCGCTGGTACTTTTGCAAAGTTACAAATGGAATTCAGTCTGTAGAACATGCATAATTAACTATCTGTCTGTTAGTACCTGATGCTGATGTTACATTTCGGTGAGAGCGGTTCGGTCTATGACATCTAATTTGTAATTAGTACCAGCCTGTTTATTTTGTCTACAGCAGGGGTATTCAGGAGCGTTCGACTATCGAGAACGGATCGAAATTCGATCCGTTTTCGAATGCCTTCGACTCACCGTATTCTGCAGCGTTCGGCTCGATCCGAATGTCAAATTTGACATTCTAATTCGGATCCAAATTCGGAAAAGTTCACGATTGCTTCTGAGCATTCGACTTACACATGTAAATAAACATTTTGTGCTAGAATCAAGTTAAAATTCAGTTTTACGTTACAATCCGAGTGAGAAATAAAGAAAGAGCAAAACAAGGACCGGAGACAATGTCTTCCAACATGGAGATAAGGGATTTTTCTAATACTTTTCAAGATACCAATTTTCAAAACATATATCATTTAAAAGTCGCTTCCTTGCGAATATCTCACTTTGTTGAGTAATTTGTAAACATATTATCCACCAACCACCAAGATATTAGCCATTCCCGTGGAATTCAAAGTAAGTAAGGTGTAATTTAAAATACAGATTCTTGCCTTTATTTTCACAAGATACAGAGGCATCGGAGACTCATTATTAAACAAAAATTGTGGTAAGATCTTGTTACAAATAGCTCTAATTTTTTTTACAGCCTTGCACTTTCTGGCACAAGATAGTTAACAGAAATTTTGTAACAAAGGGCCAGGCATCAATGTCTACATCAATAACGCAAACAACTCAGGCACTGAATGCGCCAGAAGTTATGAGGATGTGGATGTGATTTCATAGCATTCACTATCAAGTAGGAAATGTTTTGTTAAAAATAAGATTTGCTTATCTGTGTAATTCTTTATCCTTACTTATTAATATTATAAATGCGAAAGTAACTCTGTCTGTCTATCTGTCTGTCGTCTTTCACGCCTAAACTGTTGAACCGATTTTGATGAAATTTGGTACAGAGATAGATTAGAGCCTGGGAAAGGACATAGGCTACATCTTATCCCACAGTTGGGCACGATATAACCTATAGGCGGAGCCGCGGGCGGAAAGCTAGTTGCTTATAATTAACTATATATTTAAATTGCCTTCATAGAAATAAAATAACTAGATATATGTACTAATATCCAAATTTTTGACTATTTTCAGAGTATTCAGGCTACCCAACCTAGCCTGATGACCCCGATTTCGCAGGCTGACATGAACAGTCCTGAAGAAAAATTTAATAAAATGCACATGAAGTCCATAAACTGCATCGAAAGGTGTTTGGAGTATTAAAAGGCCTTGGCGTTGTTTTACAAATAAATTGAAATCACTCCATAGTTATTGGGCTGACTGGGTAAAAATCACAAACATGACATGTAAAATGCTCATAATACTTATTTCTTAACTCTCGAGGTAAATGGTTCTGAGAGCACTTATGCTAGTACCTACTGAATGCTCTGCTTATCCCCATTAAGAACATTTACTTATGAAGATTGACTGTGTCTATTTTTAAGTAGTTTAGCATACTTTATTGTTCACTTGCGATGCAAACCTTTTTTTTCTGTGATAGTACTTATTGCAAGTATATAATTGTATTGTTACTTATTAAAAAAAATCTTGAATAAAACTGAACATATTATAATACACAGTTTATTTAAATCGCTTGGGTTTATTTACAACAGTAGTTAGGTATTCTTACAAACATTGAATACTCATTTCTCATTAATAACAATAGTTAAGTAGTGGAACAGTGAGTACCTAGAAGCTAAATTATTAAACCCTATTGTAGCTTCATATTGTAGCTTCAACACACCATCTTAAACAGATTAAAAACACATAAGTATCCTACTAATATTTTAGATACGAAAGCTTGTAAGTATGGATGGATGTTTGTTCCTTCTTCACGCTAAAACTCTCGGACGGATTTTGATGAAATGTCCAATTAATATAGCGACGTCGGAATAGTACATAAACTGTAAAATTTCCCAAATTCCTACGGGAATCAGTATGTTGTATGTTTCAAGTTAGTTTCAAGAAAACACAAAATAAACCGCCACAACAAAGCAAAGCAAGATCTTGACACTTTACATCTCGTTTACAAAGACATTTCGTAAATTTTAAAACAAGTTTTTATAATGAAGAATTATTAAGGTTACTATGGTTAAAAACCATTTAAAAAGTAAAACTATATTTTCTCTAGGCCAGAAATTCATCTAAGAATTAAATTAAAGAAATAAAATGATATTTTATAAATGTTATAATTTTTCATTCACTCAGTTATTCGTTCAATCAAATCTATTATCTCCGTAAATGCTTGCATAAACGTGTTATCTATGTCACATAGTTTCCGAAGACGGAAACGAGTCGAAGACGAATCGAACGTCGTTGTGAATAAAGATTTCCGTGGCATTCGACTCGTCTTCGACTCGAGTCGAATTCGGAAAATAGTCGAACGGAAAATAGTCGAACGCTCCTGAATACGCCTGCAGGATTCAGTTTAAATTAGTTTACTAGATAGCTTTGCTTGATGAGCAAGTGTTACCAATAAAGGCATCATCACTGAAAGGGCAATGCTTTTACTCCTAGCTATGTGTTTAATTCACTTTCGGGGTTTTTCTCGGAGACCCTTGGTACTACAAAACTGTAATGTGGCACGGTCATTCATATTAATCATGTCGATAAAACTGTAAATCGAAAACTAGAAAAAAAAACGAGTAACTACACGTAAAAGGGTGACAATTTTTTTACTCGCCAATCTCATCATGTGGGGATACCTTTTTCAAGAATGATAGGGGTTCGGAAAGAACGTTTTACAATTGAGCAATTTGTTTGACTTGAGTATGCTCCTATTTAAAATGTGAAAAAGTTCACGGTAGCAGCATACACAACGAAATTTAAATGAAAAATAATAACAGCTAAATTGGTTTTTCAATTTAACAAGAAATGTTATCAAGTAATGAAATGAATTGTTCCAACTACGAAACCCTAGGCTGCACGTGGCCCAACACGCTCTTTTCCTGGGCCCCGATTCTGTAACTTCAGTTGTGTGTCGATGGAATGGTCGCCATTTTATCCGTTCAGGTGGCGAAATTGAGAACTATCCAAATGTCATACATATAATGACGGATGCTTTGACTGGTGGCACCACCGCCAACTGAGTTTTTAGTTGTTAGGTGGTTTGCAAAAAGATGCAAGTGGTTGGCGGCCGCGCTGCTAGTCGAGGTGGTTGTGAGCAAGTATATGAAAATTAAATAGTTCTCAATTTTGCCACCTGAACAGATAAAATGGCCTCCATTCCATCGACACACAACTGAAGTTACAGAATCGGTGCCCTGTTTTCTGTTGAAAAACTCTGTTAAACTTTATCTATGTTTTCTATGTTTTTTAAAATACTTAGACCAATTCCTTGAAGTTGTATGGTACTCAAACTATACGATAGTCTCACTTTATCATCAGAAAATTTTACTTTTTTTCCTTCCTTAAAAATTCTTATGCTTATCATTTTTTTCAATTCCTGTACAGAGATCCAATAAAATTAAGGTGGTTTTATTTGAATAATTTCTGTACTATTCGTAGAGTGTAGCCAATTAGGAAGGAGATATTTCCATCATCATCATCATCAGCCTGTATCAGTCCACTGCTGGACATAGGCCTCTCCTATGGCACGCCACTGAGCTCGGTCTTCAGCTCTCCTCCTCCAACCACTGCCCGCTACTTTACGAATATCGTCACCCCACCTAGTAACAGGGCGCCCTACGCTACGTTTGCCGATTCGTGGTCTCCATTCTAAAACTTTTCTGCCCCAACGGCCATCGGTTCTACGACAGATATGACCAGCCCACTGCCACTTAAGCTTGCTAATTCGCCGGGCTATGTCGGTAACTTTGGTTTTCTGACGGATTATTTCGTTTCGAATCCGATCCCTCAAAGAAATACCGAGCATAGCCCTTTCCATAGCTCGCTGAGCGACTTTAAATTGGTGGACTAGTCTCACTGTGAGTGGCCACGTCTCGGCTCCGTATGTCATCACGGGTAGGACGCACTGATTGAAAACTTTAGTTTTCAGGCTTTGAGGTATGGGTGACGTGAAAACTCGGCGGAGTTTCCCAAACGCTGCCCAGCCCAGCCGTATCCGTCTCTTAGCTTCCCCGTCGAAGTTGTTTTTACCTACTTGGAGCATCTGTCCCAGGTACACATATTCAGAAACAACCTCGAGGGGGACTCCGTTTACCGCGACCGGCCCCGGGTCAACATGTTCGTTGAACATGACTTTGGTTTTATCCAAGTTCATCCGGAGCCCTATACGCTGAGACGCATTAGCTAGACTGTCCAGCATCCGTTGAAGATCCTGCAGCGTTTCAGCCATAATGACGATGTCGTCTGCAAATCGTAGGTGCGAGATGTGTTCACCGTTTATATTGATGCCGTACTCTTTCCAGTCCAGCATCTTGAACATATCCTCCAGAGCGTTAGTGAACAGTTTCGGTGATATGACATCACCCTGTCGCACTCCTCGACGCAGGTGGATATGTTCGGTCTGCTGATTCTGTATTTGGACGGTCATCGTTGCGGCTTCATAAAGACATCTCAGCACCTCGATGTATCGCCAGTCTACTTGGCATCGCTGCAGGGATTCCAGAACAGACCAGGTTTCGATTGTGTCAAAAGCCTTCTCATAGTCCACAAAAGCTAGACACAGGGGCCGATTGTACTCTTCAGCTTTCTGTACAACCTGGCGCACTGTGTGGATGTGGTCTATGGTTCCGTATCCACTACGAAATCCGGCCTGTTCGGGAGGTTGAAACTCGTCGAGTCTTCTCGCAAGACGATTCGTGATGACCCTTGAAAACAGCTTATATACGTGGCTCAAGAGCGATATCGGCCTGTAGTTTTTCAATAAGGTTTTGTCACCTTTCTTGAAAAACAAGATGACTACGCTCTTGTTCCACGCACGCGGAGTTCTCCCGGTAAAGAGAACGGTGTTAAATAGCTCCTGGAGCTCCCTCAGTACGGGAATTCCCCCTGCCTTAAGAAGCTCAGCTGTTATACCGTCCTCACCTGGGGCTTTTCCATTTTTAAGCTGTTTAAGGGCCAGCTCGATCTCGTTCAGGCTGATTTCGGGCAGGTCTTCTGTGAAGTGGCGTGTGAGGGTAGCTCGATGGTCGCTATTTCGAGATTCAGGTCGAGGTGCGTAGGAGGCGTAGAGCTGGCTGTAGAAGTTTTTAACTTCCGAGAGGATCTCCGGCTTTGAGGTGACCTTCATCCCCGTGGCTGTGGTCAACTTCGTCAGGTGGCTTCTCCCGAGTGACTGGACGAACACTTTCGACCCCCGGTTTTGCTCAATTGCTTTTTCAACCAAGAGCGTATTGAAAGCTCGGAGGTCACGTCGTACCAGTTTCGTGATTTGTTTGTTGAGCGCCCGGTGTTCTGACAAAGTTGACGGGGGATTTTCTCGTCTTTTACTCATTAGCTCTAAAGTCCCTCTCGAAAGTTTTGACTTCTTGCCTGTACGCCTCGTTTGGCAGAGCTTTGTGCCTTCCTCTCGAAGAGTGCTCAGTACTTGATCGAGCTTCTGGTCAACATCACCTGTGGCTTCAAAGGCAGCGAATCGGTTTTCCAGTTTTATCCGGAACAGTTCGGAGCCCATCACGGTTTGGAGCGTATTTGGTCGGAGCCTAGACTTCATCAAGCGGGTTCTTTCGCGTTTGAAATCGATATTCAGAGTGCCCCGGACAAGTCGGTGATCGCTTCCGGTTTTAAACCTAGCAATCACTGAGACATCTCTGAATATGCGCCTTTTATCCGTCATGATGAAGTCAATCTCATTTTTGGTTTGACCATCGGGGCTCTGCCACGTCCACTTCCTTTGGGGCTGTTTCTTGAAGAACGAGTTCATCATAAAGAGCCCCTCTTTTTCGAGGAAGTTAACAAGCATTTGCCCCCGGTCATTTCTGCTCCCATAACCATGCGGTCCAACTGAGCGTTCGCTGCCGGACTTTGTTCCCACTTTGGCGTTAAAATCTCCCATGACAACGTTGTAGTGGGCCCTGGAGGTGTTATGCAGGGCCTTCGATATGTCTTCGTAGAGAATCTCCACATCCTCATCCGAGTGTGTCGAAGTCGGTGCGTAGGCCTGCACGACTTTGAGGGTGTACCTTTCGGTCAGCTTAATAATTATGTACGCAACCCTTGTCGACACACTGGATACTTCGACAACGTTGTCAACGAGAGTTCTATGGACCAGAAACCCGACCCCGCCCTGGGAAAGTTGATCCCCTTCTCTGAAATACATAAGATGGCCCGATTCTAAGGTTACGGTGTCCTCTCCCTCTCTTCGGACTTCACTTAGTCCCAGAACGCCCCATCTTATGCATTTCAGTTCCTCTTCCAACTGTAGAAGGTGCTCGTCGAGTCGCAGCGTGCGTCCGTTGTACGTAGCCAGGGTCAATTGTTCGTGGAGGTGGCGGCCTACCGTAACCCGGGGATTCTTAGCACCCCCTACCCCGCCGTAACCATGACCGCCGCCTTGGTCAGGAATAGCGGGGCGACCGGGAACTGGGGGCCTTGGTAAATGTGTGCTTGCCATAAGAGGTTATGCCCATAATCGCCACGCTGGGCAATGCGGGTTGGCGATCGCAGAGCGTAGCTTCTCGCACCAGTGATACTGCTGCCCATCACTGGTCTGTTGCATTTAGCCACGCTATTTGAATGGATATACCGCCATTGTTTCGGTCGTCAGAGCCTCGTTCGTTGATCAGCAGGATGCGCCACGAGCAGGAGAGGTTGACTTGGGGCACTGAGATAGTGAGCGTACCCCCTTACATCCAGGCAAACATTTTAAACTAGGAAAATAATAATGATTTAACCGTTTCTTTCTCTTTAAATGTCGGTAAAAATTTAATATTAATATAAGAGATTGAAACTCTTTCTTCTGTTAGAATAAGAACTTTTAAAGCCCGACGCAAAAAGCGGTGTTATAAGTTTGACCACTATTTGTTTCTGAGGCACCGTAGCTTTTAAATGGGTGAACCGGTTTGAATTTTATTTAAATTAAATTTTTAGAGATGGTTCGTAGAAATCTACACTAATATTAGTAGATTTGTATTTTTGCATGTAACGATTAAACTTAAAAACTACTAGACCGATTTCAAAAATTCTTTCACCATTGTATGCTACATTATCCCTGAGTAAAATAGGCTATATAATTTTCCCGAATTCCTATGGGAACGAGGTCCCGAGCAGAAAGCTAGTGTTTTATAAAAATTGGTTTGCGGGTCGTAATTTTTTTAAATTTGAGAGTTATTATATTATGTTATATTATATGCAGGCATGAGTAAGTACCTATCCTATCCTATCATTTAAACCGCTTGGGTTGCCTGGAAGAGGTCGCTGTTTGGCGGTAAGGCTGTCCTTGCACAGTTTTGGTTGTAAGTTTGTATTGTTTGTTTTGTTTTACCTTTTCAGTGTGCAATAAATTATTTATAAGTATGTATATCTATTTTCAAAACGCCAATTGAGCCGGACTTAGCTGTACGTTTTTGATGAGACCGACGTATCTTCTGAATTACAGAAATTGCAAGCTGGCAATGAGAATGCATGCATTATAATTATTTTACTTTAAATTTTACGAAAGATTAACAGATATATATTTTTTAAATAATTACAAGATTATTGCGAATTGTGAGATTTCTTTAAAGTTATTAAAAGAGAAATAAACTATCATCTATATACAGGGTGTTAAGTAATTCGATCTTATCCTCTCGGGTGGTGAATCAGCCCGTGAAATTGAACAACTTTCCCTAAGAACAAATGCCGAAATACAAAAAAAAATTTTGACTTCCCATACAAAATTATTTATCAGCTGATGCAATTTGTATGGGAAGTTAAAAATTTTTTTTTTTGTATTTCGGCATATGTTCTTGGGGAAAGTTGTTCAGTTTCATGGGCTGATTCACCACCAGAGAGGATAAGATCGAATTACTTAACACCCTGTATATCGGGTCGGAAAATTGAGCCCGTATATCCCAGGCACTAGTTTCATGTTTACAATTTCAGGTTGCTGCATTTCTGTTTACGTTCGTGACATTTACGTTGGATCGTGTTCACTTCAATGATAGATTAAAGCAAGCTAAAAGCGGTAATTTCAGAGTTGAACAAAATTAAAGGGTTTTTAATGATAGAATAATGGGGAATTGTATGAAATCCACCAAAATAGCGGACTGCTTAAATTATCTACTTATTTATTTATTTTTTATTATAAGATGGGTTAACTCTTGACCCCAATCTTGACCATAAGGTCAAAGATGAGGTCGACGATGGAGCGAGTTAACCCAGAAAATGCCTATAAAGGCACTGGTACTCCTACGCACCGACGGAACACAGCAAGCTGTTTGGCGTCGGACTTCGGTAGGAGGGTGGTCGCGAACCAGACGGCCCTTTACAGAGCCTACCACACCGCATGAAACCATAGGACGACACCTCAGATCCAGAAAAAAATGAAGTGTCGTTGCCTGGGATGGATTACCAGGAGGCAGGTCTCATTTGTGTTTCCTTAGTCGCCTCTTACGACACCCACGGAAAGAGATGGGGTGGTGTTATTCTCAACCGATCACCACACGGTTTCGAAAATTAGAAAAGGTTTTCATCGTTCATTCAATATTTGTATGATTACATGCTAATTCCTTATATTATTTTTTATATCCAAATAGGGTACTATTAATTTCCTACATACTTACACTCACACCTATAATCCCTTTCGGAGTAGGCAGAACATTATGTGGTTCAAAAACCTCTTGACGCCCATTCCCCATGCATACTGTTAACATAAATACGAAAATTAAATAAATGACTGATTTCGATAGACTTTTGTATGAATTTAGTTTTACCGATGCAGGAAACGCCACGGGAAGAAAGCTAGTTTCACATGCTTCGTAATGAAATAAAATACTCTCTCTACTCTATTTGACGACGTCACGATCACTTGAAGGGAGCTTACGTCACAACACAAATAGAATGAATATCTCGTTCGAGTGAGCGATAACGGAGACAACACAAAAGGAGTGTTCACTAAAACGTAGCAAACATTTTATCGAAAAGGAAAAGGTATCGGTTGCATTTAGTTCTTCTTAAAATAATACTTCATTTAATTGAAATGATTCATAAATATTGAAATACTAATTAATATTTTCAAGTAGTGCCAAGTAGTTCTTTGTCATTCTGCAGCTCGAGGCCGATGTGCTAGCGCGCGTAATGCGCCGCGTTCCTATGTCAAGATGTCAACATTGACAACGCCAGAGGGCGAGCAAGCCCTTGCGCGGGTCCCTCGCACAATCAAAGTGAAGTTTCATCGTCAGCCGAGTGGCGTGTCGCGCGAGTTTGTCGCGCATCATGCTCGATCTGCAGGTCTACTCTAAAGGAAAAAAAAACTCAGCAACATGAAAGTATTAAAAATATTTTAAGCCTTCAGCTACATAAAATAGTAAGCGGAAATTAAGGATGTCAATCAGCCCATAAAACCGAACAACTTTTCACAAGGCGTAGCCGAAACGTGCAAAAACATTTCGCCCCGTACACGTACAACTTGTGCGATTAGCTACCTGAGTAGCCTTTGTATGGGAAGTCGTTTTATTTTTAAGGATTTCATATAGATTCTTTGGGCAATTTTGTTCAATAAAATAGGCAAAATCACCCCTTACAGTTTCGCTAAGTAATCTGAAGAGAAAGTTCGGTTTCCTCATTTCAAAAGCTTCTCTGCTTGCTGAAGACGATCTATTTGCTAAGCTTGAAATGTGGTAATGTCAAAGGAAAACTTCACACCGTAAGAAGCGCAGTTTGAAATTAACTCTTGCAACTCTATTGAGATATAAACTTCAGGGAGTGAAGGCAAAGCGTGCGTAATATGCTCGAAGAAAATGGTAACGTAGTATTATTTTTATGTCTATAATCCGTTTGAAAGTAGTATTTTTTTGCCTCAAATCAATGTTCTTCAAGTGATTCTAATTGTTCGTAAATAAAGTTCTTGATAAAATATTAGGGCACAACGTTTTCACTTCCTAAAAGGCCCAATGTTACCACGTACCTTTCAGCTCAACCAAACATCAGGAAGTGGTTAAATTTTGTTTGCAAGATTCAATATTATACTTGTAACGTTCTTACACACACATTTTTTTTGATCAGCCCATATATTTCCCCACCAAGATACACGGGCTTAAACACACATACAAACAAAAGGCCTGTAAAGATAGAAGTGACTAAAGAAAAATAAATTACATTCACATAATTTAAATGGCAAAGGCATTATTGGTGTTTGCACACGCCACCTCTCCTCTGTGTTTATGCCTCTGTGTTTGACTCTATTACTCATGCACAAACTTGGAAGTTAGAATTTGTAATCTCTCGTAAGACCATGAGCTCAAGTACCCTTTTTAAATTCTCTTTTTACCTGCATATAAATGGTCTAATTACCTTATTTGTAGATGGTATATACATGTAGAACTTCCAAACTTCAAAAAAAACTTGGTATGTGCCAGTTTCAAACTCTTCTCAGGCATACTATAGAAACCGATCGTTGGGACGCGAGGGTTTTTGCTGTATTGTAGGCGAAAGGCTGACAAACCATCACTACTGTGCTCATTCATCTAATATCTTAGAGAATGTTTGCCAAATGTTTTCACTCCTTGTCCAGCGTAGCAGTAAAATACAGATAACAATCTTCTGCCTCTACCAGCGCATCAGATTACCGTATTTTCACTGGAAGTCCGTTCGTATCGCAACAGCACAGAGTGCATGTGTATGGTAATCTGATGTGCGGCCCTCTGTACATGAAAATAAGGTGAGTGGGGCAAAGTGCGCCTAGCGGGTAAGTGCACCTGCTAGTAATATTTCAAAAACTGCTAATAGGATACTAGGAACGACATCTTTCCATGATAGAATGTACTAAAATATACTTCTTTGTAATTGTCATAGATGTCTCTAGTAGCACAGGTAATAGATATCCGCCATTTTTCTTTCACTGTGATTCAAAGTTGTTAGCAGACATGACGTCGAAATAGTAATCCTCGTGAATACCAAAAAAAAAAGTTTGGAACAAGAAGTAATTGAGGTAAGTACCCAATTTAATTGTTTTACTTTAGGATTTTGACTTTATTTCACTTCTATCGTGTTTATTTGACATATTTTTTGGAAATCAAATATTCTTACCTAAAATTTTTCAAGTTGGCTAAGTGCGCCATATATGGCGCACTTCGCCGCAATCCAGAGGTAGCAAACATTTTAAAACCTGATTTTATTTAATACGCGGTTGTCTTAACATTTGTGCGTTTGACTTATATATTGTATATAGATAGGTAGGCTTTTAATGGCGCGTTTTTTTTAATTTATTAATCTTTATTAAAAACATAAGTAAAATTATAATTATCTAACTAAGTATACCCCATTTCAAATGAGAAAAAACTGGTTTGATTTTCCTGTGTAGCAACAATTTCTTTATAAATCTTTCAGTGCAGTTTTCTACACTTTTTACACTAAACACTATATAATAATTTTATAAAGAGGAAAGATTTGTATTTTTGTATGTTACGAATAAACGTAAAAACTACTGAACAGATTTTGGTGTTTGGTACAGAGATAGATTAGAACTTGGGGAGTACCATAGGCTACATAATTTTCCCAAATTCCCACAGGAACGAAGTCCCGCGCGGAAAGTTAGTTGACAATATTTTTGACGATAAAGGAGTGTTTCCTGTCTCCGGTATTTTGAGTACTTCACCTCCGAGTGAGGTTCAAAAATTCTACCCTGAATGATATATTAATCAGTGATATATCAATTTACGTTGATATATCAATAAGTCAGTCAGTTAGTGTGTTTAAATTCTCTATAACGTTTTGCTATTTATGATTTTTGTTTAAGATGGGGCGCTATGTACGGGAAAAAGACGGGCCTTCATATACAAAAACAGCTCTAAATATAGCTGTTGAAGCCGTGCAGTCGGGCAGGCTATCAGGATACGCAGCCGCGTCAAGGTTTAACATACCAAGAAAAATGTTAATACAGAAAGTTTTATAACCTTCAAGGTTTTTTAATAATTTTTAAATAAACAGACGTACTGAATAAAAAAATACTGATTGCAATATTTTTGGTCTTTAATTTTACTACTCACAGGCCAATAGGCGTCACAATAGGACCCTTTTCTTTCATATGTATATCTCGACCAACAGGTATCCATGAATTGCTACATGGAAGATTTTTTTTACAAATAAATATCCATTAGGTACTTAACTACCTCTTTAACTATCATTGTAGTTTTGAGGAATCTTTTAAAGCCTCTTGACCAAATTATTTCATTGAAACACTAATATACATTATATGGTTATAACCAGTAGGTATCCATTATTCAAAACAAAAACAGTTTTCAACCCCTGATTTACAGACATATGGCGCACTTATCCGAAATTTGGTTTTGACACCGCAGAATCTTCTAGAATTTGATTAGCAAAAAAAAACTACAAGTAATGTGTTCGGTAGCGTGTTTTCTTGCAGAAAATGAGGTTGCTTTTATTGTAATGCTTCATTGTTGCGTTTTATGACTACCTGGCGCACTTAGCCGCTTTGGAGGCAAAGTGCGCCTAGTGTACATGTTTCCGCATTTTGCGAAAAAAGACGGTGTTTTACTAACAGATTCCTTTGACACTACATCCGTTGTTGTTCCCAAATATCACAGATTCTAAAATAAAGTCGATAATTGTCATCGGTGAATCTAAACAAAAGTTACACTTCTTCAAAGTCAAAGTTGAAAAAAGTATGGCGCACTTTGCCCCACTCACCTTAATATACACATAATTTTTACACTTTGAAACTGATGATTAAAGTTCAGTAACAATGTGAGGGTAAAATTGAGGGTGAAACGAGTATTCCCGTACATTTACAAGTGAACGTAACACAAATCACAAGTTTCGAGTATACATTCATTGGAGTTTCTATGTCTCGCAGAAAACTATAAATGTCGAAGGCCCAGCAAGTTTCTATCGGACCGCAGCAGTCGTTAAGTCGAGTTGGAGGTCATTTAGCGGTTTCAAACTTTGACAATAGGTTTAGTTTACAAAATTAGGTAGGTCAAAACTTCCGTCAACCATTCCGTAAACACTGCAGTCGTTAATTAAGCTAGATGTCTTCGGAAGCTTTAAAAAAATCTGATTGTTGCGAAAAACATTCATATTTATTTAATTTACAATCATATTTATTGATTTATTTAGTCAATGAAATTGCAACTATATTTTGTAATGATTTATGCACTACCGTCCTCATTACATCAGCATTTTCCTGTTATTAGTATGATTGTGTTATGAACTTATTTTTTTACGTGGTGAAACATGTTACACGTTGATTAATTTGTGTGAGTGGACCTAATAACATTTAAATATTTAATTTAATTTTTCTTTTTGTAACACGTAAACATTTTTGGGCCAAATTTACCTGTCAGTAAAATCTACAACCCTGGGTTCTAGCCTACGAGCTGGTAACTCCGTCACTGTTGACAAAATAAAGGAAGGTCATTCCCAGCGTGGGATAATTTATATAAGGCTCTCCCTGGTATAATTAATCCCTTGATACAGCAGCACACAGACCCTGAAACATCTTTTTCATAAATTTTTGTCACAATCGATCTCTATGACAGATTATTACGATAGAAAATGAAACACATTTTTTTGTCCTTTACTATAGATCGAGTTTGTGGACATGCACTACGGCAGCGATGGAGGTGACGAGACCAACCCGGCGCTGTTAAGGCACCATCTTGACGAAATACGCTGCTGCAACCGAACCTCTAAGGCTGGATACTTTCTCGTAACTATACAATACAATACAATACTTTTTATTGCACACAAAAAACATAACAATAAAACAAACAAATGTTCATCATCTAGTTTCCCCTAAATTTTCTTACAAAACTAGAGACATTATCTAACGGTGACTTTATTGATTTGTAGTGAAACATACGCTGCGTGCTTGTACAGACAGCAACACGTCAGGTTACCCATTACGAGCGAGATAAAACCCGACGCTATTACGAGCGAGATAAGGGCGACGTCAAGGTCAACATGTATAGCCTGCGCGCTGCAGTGTGTACACTCAATGTCCCATGTTAAAGGGCCGAGTACATTGTAATTTGAACCTTATCACTAGCAGACAAGATACTTAGGTGGATACTTAATCGAGGGAACAGTCTGTACATGGTATGGGCTACAAGCAAGTACCCTACGCTACTTGCACGTGTGATTTTAAATGAAACTTTTCCATTTCATAGAAAGAAGGGGCTGATTCTTTGTATAAGGTTTTAAATTTTCCCCAAGGAATCAATACAAAAATTACAATACAATTGACTTCTCATACTGAGGCTGACTGCCTCAAGTATATTATTTTATGGAGACGTAACAGCTTTTTCTAATATTTCAACCTATTTTCCTTGTGGAAAACTGTTAAATTTAGTAAGTTAATTCACATTCTTTCAGTGTCTACATTTTTTATAAGTCGCTCCCTCAATTTCCTTTGCCTGTCACGATGAAAAATAAACCGATTGGAATTTTCGGGGTTAAAACAAAAATCGGTAAACTTTTATTGCATTAATCGACTCTATTAAAAGTTATCCAACTTTTATCTCATTTTTTTAAAATATAACTAATTTTGAATATTTTCACAGATCTATCGTAGCGTTTTTTTTATTTTGTAAAACCTTTATAAAAGAATAATTTAAAATCTTTTTCAGACTTCTTTTTGGAAAACGGGAAACATTACACTTTTATGAGAAAAAATGTTCTGTAATAAAAAAATTAGGATCAAATAACGACAACAATGATAAAGACTTAAGCACTGACTTATCTATACATATTATAAAGAGGAAAGATTTGATTGTTTGTTTATTTGCATTGAATAGGCTCCGAAATCCGAAATTCTTTCACCATTAGAAAGCTACATTATCCCCGATGGACATAGGCTACATAATTTTCCCTAATTCCCACGGGAATGAAGTCCCGAGCGGAATGCTAGTCTAATTAGATACGTTAACTATGCGAAATCCATATATTTCCCTAATTGTCAGTCCATAAAGGTTTAAGAAGTTTATTTATTGGATAAGCAACGTTTTGACACTTTATAATGATTAGGATAAATCTCGTTCTATTTAAATTATTTATTTAGAAACAAATCGCAGTACTTAAAGAACACAAATTCGCTGTGAGGAAAAACCAAAATTTTGAAAAAAAAAACCCAATATAAATAATACTAAGTCGCTCTCATAGATTTTTAACAGAGATAAGAATCTATCTTTTGCTCGTTATAAGTTTATAACGTATTTTTAATACTCCTTGTCAGTGTTTCATCGGCGGAGATGCGTCATCGTACCAGCCAGTTCTCCCGTTCAAGATCCCGGCGCCTATCTTCGAACAGCTGGTCAAGCCCAATACTGCTCAGGCGGATTTGGTCCGCGCCTGTTACCGACTGAATGGTGACGGCAGCTATCATCTCGAGGGCGATGATAAGTGGTAAGTTGTTCATCTTAGTCCTACTAAAAATATGGGGTGACTTTTAATAAATAAGCGAAACTTAAGGAGGTGAATCTCTCTATAAAACTAAACAACTATCGCAACGGAATCCATGTGTCATTATCAAAAATATTTCTATTTCTTATTTTTTAAACCTAGTTATGTTCCTTGAGGAATGTTTAAACTGATTCACATCCAAAATTTTCGTTAGTTTAAAGTCACTCGATATAAAAGTGTAAAAGTGTGATGATTAACGGATGGATGTTTGTTGCTCCTTCACGCAAATCCTATTGGACAGATTTTGATGAAACTTTTTTAGTAATATAACTTAGACATTATAAAAACACATAGAGTACTTAGAGACCGAATCATATTTTTAACTAGTCGAAATTATGCGTCAACAACTCGGCTCTGCGCTCACCAACTAGTGCCATTGCGATCATTTTCAACCGACTTCAAAAAAGGAGGAGGTTCTCAATTCGACTGTTTTTTTTTTTTATATTTGTTACGCGATTACTCCGGCAACTGTTGTCCGATTTTCAAAATTCTTTATTTGTTCGAAAGAGTATACTCCTGAAGAGGTCCCATATAAATTTTATCGAAAATGATTCAGCGCTTTTAAAAAAAATCAACAAAAACAAAATATACTACAAACTAGAACATCATCTAAATAAATGAATGACATTTCTGTTTGTAGTTATTTGCTAATAGGCATTGTAGTCCGCAAAAAACTAGATATCTACTTTGTGCGAACTGTTGTTGGGATTGAAGTCGGTGACTCATACGTTTTTAACGTGGAAAATTATCCTATTAAGTATTAGCATTGAAAAGAGAGAAAAATCCTTGTTTTTGCATGGACCGAGACTATTCTCTAGAACAAGTGTCTCACGTAAGTAAGTATACCACATGTTACTAAGAGTGGAATGTCACTGTGACCTACCTCTAGCATAAAATAGTGCGCTCTCATAAAGCTGATTAAAGTTTCTGACAACAGTGAACCCTAATGTACTTACTCTCTCTTCCATACAACGGTCTTTATGGCTTCGAAATAAAAGTATCGTTAAATCGGGTTTTTATGGGTTACGTTACTGTTGGTACATACATACCCGTTGAATATAACTCGTACTCTATTCTATTAAACTAGCTCCTTCATTCCCATATGAAACAAATGAGACCTGCCTCCTAGTAATCCATCCCAGGCAACGACACTTCATTTTTTTCTGAATCTGAGGTGTCATCCTATGGTCTCATGCGGTGTGGTAGGCTCTGTAAGGGGCCGTCTGGTTCACGACCACCCTCCTACCGAAGTCCGACGCCAAACAGCTTGCTGTGTTCCGTCGGTGCGTGGGAGTACCAGTGCCTGTATAGGCAGTTTCTGGGTTAACTCGCTCCATCGTCGACCTCATCTTTGACCTTTTAGGTCAAGATTGAGGTCAAGAGTTAACCCATCTTATAATAAAAAATAAAAAAAAATGGGTAAAAATTTCTAAAATTAAAGTATTTTACTGTAAAGTTTCATTAAAATCAGCCCAGTAACATTCACACAAAGCTGAAGGTGTAACAAATATCCAAGCATCGCATCGATCCTCAGAATTTTCTTTTTAACATGGACTCACTGCTGGGCAAAGATCTCACCTAATTTTTTTTTGTCCTATATACAGTTTGGCCAATATTTTCGAAACATCTCTATTTAAACTCCTTTTCATTTTGATTAGTATTGTAGTCACAGAAAACCCCGTACAAATTAATGAACATTTGAGATCTACAACTACAAAGGAATCAGCGTCCACAAAATTAATTAAAAGATAAACAAAAAATAAAAAATGGGTGCGTGTACTTATGTACGCGCGTGAGAAGTTATACTTCTTTGAGCGGTTAAGCAGACAGCTTCATACTGTTAATTTTGTGTCACAGATGCGCGCGCATCTTAAAATTTCACTCTCATCATTTTTTCATAACGCGCCTAGCTTCATACTGTTAATTTTGTGTCACAGATGCGCGCGCATCTTAAAATTTCACTCTCATCATTTTTTCATAACGCGCCTAAAGAAGTATAACTTCAAAAACAGGCTTTCATATTCGACGTCCACCTAATTCCATTGTATCTCATCTCCTTTTTATTTGAATGAAATTAAATCTTTTTCTCCAAATCAGCGCGAATACCCGTAAAATTACGAGTATTTCTTCTTTGGGAAATTTTCTTTTTATTGTTTTTGGCTCACCTGTTTCTCTTCAAATAATATTATTCGAGGAGACTTTGATTATCCTCTTCCGCCGAGTCGTGTATTTGAGCTATAACAATTTACGAGAGTCTTCTCAGGAAAGGAATCCGATTACTTAGTGGGATCGTAAAATAAATAATTTAGGAGAAGGGACGGTTGGCGACACATAAATATCAGTACCTGGAGAAGGTACCTTATCTTAAGGTCCTTCGTTCTACTGTTGGAGACGAGCGATCGAATAAAGAAATCCTCTTATTTTTTTCTTTTTAGCAAAGAATCAAGTGAAGAGCTATCTGTCTAAAGACAGTAATTTGTTAATGTCTCAGTTAACACGGTCTCCTGTCTATAATTAGATAACGAAGAGAAATCTCGTGGAAATACTCAGTTAATTGACTTTAGGGCCCGGTGGAGGGCAAGGGCGGGATCATTTTGTGATTGTCAGCTAAGTACAGCAACGTTTTTAATGAAGTGTCAATATAGGCTGCTCTTTTATTTGCTTTGCCTTAACGAAGAGTTGAATTTGCCTTTTTAAGTTACACAAACAGAAAGAGTTTGGGTCTGACGATTAAAATTATACCTACCATAAATTTTTGCAATGTTTCTTTTTTAATATATATTATTTTCTCAACATTCTTCAGTCACACCAAAAAATAATTTCAGCGTCGCTAATCATAAGGTTTTTTTTTTAGATTTTTGTAAAAAACAAATGTAATCTTTCAAAATAACTCTAAAATTTAAATCAAACATTTGTTTGATTTAGAGGCGGGCGCTTTCGGTTCGGTGCAATATGCTGGCCCGCAGATTTGCAAGGTGCACGACAGGTGTCAAAAACCTCCTTTTTAAGGCGTACTGCCCGTGTTTTTACACCCGTCAACTGTGGGTCAAGTTTAACGAGGCGTCTATGAGTACCACGAGGGTCCAGTATAATGATGCATACCGGATCCTCATGCGTTTACCGCGTTTCTGCAGTGCATCTGAGATGTTTGCCGAGGCGAGAGTGCCCGACTTTTTCGCTGTCATCAGGGGGCGCATCTCTTCTTTCTGGGAGAGATTAAGAGCCAGTGAAAACGGCATTCTGAGGGTCGTGTGTGAGGATGTGTCAAGTCCAATATTTAAATATTGGATCGATGTGCACCGGAAGCTAAATAAAAAGTGATTAGTTTAAAATTTTATACTTCGGTTTATTGTATTTTATTTTATATTGTATTGTATTTTTGTGGGTTTATTGCCTGAATAAAGAAATGTATTATTATTTGTATCACCCCCAACATTCCATTGCTTATAACTTTTAAACAGCTGAACCAATTTTTATCAAATATACCTAAGAACCATCCCGATTACGTCAGCTTTCAAACAAAAAAAACTGCATTAATCTATTAGTCTCTTCGTTTAGGAGCTACGATGCCACAGACAGACACACATATACACATACAGATACAAAGATAACCAGATACACACGTCAAACTTAACCCCTCTTTAAAAAGTTATGTAAACGATTTTCCTTGATACTCAACACTCTCCTAATGGCGGTTCGCTTTCATTTTTTCCTCGACAATGAGTTCTTGTTCTTGTTTGGTATCGAGTCTGTGTGTAGGTATTTATTTTAAGCACGTATCCCACATACAAGGAATTTCAGTAAGTCTTTTTAAAAGTACTTTTCAAGTAATAAACTCCGAATCCCCCAAAATAACAGCTTTAGGTAGATTATATGTATGATTCACTAAGTTTTTGATCTAAGAAATTCGAAGTAAGCATTATTAATATGTCCTTAGACTATGGTCGATATGCAGTCTCTGCCCGGAATGACTGGTTTATCCTAGGTTTGACTAGGTTAGGTTAGTTTAACCTGAGACTTGACTAGTCAAACCTAGGAGCACCGGAGCTTCAAGGTTTGACTATAAAAATACATACAATAAGTGGAAGTAAAAAATAAATTGTAATATCTGCGAAACAGTCTGGGTTGATATGGGTTACCGTCTTCCCTAGAACTTTATATTATCGTTTCGTTGTAATTTCCCGCAGAACTGTCGCGTCGTCTGTGTCACTTGTCTTTGACAGTGTACTTGGTTTTCAAGATTAATATAAACTTTGCAAGTTATTTCAAAGATTTCTCAACATTTTGGTCACCTAAGCTTATTCGTAAAAACTTAATTCTGCCATTTTATTAGGAAAGTTGTTCAGTTTCATGGGCTGATTCACCACCTGAGAGGATAAGATCGAATTACTTAACACCCTGTATATTTTTTGTTTGTTTTGACCTATTAGTATCACATTTCGGTTTGTGTAAATAACCGTGTGAAAGTTTTGGTAGAGTTTCCATAGACCGAATAATGGTTTAACGTTTTTGTACATGTAGGATCTGCAATCCTTTCTGCGGGTGTCATATTTTTTTTTATAGATAACACCAAAGGCGGTAGTAACATTTTCATAAGAGCTTCTATACTGCCCAAAGCGTAGTAACATGTCATCTTAGGTTATTCGCGAGAAAATGAATCCAGAAATTGGAATCCGATAGTGATAAGATGTTCTATCATAAACCTTAATTCAACAATACGATGATTCACTTAAATTACGGAGCATAGTGATATCACCAAAAAGTTTGACGATACTACTGTTGCTGATAAAGGTATTTAATATGTCTTCAGAATATTTTCAGAGGTACTCCTTCTCATAAAATATGAAATATTTATAAAATAAGGCTACACTTTCATTTTGTTTTATAATTATAAGGTACCATCCAAATTTATTGGAAATAATAACATATTCTATTGCATAGCGTTATTAAATGAAGACAACAATAAATATTATTTCAGGTGACAATTTTTTAGGGTGATAAGTATCGGATATTGCCTTATTTACCCTTATTTACGTTTAAGTATTGTATAATATTGATCTATTATAATATTGACAACGCCATCATATCTTAAGATTACCCTAAAATTAAATATTTTTCTTCACACAGGTACAACGAACTAGTAGACCGTGAAGACCAACGCAAACGCCTGCAAGAAGTCCAGAAAGCGTTCAACTCCCTAGCGCTTGAAGCGCTTAGCAGGAACGAGCAAATATCCAGCTTGTTGCGCAGCCCTGTGGAACTGCAATGCGAGCTGGCACTTGGTAAGTGTTCTGCAAGCAGATCAAACAATAATAAAAATAATTTACTCTTCATTCGGCCTCAATCCCTTTCGTGTTTCGAAGGGCCCGTGCCCCTCGGTGGAGACGTATATGGCTGGTAAAAAAAAACTATTCATTCACCATTTCTTAAGTCTTACTAGGCAGAGGCCTCATATTAGGCATGAGAATGCCTGTGCTAGGAGGCCCTGCTCTTCTTTATCCTGTATAAATTGAACCTTCCGTACACGATACAGCAAAACCCTCACGTCCCATTTACTGGCTTCTACAGTATGCCTGAGAAGAGTTAGCAGCTGGCACTTTCTAAGATTTTCTTTTACTCCCAGTCCAGCATGGAGTTTATCTTAATTTCTCAGTTAAATAAGCATAACCCTAAATACAGTGCATATAAAAATAGCTTTTTTATATATCTAGTGCTTACTTTCGGTTTCCTGGAAATTTAGATAAAAACAAATTCTAAGAACAAAATAGGACGTAATAAATAGTAAAACGCGTGCACACGAGTGAAGTGTTTAATAAATAACGTCTAAATAACGCTTAAAGGTCGTAGTATACTCTTCTTATAAATTTAACAAAAACCCAATGATCCCATTATTCCTGCGGCTGATTCACAATTTAATTTGAATAATTATCATGTACCTAACGTCTTATAGAGTAGAGCAAACATTACATATATCACCAACACATTGTCGATCACATTATATTGTAATTTTACTTAGTAAGATAATAATTGTTCGGTGCCTTGTGAAATTACTCAGTTTTTTTTTCAATTTAACGTTTTTTTTTATATTAATGCAACCTATCATAAATTTGTCTTTTCGGATTTTTGTAAGGATTTCTAATTAATTATCGGTTGCTCGGCAGTAAAGGAAGACATCGTGATAAAACGTGCATGTCTAAAAAAATTCATTTTCGAAAGACAAGCAGTCCACAAAAAGTCCACAAGTTCACAAACTATGTGTTGGGCCAGCGTGGTGGATTATTATGGCCTAAATCCCTTTCGTTTTTCGAAGGAAGGCCCCTGCCTCTGGGTGGGGACCTTTATGGGTTGGTAAAAAAAAGAAAGCGTAACCTAACCTGACATAACCTAACCTATCCTAATTTCAGCAGGATTTGTAATTTTACTGGGCAAATTGTATTGTCGCGGGTTATTATAATTTCACTAGTTAAATTGGAACATAATTTTTCGGTGACATATATTAGTAAATAGATAATATTATGTTCAGTTTGTGAGCACTTGTTGAAGTGGTCTCGTTACGTCGCCCCACTTACGAGCACAAGATCTTGTTTCCTTCTTTGAGAGTAGTTTTCTTGACAGATTGTTAAAACTTTTCCCTCGATGTTTTTGTAAGAACAACTTAATGATTTATGGGTAAGTAACTCTGGGTAAACTAACTTGATTTTTGTGGGCTCCTAATTTTAATTTTTGCTTTGCTACATTGATTATTATTTTTAGCAGATGTTTGTTCTCGGGTCATGGGTTTTGGTGTCTGTCTTATGTACCCACGACACAAGTGAAAACCTTAGTGCGGGCTTTTTAGAGTGTATCTTTTTTTTTAATTTTTTTTTTGCCGATGGACGGATGATATTTTGTCATAGATATACGAGTAGCTCCAACCTGATAAAACAAACTAAAATACTTAAGTAAGTAGTTTTCGTAAATCACAATATGTGGTGGTCTCTACCTGAGTGTGATACAGCTGTGAGCTCTTATCCATACTAATATTATAAATGCGAAAGTAACTCTGTCTTTCTGTCTGTTCGTCTTTCACGCCTAAACTACTGAACAAATTTCGATTTAATTTGGTACAGAGATAGATTAGAGCCTGGGAAAGGACATAGGCTACATTTTATCTCACAGTTAGGCACGATATAACCTGTAGTCGACGCGAGCGGAGCCGCGGGCGGAAAGCTAGTTGTATATATATTACAGCCTACAACATCCTTTTGATTAAATTGCAGTTTCATAAAAAGACTATTATATCTTGATTGAGTTTATAAATCCCATATAAAACCTATCATTTTTAGGGTTCTGTAGTAAACTTCGAAAACTTACAGTTTCACCATACTGGTCTGTCTGTCTATCCATCTGTCCGTCCGCGGCCATTTCAGAAACACTTGGTACCGCAAAGCTTAAATTTGGCACTGGCATACATACTGATTACACCGAAAAAAGGATGAAACAAAACTTAAAAAAAAAATACGAGTATAAGGGAAGATTTTTTTAAATCGCCAGTGCCCTATGTGGGATGTCATTAGATAGTTTTTTGAATGATAATACGGGCTTGCGAAGAATGTTTTTCAATTCAGTGAACCGTAAGCAAAATTTTAAGCTTTAAAGGTAATTTTATGACAAACTCAAGTGTTTCTCCTTCTCATTGCTTGGAAAAATCTGAAAAATACAGTAAAAATGGTTGGCTTTTCAAGTAAACGAGTAATGGTCGTTCAAGAAATGAAATGTATTTTTTCAACTGCGGAACCCTACACTACGGTTATCGCGACATGCTCTTGATCGGTTTTCAATTTGCCCGTAAAGCCATTGCAGGGTTTTAAAAGCAAGCTATAATATTGCATTATTCGTCATAAAAGCGACAACCGCTATAGGATAGCGTTCCACGCTCTATTGAAAGTTGTTCATTGAAAAAACAATGGTCAGGAAATTTGTAAAAGTAACAGCTTCTATTTATCTTTCTTAAATGTTGGATAGCTATTTCTAAGCGGTATACAGGGCTTTAGGTATCTCTCTTTCAACCCCTCGGGTGGTTAATCAGTCCATGAAACTGAACAACGTCCCCAAGGAACATAGGACAAAATGCGAAAAAAATTTTTTGATCTCCCATACAAAATGCGCTATATGCTGATGAAGTTTGTATGGGAACTCAAAATTTTTTTTTCGTTTTTTGACCTATGTTCCTTGGGAAAGTTGTTCAGTTTCATAGACTGATTAGCCACGCGAGGGGTTGAAAGAGAGATACCTAAAGCCCTGTATACCGCTACCACCCGAGGTTGAAGATACCTGAAGCCCTGTATATTTATAACATAATCTTAACTAATTTGATAAAGCTGAAGAGTTTATTATTTACTAGTTTTAAACATATTTAAACTGGCTTATAACACGATTTTTCAACAGTTTGTTTTTTTGTATATCATGTATGCTGTTTACCGAATTATTGAGGAATAATATTGTAGCCTTTATGTCACTAAGATAAATGAAATAGCGGGAAACTGCTACTAGCCGTATATTTATGTACATGTTTTTGACCAGAACAGCTATAAAAAAAAAGTACATTTAATACAAGATCTTTGCGAGCGAGTCGGAAGTAAAAAATTAAAATGACAAAGTAATGTAATTTAAAGCAGTATGTGCCTGCTTTGATAGATAAAACCTTTAAAACATTTATTTACTCATAAAACACAGCACACAATATAAAACAAAAGAAAATAAAAGTAAAGAAACAATTTTTTTTGCGACTTTTAGTAACTACATCTGCCAAAATACTCGTTCTGAGGTACCCATTTAATTCCGATACCTAAAAATAGCAAAAAAAAAAAACTCTTTTTCTTTTCCAATTAACCGCCCTCTCTTCGAATTAAAAAGAAATTTTTCATTGAGCGAAAAGTTTTCACGAGTGGCAAAACTCATTTATCGTTTTTGTTCTTCTATTTGTGGAGCTTCAACAATTCTTTATTGAATTTCTTACTTCGTTTCTAACAAATTGAAAATAGCACTGGAGAAATTGTAAAGGGATATATATAAAAAATGCTTCTCTTCCCTGCATTTTGCAGAAATGAGCGTTTTTACTCCTTTTTTAACCCCCGACAAAAAAAGAGAGGGGTGTTATAAGTTTAACGTGTCTGTCTGTGTATCTGGCTGTGGTATCGTAGCTTCGAAGCGGATGAACCGATTTTCGTTTAGTTTTTTTTTGTGTTATAGATAATTTTATTCCGAGTGTTCTTAGCCATGTTTTATGAAAGTCTGTTCAGCCGTTTAAAAGTTGTAAGCGATCGAATGTCGGAGGTGATTCAAAATGTTTAATTTTAATGTTATTTGAATTCATAATTACCAGCTTTCTACCTGTCATCCTGAAGATGACGCATTTGGGCTTGTCCTTTAGTCCGGTTAGGACGTCTTTATTCGTATATTTCGATGTTTCTACAGTTTTCCTTTTCATAATGTTACTATAGTATGTGATATAACCGACAGTAAATGACAGTGAATCTCTACAGTGTTTTTTCTTAATCCAGAACCTTCCATGAAGTCTCTGAGTGCTCTGCTGCTGCGAAAGCCTTACACAGCAATTTTTATGATTTACAATTCTGGTCTTCTATCAATCCATCATTACTCTCGGGGGGCTACCACCGATGAACGATTTCGACTGAACTATTTCGTACATTGTTGTATTTGGTTAACATCTTCTGTTAAAATAACTTTGTGTTGAAGCAGTGTATGTATGAAATTGAGATCAATGTTGACGCGTCAAAATCGGCTTCACGATCCATGGTAGCCCCCGGGATATAATATGGCACTGGTACTTGGTTCCCTTTTTTCCGTATCTTTATTTCTATAGTTTGAATTCATCTATCTAATATTGGGCCGATCCATCATTTACTTATACACTCACACCCGCAGTTTCTAAAGCATGCGATAAAGCCGAAGTAAAATATATTCATAGACAATTACATAGACCATCTAACCCCAAACTAATCAAGGCTTTCGCTTTGGGTGCAAACTAATCAAGATAACTGTTATACTACTTACATACTTTTTTTTGTAAATACGTCCATATTATATATGTCGCAGCAAGAGCAACGCCACCTTTTACCAAGACATCGTACTACTGCGTAGTGTTGCTATATTAAAATAATTATCGTAAGAGAGTAACGCCATCTATTGTCAAGGCGACATACTAAAGCTTAGTGTTGCTATAATAAAATAATGAATGTGTTTATCGAAATGTCAAGTTGGATCGCAGGTCCAGTTTGGGTGGAATCGATTTCTGCAAAATGGCAACATCGTTGTTTTGGTCTTTTGAATATGAAAGCGGTTTTGACACTTGTGAACGAGCTGCCGAGCGAATAGCACGAATCGCGTCCACCGCATTTCGATATCCATTCTAATCTGATTGATTATTGAAGTTACTTTCTAATTGATTGTCGCGAACGTTAAAATAAAGCTTTAAAAAATAATCTACGAGTTTATTTCCACTCTACGACATGGCGGACAATACCAACAATGGAGAATCGTCCCCGCACGCGACATCAGAAGTGGGATGCAACTCAAGACACCCACAAGAAAAGAAAACTGATTCTGATGACGAAAAATGGCTTTTGCTGATGGAACAACAACATCGGAACTTCTTAGCATTAGTGCAAGCTGTGAGAGGAACAACAAATACGCCTAAGCTACGTTTCCCGGAGTTTGACCCCGACAAAGGACAAGTGGACGCGCGTGCTTGGATAAGTACCGCTGATATGTGCGTATCAGATCAGCAACTCCAAGGTGCTCCGCTTATGCTGGCCTTAAGTGCTGCGTTGAAAGGCCAAGCATCTGCCTGGTTGGCGCAGGTGTCTTACCATGGAATGAGCTGGACGGATTTCAAGGACCTTTTCATTTCGAGATATGATTGCCCAGAAACTCCAGCAGCCCATCTTATTAATTTGCATGGCACGAAGCCAAAAGAAGATGAATGCCTGGCTGCGTATGCTGCCACCTTGATGACATCATTAATGTCAAAATGGAAGAACCTGACTGTCGAACAAATTGCTGTGGCTACAGTTATGTCACATATCGCCCAATTTGAGCCCCGAGTTCAAAGAATGTCGTTCACTCATGACATTTCAAGCCGACATCGTTTGCAACAAGAACTGAAGGCAGTTTCGTTCCTGAAACGTAAAGCTCCAGCGTCTGATACTCGTGACAACGCTACTGAGGCAAAACGAAGTCGTGAAAACCCTATCAAGTGCTATGTATGTGGCAAGCTTGGACATAAAGCATCTCAATGTCGTTATCGTCGTGATATATCGAAGCAGAATAGTCAAGTGCCGACTTCGTCGAGGGAACAACAACAAGGAACCAGTCAAGCCCGAAGTGCTCCTGCCAAACCGCCTGTGACCTGTTTCCACTGCGGAGTCGTAGGCCACTACGCGAAGGATTGTCCCAAACGACGTGGCCAGGATGGAGCCAGCAGCAGCAATAGCGGTGCCGCTAGTTCACTGCCTGCTGAGAAGCGGGTGGATTTATGCACTATAAGTGCACCTACTGGATCGCTTCGTCATTCTGGTGAGCAGTACCATTTTTCTTACGATTCTGGAGCGGAGTGCTCTCTAATTAAAGAATCCTTAGCGTGTAAGTTTAGTGGAGAACGATTTTATAACATTGTGACTATGACTGGTATTGGACAAACTTCAGTTAACAGTACCGAGCAAATTCTTACTGCTGTTGAGATTGACAATATTACAGTTGACGTATTGTTTCACGTGTTACCTGACTTATACCTCCGATCTGGTATTATGCTAGGGCGTGAATTGTTAGGACAAGGTTTGTCCATTACCATGACAGCTGATAAAGTACAGTTTGTTAAGAAAACTATTGTGAATGCATGCGACGTTGAAAGTATTTCGACTATTGACTTTGACTGTATTAACACTGACGTACCGCTTGAATATAGACCCAAGTTACTTGACATTTTAGACACTTATAAGCAAAATTTTACAAATGGTATTCCCACAACACGAGCTGACGTGACTCCTATGCAAATCCGCCTGAAAGATCCCAGTAAAACTGTTTATAGGCGTCCTTACCGACTAAGTCCTGATGAACGTCAAGTCGTGCGTGATCGAGTGAATGAGCTACTTAAGGCTGGTATTATTCGACCAAGTTCATCTCCTAATGCAAGTCCCATTCTTCTAGTTAAAAAGAAAGATGGTGATGATAGAATGTGTACCGACTTCCGCGAAATTAACGATAATACCATACCTGACCGATTCCCTCTCCCACTGATTGAGGACCAGATAGCCAGGTTAAATGGTGGTTGTTACTTCACCATTCTCGACATGGCCTCTGGGTTCCACCAGATCCCTGTACATCCAGATTCGATAGAGGTCACCGCTTTTATTACGCCTGAGGGCCAGTATGAGTACTTGACCATGCCCTTTGGCCTCCGAAATGCTCCAGCTGTTTTTCAGCGTGCAGTTATAGAGGCTCTAGGTGATTTGGCGAACTCATATGTGGTTGTCTACATGGATGACTTGCTTATTGTGGCCCATACGCCAGAAGAAGCTCTAGAACGACTTGACACTGTTTTAAAGGTACTTACTGAAAAAGGTTTCTCTTTTAAACTAAAGAAGTGTGCCTTCTTAAAGACGAAAGTAGAGTACTTGGGCTACGAGGTCAGTCAGGGTGAAATAAGGCCTAACCCGAAAAAGATCGAAGCCCTTACAGCTCTTCCTCCACCTGAGACTGTCACTCAATTGCGCCAGTTCATTGGATTAGCGTCTTATTTTCGACAGTTTGTCCCGAAGTTCTCCCAAATTATGGCTCGTTTATATGCTTTGACTACCGGTAGCGGTAAGATAAAATGGGAACCTACTTATGAAGATATCAGGCAGCAAATTATTCAGGCATTGACAAGTGAACCAGTTCTGACTATTTTTAGTCCTGAACGTGAGACAGAGCTCCACACAGACGCAAGTGCCGTTGGTTATGGTGCTGTCTTGATACAAAAGGTTGACGGAAGAAATCATGCTGTTGCTTATTATAGCCGACGCACGACTGCCGCAGAGTCGAGGTATCATTCCTACGAACTTGAAACTCTTGCGGTCGTCAATGCGGTAAAGCACTTTCGTCATTATTTACACGGCAAGAAGTTTGCCGTCGTAACCGATTGCAATTCGCTTAAAGCAGCCCGTACTAAGCTCGATCTCACCCCTAGAGTTCACCGCTGGTGGGCATTTTTGCAAGCGTATAACTTTGATGTTATACACAGGGAGGGTAAGAAAATGTGTCACGCCGACTTTTTCTCTCGAAACCCTCTTCCTGAGACACGAGCTAAAATTGTTGAGAAAGTGCAGCCCAAACAGATAAATATCACAGAGCTCAGTGGTAATTGGTTGCTCGCAGAACAACAGCGAGACTCTGAAATTTCTCAATTGAATTCGGACTTGTCAGAGAATAAACTGTCAGATGACGTAACTAAGACTTACGAATTACGCTCTGGTGTTTTGTACCGCAAAGTTCAAAGGAACGGAAAAACGCGTTGTTTGCCTATTATTCCAAGATCATTGAGATGGTCGGTTATAAACAACGTGCACAATGGATTGCTGCATTTGGGATGGGAAAAGACCTTAGAAAAAGTCTATGAGCTTTACTGGTTTGAAAATATGTCAAAGTATGTTAGGAAGTTTGTTGAAAATTGTATGACATGCAAAGTCTCAAAAGGTCATTCCGGAAAGGTACAAGCAGAACTACACCCTATCCCAAAAGTTGCCATCCCATGGCACACCGTCCATATTGACGCAACAGGCAAACTGAGCGGTAAAAACGATAGGAAAGAATACGTTTTCGTGCTTATTGACGCTTTTACAAAATATGTGCTCCTATATCACACCCACAACATTGACTCAACAAGCAGCATTAAAGCAGTTAAAAATAGTGTTTCTCTATTTGGTGCTCCGACGCGATTAATTGCTGATCAGGGTCGATGTTTTGCCAGCCGAGAGTTTCGGGATTTTTGTGAAACATCAAACATCAAGCTTCACTTGATTGCGACTGGAAGCTCGCGCGCCAATGGCCAGGTGGAGCGCATTATGAGCACTCTTAAAAATATGCTAACTGCAGTTGAGACCACAAATCAGTCATGGCAAGATGCACTCCCCGACGTGCAACTGGCCCTGAATTGTACACAGAATCGTGTAACGAAGTCCAGTCCCTTAGAGCTTTTAATAGGTAAAGTTGCGAGACCCCTTGACATTTTACAATACGACGACAATGAACAGACTATTGACATTGAACAAGTTAGAACTGATGCTATTGAAAATATGGACAAGGACGCTGATTATAATAAAACGAGATTTGACAGGACAAAAGCAAAGTTTACTAACTTTTCCGTAGGCGATTACGTATTACTTAAAAATGAAGAGCGGAACCAAACAAAGCTTGACCCAAAATATAAAGGACCTTATCGCGTTCTAGAAGTACTTGAAGGTGATCGATATACCCTGAAAGCTTTGAGTGGTAACCGCACGTATAAATACGCTCATGACCGTTTAAGAAAAATGCCCGACAATTTTCCTCTTGTAGACATTGATAATGATGTTAATGAAACTGTTGAGTAACAAGTGTTAGGTTTGTCAAATGTTAGACTTTTCTAATATTGCTATAGTAATTGTCATTTTTCTGCTGTGGCTACTGTGCGTATCTTCTAAAAGATGATTTTGAGAGTATCCGCTCGATAGAGGCGATGATTTTGAGAGTATCCGCTCGATGGAGGCGATGATTTTTAGGGTATCCGCTCGATGGAGGCGATGATTTTTAGGGTATCCGCTCGATTGGTACGATGATATTGAGAGTATCCGCTCGATAGAGGCGATGATGTTTTGAGTATCCGCCCAACAGGGCGATGATTTTGAAAGTTTCCGCTCGGTGGAGGCGATGATTTGTGAGTGCGTCCGCAGGATAGGGACGATGATTATGTTTTTTTTTTAGTTTTAAAGAAATCAGATATTTTAAATTCTTATTTTTTTAATTTTCTTAAGTAAAAAAAAAATAGTAATTGCATGATTTTTGTTTGTTTGGACAATTTTCATATTATAAAAAGATAGACTAAGTACAAGTTTAATTATTTTAACCCTATTTGGTCAGGGCTGGCCGAAACGATAATTCCTTTACTGCTGAGATTATTTCTTTCTAGATTGCTCACACGAGGACGTGTGACTCATCAGAATGGCCGTGTCGCAGCAAGAGCAACGCCACCTTTTACCAAGACATCGTACTACTGCGTAGTGTTGCTATATTAAAATAATTATCGTAAGAGAGTAACGCCATCTATTGTCAAGGCGACATACTAAAGCTTAGTGTTGCTATAATAAAATAATGAATGTGTTTATCGAAATGTCAAGTTGGATCGCAGGTCCAGTTTGGGTGGAATCGATTTCTGCAAAATGGCAACATCGTTGTTTTGGTCTTTTGAATATGAAAGCGGTTTTGACACTTGTGAACGAGCTGCCGAGCGAATAGCACGAATCGCGTCCACCGCATTTCGATATCCATTCTAATCTGATTGATTATTGAAGTTACTTTCTAATTGATTGTCGCGAACGTTAAAATAAAGCTTTAAAAAATAATCTACGAGTTTATTTCCACTCTACGACATGGCGGACAATACCAACAATGGAGAATCGTCCCCGCACGCGACATATACATAAGCATAAGCACCCAGACCCGTCACGAATACTTGAAATTACGATTTCAAATATTTGTGTTAGTCGAGAATCGAACCTGCAAGCTTCAGATCAGACTTCACGTCCCGGTTATAAAAATCATTATTATAAGTAGACGATGAGTGTATAGCGATGACAGGCTATCAGCCTTTATATAATTTTATACATTTTATTTCTTTCTTTTTTTTACTCGCAGTCAGTCGAGCGAGGAAACAGAAATCAGTTTATCATATTGAAAATTCTTTCCAGAACTGCTTTCGACGGGAAACCACCCAAAGGGCTTCATAGCAGTGCTCAGAGACTGTCCTGAGTTGGAGCAAGACGACTCTAAATTGACTGCGCTGGCGCATGCACGGCTCAAGGCGTTGAGGAGCAGGCTCGAGGATGCTTTGCCGGAAAGTCATGTCGTCAGATTAGAGTAAGTTTAAAATTTCTGTTGTGTGTTTTTCTTACGTATGCAAATTTAATTTTATGAACTACTTAAATGACTTAAAGCTTAGCGCTCACTGCCAGAAATCGATCAATGTGATTAAACAATAAACACAAGGACAGGCAAGCTGATGGGTGACCAAAGTGGAAATTTATCACAAGCGTTTCCTTACGTAAAAAAGGCACTTAAAAACCTTCGGTCTCAGCTGTTGTCTACTACAGTGGTTAAACTAAGCCAGAGGCCATATTTTGGTGGTTTGAAAACTCTGATTCCAAGGTTAGTCAAGTTTGCCCCATATTTGACTATAGGAAAGAATAACTGACTTAAGTAGGTTAAATAAATTATAAAGGTATTTCTTTAAAGTTCTATTTTAGTTTTACTTATTAGAAATGATGTTCAAAAATAATTAATTAGTTTTATTTTTATAGAACAACACTCGTGTGTTTAACAGTATCAATTATCTGATATCATATAACTTAACAAAGAACCCCATTTCGCTTACAAGCAAAACGTAACAATTCGAAAACATTTTCTACTTATCTTTAATACGAACTTTCTTGACATTTTCTTCTGTTCACCGCCACGCCATCATAATGGTCTTGTCGTAGACAGCCCCATTACAGATTATATCAACTTGAGCTGTCCAATTACTACGTTTTTGTTGCATGTCGCTTGATTTGCTGTTTCTTCATAACACGCGATATGAGACTTCAAGTTCAGATAAGATTGTTGAATGTTTTTGACTAATATTGTCAATCTTTTTGTTTAATTTTGACTGAAATTATTTAATAATTTATTTTGTGACTTTATACTGTTGACTTTCAGAAAAAAAACATTTAAAAAATGTGTTTGTTACTGTAACTTTTACTTTAAAATTAAACTCACCATACTTAGGTACATTACCTAACCTATTCATATAAATCTCTGAGTATCATAGGCCTAAAGATCTAAGTTGAAATGTGTCTCCAAAGGAACTAAATAGGAATCCTTAATGTGGACTCTTGAGAGTGTGGCGTTATTATATCTCAGTGGCTGAACCCTTCCACGCTTACCGTGTCTTATCTCTTCAAAAAACGCTTGTAATTTGGCTTTGACATACCAATAAATTATGATACACATTATACATATTCTCTTTTAACGTATGATTTTTTAAGTTAACCCTTCGATCACTTTTTGAGATTTGCGGGGCTGCGGGCAAAAATAAATAAAAGCTGAATTATTTATCTTTTCATCGTGTTTATGGCTGGTGTCAGGTAAATTTGTAGATAGTTTATTGTTGTTTATCTAACGCCACACACTCAGGTTTCCCTAGTCCCTTGCGATACAAACAAATACTTATAAAAATACACTCAAACTCAAAATAATTTTCGTTTGGCCGTAAAACCGTCAATTCAACAGTAAATGAAATTGTGATTAAAAACAAAAATAATAAAGATAATTATTTGATTACTACCAGGCCGTCATCGGCAGAGTCCTCGAGGACTGATGGGGCATCAGACAACGAAGAGAAGCTAGCTGCATTTAGGGAACAAGTACAGGCTGTGGTCAGTTCGCTATTGGATGACAGCCTTAGTACTGAGCCCGACCAAGGCAAGGGAAGAAAAAAGACTGTACAGGTATGTTTGTGTTACCATGTGTATTTATCTATCTATCTATAGAAGGGACGCACGTCAGACACAGGCGGGTGATCATTCCACCTATTGGGACCCAATTTCCCATAACAGCGCATGAGTTTTACCTCTGCACTGAAAATTCGTTACCATGTGTAACTTTCGTCCTTCTTATACATAGGTATGAAGTTATGACCCAATTTCCGCTGGGACTTTTATATCCTATCTTTAATAATCTAGTTTATTCTTGTCTTCCAGTTTTTCTCTCTTTTATGACTCCTGTTGCAAAAGGGTAACACTCATTAGAACTGAACAAGTTTCCAAAGAAACATAAGTCGAAATATGAAAAAAAATTCGCCTCCACATGACAACTTGGGCGATTAGCTTTGTGAGAAATTGAATTTTTTTCTTGAGAATTCTATATGAGTTTCTTGGGGAAAGTTGTTAATGAGCAGAATCACGCCCTAAAGTTTCGCTATTTAATTTAAAGTCACCCTCTAGAAATACAGTGTACTTCTTTTATAAGTACTTTACCTTCACTCGGTAGTAGGTATTTTCTTTTATTCAAGAAACATCAAGGCTTGTAATCATTACTAACTCAAAGTAGGAATCGCGTAAACGTTTAATTCAGTGTAAAATCATACTCGATTGACATCCAAACGTTTGAAATTAAATGTTTTTAGAATTAAATTTACATGAACTCTTTCCTGATGGTTTGGTACGTGCATTCGTTTACAACTCCAAACAATTTAATCAGATGAGCATAATTTTGTGAACGGTGGGTCGAGTTTTTTGCGGCGCATTTTACGTTACTTAGTTTGTGCCGCATAAAGGTTTAGAAAATTGTGTTGTGAATCACATTTCATGATTCAGAACTCAATTAATATTTTTTGGAAGAATACGCTTTTATTTTATTTTACATTAGTTTTTCAGATCTGTGACACTTTTTTCTTTTTTAATAATTTTGGGTTATTAAGAGCAAAGCCTAACATAACATAACCAATGATTTACAGCTAAACATTTGAATTAATTTTAATGTTAAATTCCTACATAATTAAAATTTCAATTAGAATTGCAAGGTGGGTTGTGCTATATTTCCATAATTTAATAAAGCAAGATAAAGTTGAATTACTTCAGGGTGATAGTATATGTATGGATATAAATCGCTGTTATATGGTTCTAGTTAATTTATGATGCCATTATTTATGAAAAACAATAAAACATGCAGTATCAAATTAAATTTTAGTAGGGTTGGTGTTTGAGATTATTGGGTTTCCTTGCTAAAAACTTTAATACTAATTTTCTTCGACACCCGATCTAGTATAATTGACCGTGAGAGCGCGAAGCACGAGCGAAGCGTCTCCGTTTCAGCTTGGGCAAAAATGCTTTCGTTTGTCTGTCTGTCTCATTTCTCAACCGCTATATGAAATTTTTTGAGCAGTTTTAATAACAACATTGATTATATTATCGATTTAGTTTTTTATATTTTCTTTAGTTAAAAACGTAAAAAATATAGTTTTCAGCGGTTTTTAAAATTGTTGATTCGCGAGATCTACAGCTCACAGAGCTACTAGTAATTAACTATTTCAATAAAGTATCTTCTTCACATATCTTTACATTGTTAAATAGCTTCGCTCTTTGAAATTTATCACGTAGAAAGTCATAACAAACGGAACACTTTGAAACAGTTATTACCGGGCGCAGAACTAATTTAAACTTCCTGTTCTTTGCTTTCAACGTAAACTGCAGTCATTATCAATAAGATGGCCGATATAATTGCTACAAAATTTCTAAAAAATACCTACTTATTTTACTTTGCTCTGAACACTACCTGCTACAATTTTTTTTGTTTATTTCTGATATAGGTCCAAGGTTCAATTTATTTATATTTGAGGCAAATCGTAATCTATTCTTTGTCTGTTTTTTTTTTATTCCAAATTAAATTGTTTTTTTTTCTTACAATCTAACCTAACTTACTCTAATTCCCTCTCACGGATTCCTGTTTAGTAGCTTTGAGTCTATAAATTCCTTACAAAGAAATCTCAGTTCGAGGCTTACAGTTAGTAGCATTAATATTCATAATAACCATAATGTTGTCTTGTTTCAGGAAGTTTTTCTGGAACACATCACTCATCTTAGGATATGTATAAAACATAATCGTCACTATAAGGTTAATGTTAAGCAAATCGATGACGTCGCGAAAACTATACTAAGTTCTGCTAAGGAGCATTATGAGAACAGGACGAAACACATACCGTTTCTAATATACGGACCTGACGCTTCTGGAAAAAGCACCTTATTGACGCATTTATACTTCAAATTCGAGGAGATTTTTCCAAAACCCGTGCTGAGGATAATTCGGTTCTCAGCTTCGACGCCGCGGTCGGCCTACAATCTGGAACTTTTACGGGTGATGTGCCAACAAATATCAATAATCCTAAACATTCCCGAGGGTTACCTGCCGAAAGATGCGAGTTTCGACCCTCTGTATATAAACAATTGGTTTCAAAGTTTATTGAGGAGATGCGAGGAGATGGAGAATGAGATTTTGTTGATATTTATCGATAATGTGCATAGAGTGAATCCTTTGGAGTGTGATATAGTGACGGGGTTGTCTTGGCTGCCAATGTCGCTGCCACGGAACGTGTTTTTGGTGTGTACTAGCGCTGTCTCGCTCGAACAGCTGCAATTAACGCCGGCACAGAAAGAGAAGTTCAAATCGCAGAACAGCTATTACCTGTTGGACGCAATCGCTGAGACTTCCGATAACGATAGCTACGGAGACTATATTGATGGTGCCTTTGATAACTTAGAAAGCGTGTTCGGTTCTAAAGCGTTTAGTAAGTTAGCAGGTAAGTCTTTTCAACTTTATAAATAGAATTAAATGATGCATTGCGGTATTTTTAAAGTTTATTTGATGTTACTTATTACTAAAACATATGTTTCTGCTCTATTAGCGTTATTATTATTTTATTTAGCATAAGAATCGTCTTAAATCCTTTATCCTTACTAATATTATAAATGCGAAAGTAACTCTGTCTGCCTGTCCGTCTTTTACGCCTAAACTACTTAACCGATTTTGATGAAATTTGGTACAGAGATAGATTAGAGCCTGGGAAAGGACATAGGCTATATTTTATCCCATAGTTGGGCACGATATAACCTGTAGTCCACGCGGGTGGAACCGCGGGCGGAAAGCTAGTCAATGCCGTCTTACAAATATTAGAAATAAAATTTACGTGTTGCGTGTATTATCCCACTGCTAGGCAAAGCCCTCGCTTTCTTCGATTACTTCCTATCCTACGCCACTTCTACCCATCTTTTATCAAAGTCCTACTCGTCTGTGCCTTGGTCTGCTTCCTTCGGGGCAACCAGTTTCTGATAGATTTGGCCCACAAATTTTATGGCATGCGGCAAACGTGCCCTGCCCAATTTCACTTCAGTTCGCTGCTGCCTGGGTCACATCCACAATTTGGGTGCGAGAGCGCAAAACTGTGTTTATAACTTTGTCCATCAGCTTGAAGCTGCGCTCCATCGCACGTTGGCAGACCTCGAAGTTGCTCCTCTAAGTTTCTGCCAAGTCTGTGCCCCAGTAAGAATAGAAATGCAGTAAACTCAGTTTTTCCTCAATACTAAGTATAACAACCTTAGATATCCCTACTAATATTTTAAATGCGAAATTAACTTTATCCGTCTGTCTGTTACGGCTTCACGCCTAAGCTACTGAAGCGATTTTGATGAAATTTGGTACAGAGATAGATTAGACCTTGGAAAAGGATAAAGGCCATATTTTATTCCACAGCCAGGCACGCTTAAAGCTAGTAGCTTATAAATCAGTTGTATTTAGTGTATAAGTTTTTTTTAGTAAGATAGTTAATATTCAAAACATTTGCCACTAACTTTTTAATTAGGGAAATAGCTCCGCTATATTAATTATTCTATTATCTTCCATACTCCATCTTGTCATGTCACGCTCTAATTATTATAAATGGCTTAATATCCAATATTGACAGTAATTCGGTATTTACTCAGTCATGTATAACCATGAATTGCCTATTTGCCTGTTTACAGTAATTTGAAAGTGGTAGATATATATTTTTAATGACGAATCGCATACTAAACGACATAGAAGTATCTTTTTGGATTTCCAATTGATCAGATTACTGGTTTAAAAATTCGACTTCTTAGACAGACATCTGGTCTAATTTCTTCAGTTTTGCACATATTTTAAATCATTCCACCGCAAACAAAAACTTTTTCTGCCCTTATGTTTGTATTAATTATTTATTGTGTACATGAGCAAAAGTTATACAAGACATAAGAAAAACAGTCTTTCCTCATATAATTAACCACTGCCTAAAGGATTTTCAATGCGTGTTTAAGAAATGTATTAAAAATCAGGAATACTACCTACCACGCTCTTATGCTATATCTACTATACAATTATTGTAAGTTATAATGCTGGAAAAAACTTTAAACCCTGTTTTCTCTAAGTTTGAGCGTCGAAAATGCCTTAGCATATCTACTAATGTTTACTTATTTAAAATTTACTATATCATTGACGCTAACCTTTGATAAAACTTGTAGGTTATGTAACGTGCTCGGAATTCGGCTTGACGGAATTGGAATTACTGGAATTATTAATGCCGACATCCAACAGTGAAGCTGTGATTACCCTTAAAGATGCAAACTTCAACTTCTCAACCCTATGCGTCGCCAAGTACATGATGAGTAAGTTTTTTCTTATTTTTTTATGGGATTTTATCCTTTAGAAGATTGCACCTTCTTTAAACTACACTAGTCTACAAAACACACTGAAAGACCCAAATTAAGGTTTTTCCTTGGGTTGTGGGTCCCTTGGAACAAACACAAAGACGAACACGAACATCCATGACCCGAAAGCAAATATATGTTTTTACAGAAATATTTGTCCCGACTGGAAATCAAACCCAGGGGTCGTCGATCAAGAGGCAGTGCCACTATCACTTGACCAAACCGGCCGTTAATTTTATCATATACAGCAGTAGTTGGGACGATCTAATTATAGTTTTTAACTTTTATCAAGTTTGCCTAAAATGAAACTATAACTACTGTGTTTGGCGGCCGGTTTGGTCGAGTGGTAGTGACGCTGCCTCTTGATCGGCGGGTCCTGGGTTCGATCCCCAGTCGGGGCAAACATTTGTGCAAAAAGCAGATGTTTGTTCTCGGGTCATGGGTGTTTGTGTTTGTCTTTATGTGTGTTCCAAGGGACCCACGACACAAGGGAAAACCTTAGTGTGGGCCTTTGAGTGTGTAGCGTTTATTTTATTTTTATTTGTTAATAATGAAACTACTGATTGTACGTAAAATGAAACTTTGACTGCTTATTTTTTTATATGAAATAGAGAAGTAACATAAATTGTGTTCATACTTACGTATATCACCAAACCTTTTAACTATAGCAGCCCTCTTTTTTTGTCGTACAAAGAAGCCAAAAAAGTGTATGGTAAAAAGCAGAAAATAAAAGTAAAATGAAACAAAGGTTGCTTTGAACAATATCGAAACTTCACTTTCAGTTTTTCAGGCCGTGTCGTAACCAAGGCGTAGCACAATGCTACGAGTTATAGCTACAACTTGGCTACGAAATGTCCCTATTCCGAATATTACAAATAGTATTTGTTTTTTTTTTTTTTTACAGCTGACAGTAATAATTAACGACGCTATCTAGCCAAAAAAACTGTATTAAACTAAACTGAGCGTATTTTTGTAAAGATATATCGATTTTTTAGTATTTTTATTACGAATTTTATAAAAGTATAGTTCTAGGAAAAAATCATTTAATGACATGCGAAGACTCTTAACATAAACCTTCTCTATCTAGTTCAAAGTCACTCTAAGAACCTTATTATATGGTTTTATTACTTCAATCCATTGAACAAACAGCTCAGTTAATTTCAGACGTAACTAGTTTCAGCTTAACTTTAAAGTCCAGCTTAGCGCTCATAAAGGAGAACTAAAATATAATAACTAAAAGTAGTAAAAGAACCACTGCGTAATTTTTAACCCTCGACAAAAAATAGGGGTGTTATAAGTTTGACATGTGTATATGTAACTCTTAAAAGTAACTCCTAAACGAATGGACTGATTTCGATGCGGATCTTTTGTTTGAAAGCTGACGTAATCGAGAACGCTCTTAGATATATTTGCTCAAGATTGGTTCAGTTGTGTAAGAATTATGAGCAATAACTGCTTTATCACAAAACATTAAAATACCACATAAGTAGACAATGTCTAAAACTGACTTATGTTATTTTCAACCGACTTCAAAAAAGGAGCAGGTTCTCAATTTGACTGTATGTTTTTTTTGTATGTTTGTTACGCGATAACTCCGCCAAGTGTTGGCCGATTTTAAAAATTCTTTTTTGTTCGAAAGAGTATATTTCTGAAGTAGTTCCATATATTTTTTCCGAAAATGATTCAGGGCTTAAAAAAAAAAATACGTAAAAACCAGAACATCATCTAAATAAACGAATGAAAATTTCGTTTGTAGTTATCTGTTAATAGGCATTGTAGGCCACAAAAAATAGGAAAACTGAGGAAATAAATCATGAAGTTTTAAAATTTGCAGGATTATGTAGGTCCTCATGATTATAGGTGCGGGGTTCCTAATTTTCAATTTTAGCTAGAATTTAGTAGGCTGATAGATTATACATAGTTAGAACATTTCTTCAGAGTACTTACCCCTACAATCCTGAAACTATTAGAACTTCATAAATTATTTCCTTTTTTGACACTAGTTATCTACTTTGTGCGAACTATTGTTGGGATTGAAGTCGGTGTCTCGTACGTTTTTAACGTGGAAAATTATTCCATAGAAAAACTGTCATAAGCCGCTCTTAAACATTGTCCAAGTTGTAGTTTTTATTTTTTGTGATAATAGTGGTCATATTTTTTTAATTTTAGAATTATACATTGTAAAAGTTATACTGAAAAATTAAAATGCCCGAACCAACAAAGTACGAAACATAAAGTAGGTAAAACTGAGTAGAGGTAAAACTCGGTAACCTTAATGAAAGGAAGAAAATTAAATGCCCACTTTTGGTAACATAAGCTTCAAGTATCAAGATGAATTGAAATCAATTAATTTAGTTTGGAAATTGGTAAATTGCCAAACCAAGAAACAAAAATGTCAACAACCTGAACTGAATAGATTTCTAAACTACAAGTATAAATTAATTTATTACTTAAATTCTTCGGTTAAGTTACGAACTCAATGACTTGCCAAGGAGTTAAATCATAGAAAGAGAAAAAGTTTTATGAGTTAAATGAAGTAGAAATGAAAGGATTTTGATAAAACCTGTCAGTAACTCAGCTTCAAATGTAAATAACATCTAAGAAATATTTCTATATATTTACAGATCATTGTTATTTTCTCTAGGTTTAATTTGTACCTAACTGAAATATAGTACGGAAAGTCAAGATAAAACTCTATCTTGTTAGATACATGATATTAAATCTCGCTCAAACTTGCTGAAAGCAGTATCTTGTCTTAGATATTGGCATGGACCTGAGCCTTTGTTCAACGTTCACGGTACAATGGCTCAATATTAATTACCTTTAGAACGTTCCAACACAGTACTGAAGACCGTACAATACCGAGAAATGTAGTAGTATCTAACTTTGAGCTTGAGATTCAATCAAGTATCATCTATGACCTTGGTCAAGATTGAGGTCAAGAGTTAATCCTTTTCATAATAAAAAAAAGTTGGATTTATCTTCTTTATCAACCCATATAAGTTCCACCGCGGGGTATGAGCCTTTCCTTTCTTTAAGTAGAGGGATTGTCATCGCCACGCCACGAAAGAGGGCAATCTCAGTTGTGTGTTTATAATGGTGTTACTGCTGCCCATTATGAGTCCTTGGTGGTTGAGGGCACGTAAATAACGTAGTCTTGCTACATCCATGAGGAAAATCGAGGCGGTTACACATTGTATTCTAATTTGCCGTGATACTGGCAGAACCCTTCCAATCTTTAAAAAACCCTTCTAATCTTAAAAAAAAACTATTAAGTTTTATATCTATCAAATCACAAAACGGAATCAACATGTAGGTAGGTAATCCTCTTAAAAGCTAAGCGCATTAATGGCAAAACAGGATTACTAATTTCTAGGAAAATATCCCTTTGAATCCGTACACCTGTGGGTTTTTAGTTGTTAGGACTTCCTTACAAGGATAGAAAGAATAGATTGTTGGGATTTATTACTCTGTCCTTAGTTCCTTACTAATATGATAAATGTGAAAGTGTGTTTGTTAGTTTATTTGTTCGTTTGTTTATCCTTCGTGACGAAGCAACATATCATCATGATTATTGTACAGACATAGTTAGAGGGCTGATAAGTGACAAACTTTTCCACATGAGCCAAGAATGTTTGTCCTTTTTTTAAATTTTTTTCATGCTATTTGTGATTCAATCTTGATCACGGCTAGAGCTCAGGGGCGAGATGTGGTTGAGGATTTAGCAAGCTCACCCAGAAGAAACCTATTCAATTGAACGAAAAAATTTGATGACTTATTATTATTACCATTTAGAATTAAAATAATGATTATGATACACTAGAAAAACTATGGAAAACGCACTAGGAAAACACAAACTCAAACTTAAAAGTGTTTATTTCATTAAACATATAAAATGTTGCTTAAACACGTCAATATAGCGAATTACTTAGCACTTTTGATTTTGCGCCTAGTCGCAAAGGTGCAGTCTTCCTCAGGAGAAGAATCAGAACAGAGCAAACCACTCACATATTTTTTACACGATATTGTTATCTGCAGAATCCTTAGTAACCGAGAACGTGGTATCGGGTCGACTCACATGGAGGTGGCGCGCGGCGGCCGCAAGCGCACGCGCACGGCGGCGGTACGTGCGCGTCCAGAGCGCGTTGAGGGATGCGCACTCGGACTTGGCTGCACTACACTTCGCCAACTTCTTACAAGACCCTGAAGACACCGATACGTCTGAGACTCAAGAACCTGGTAAGGAAATCACATTAAATGTTTTTTTTTTTTTTTTAAGTTTAAATGTTTAAATGTAAGCGGTTATAGCCCAGTTGGTAATGAGCCAGACCTGTAGTCGGAAAGTTGCGGGTTCAAATGCTGGTCTACAATAATTCAAAATTTGGAAATACGTGGTATCCCTGCCGTACCTAACTATGACAATCTCCAAATCAGCAAATAAATATGAACAGAAATTAGAGTACGGCAACCTCAAAAAAGGTTATCATCAATGGTCGTCATGGTAATATCCAAGTTGCATTTTTGTTCCGGAGGTCTTGGAAACTAATCTTCTTTGAATCAAATGGACCAGTTGAAAAATCATATTTTCATTGATTTGTAAGTTGATTCTGGGTATTTATGAATAACTAGCTTTTCCCCGCGGCTTCGCTCGCGCAAAGAACTCTTTTAGTCACCCGTTTCATTCTTGACGCTTTAGAGGATGATTTTTGAAAAATAGCGAAACACGTGACCGTTTATTTGCTTCGAGGTATATCTTGACGAATTTTTGAGTCAAAATGTGCAAAATATTTTTTTTTTCCATACAAACTTTGAACCCCCATTTCACCCCCTTAGGGGTAGAATTTAGAAAAATCCTTTCTTAGTACTGTAAAGTTCATCACCATTTTGGGGGGTAGGCTATTGAGGTTTGTGGCTGCAAAATAAATAAGCAAAACTTCATGTTTTTTTTTTAATTGAAGTAAAAATAATTAAATCTACTGGTGTCCTGTCTATGGCCAAAGGTAATTTTCATTTCTAAATTGTTATTATAATATATCAAAAGATGTAAATATTAATTGAGTACAGGTACAGTTTAGGTAATACGGACCTAAATACCAGTAGAGGGAAGTCCACCGAGACTGGAAAAGCAGTCTGCATTGCTGTGCTGTCATACAGCATACACAACTATAGATATTGATTGATTTTATAACATACTAGCTTTACGCCCGGGACTTCGTCCCCGTGGGAATTTCGGAAAACTATGTAGCCTATGTGTTAATCCAGGGTATCAGCTACCTCCATACCAAATTTGATCAAAATCAGTCCAGCCGTTCTCGAGTTATAAGTGTTGTAACAAACACGACTTTCTTTTATATATATAGATATGTTTCTATTTTTAAAAAAAGTAAAGTAGTCTTTACTTTTTTTAAATAGAAAAAAGTAAAAAAAAATCAGTTATATAACACCAATAATAAAAACCTTGTTCAGTTCGGGTTAGATGGCACTTCGTGAATTGTCCAAGAATATCATTGAGATATAAGTACTTCGTAATATTACCTCAATGAAGAATATACATTATTTATTTATATAAATTTAATATCAATTATTATAAACAGAATCAAATGTACCAATTTAAAGAAAAAACAGGGCGTTAACAGAGATATCCAGCCATAATTGGAAAAATACGCAATTTCTTTAAGGATATAATTTACAGAGTTTTCAATTTCCGAGCTCTCTTATCTTTCTTATCTTTACGTCATTATTTCTTTACCCTATTTTTTGCTTCATTACTTCGAAAATGCTATTTAATATTTTTTGGTCGTTTATTTTTCTGGTTCTTATATTTCTATTAGGGTTGTTCCGGGTTTAAGTTACAAAAGAATAAATTGAGAACACGATTTCAATAAAAAGTCCACGCTAACGCAATTTTTTTTTGCCAATCCTTAAAGGTCATGCTTTCTTGGTTTTTTTTTCAAATGTGTCATGAAAACTTAAAGCTCTGAGAAAATAATGTTTACGTTGTAGTTATAATATACTGTTTATTACAAAAATGCACAGTAAAAAAAAGGTACCGAAATATGTTTTAAAATCGTTTAAGTCACTACGTTAATTTTTATCTAATCGCAGCTCGATTAATTTTAATTAAAATGAAACATAAAGCACAATCAACACAAGCATATCACTCATTGTGCCATTGTTTAACTTCGAAAGGTCACGAGTCACTTGCAACCGAACAATAATAACACAATTTGTTTTCCCACGTCATAAACGCTCCCCATCAATATTCGATGTTGTCCATCTATCTTCCGTCGGCTTATTTTCCTACCTCAGGGGTTCTTATCTAGTGGTTCGGTGAACACAAGTGGTTGTGACGGCTCTAACATATTGATTCATACTTTTAAATATGAGTTTACATACTTATTCATATTTATAATTTAATACACCTTGTATAAAGGCCCTCCTGTTTTGCTCGTGTCATTTTTTAATTTGATAAAGCAGGATTTTTATTCTGAAAAATCAATATAATTTTCTAAGATTTTTATGTATTGCTTTTGCCCTGTTATTATTGAACAAAAGCTTGCCTCGATCTTAAGGTTAGGGTATTTTCTCTTTAACTTCTTATATTCGTTTTTTCAGTCAAAATTCCTGACGAAGCCTCAAATGAGGGTATAATCATTAAGTACGTGATCCCATAGTCAAGCAATGAGGTAGTCTATGGTCCCTGACAAAGACAAGGTTAAAAAACCCTGTCCTTACTCATTGATCATTTCTGAAGAATATCCATCAAATAGCCGAGCCTTGCTACATTAAAATAGTGTCCATAAAAGAGGCCCAAGTCACGCAAGCTTTTAGGAGCCTTTCTTTATTAGATTCACGTCTATAGAGTCCTTTTAAATGATTCAAAGGCCCAGCTTTAGAGAGATTTTATCGTTAACAAGCGTGTCCGGACACCTTTTATCGTCCGATTTGTATGGCCTTTCAAAAGGACCGGCGGATTTTAAATGAATTAATCGTGATTGAATTTTTTCCGCACTCTCGCTGTGTGCCTAAGCAGTTTTTGATTGCTTCCAGCTGGTAGTCGAATTTCGAACACAATTATACGTAAATGATTCTTATATGAAAATAATTGGTTTTAATGTTTTTTGAACTCCGTAGTCAACTAGTCATCTACAAACCCTTATACTTTCGCCAAGTATGTCTGTTCATCTTGTCTACAAAGATATGTACAACAAAGCTGAAATTTAGTAGGGCAATACGAGTACATATTAATCTCGTCGACCAATTTGTAACATAAAATATTTAAAAAAAGCATACATTCGAACATAGAACCTCCTCCTTTTTTAAAGTTGGTTAATAACAGGAATGGATCATGGATCACACAACTAATGTAGAAAGGTAAGTTGTAACAGAGGAGAGTTGTTACATCGACGATTTTCGGGAACCTATTAACTATTAGCGAGCTCGCAACAGCGTGTGTTTGTTAGCTCGAGACTTGAACTAAAAAATTCGCGCTGTTGCAAGCTCGCTAGCAGTTAATAAGTTCCAAAAAAATCGACGATGTCACAACTCCCCTCTGTCACAACTAACCTCGGTCTCCCCAAATTGGTACATGGTAGCACTGCACTGGGGACCGAAGTTAGTACCTATCGCTTCGAAGTCCGACCCGCTATCCGTTAGACCACCGACGCCCAGAATCATTTATCCATTTAGGCAAATTCCAAACATAATTTAAATTATTTATTTGTATTTACAATCGATGTCTCTCGAATGGAAAAGGTAAACATGTTGGATATTGACCTATAAACACATTCAACAGCAGTACTTACTCGGTTGATTGTTATTGTATTGCAACAAGTTGTTCTCACAATTAGTTAATAACTTACTTTGGAGTAGCGTATCGTGTTTGTAATGAAGATCGTCTGCCAAGTCGTGTGGTTCGTATCGTTATTCTGTCTAGATAAGGGAATACGAGTACAATGATTTAAAAAAAAAAAAAACGCTACACACTCAAAAGCCCACACTAAGGTTTTTCCTTGTGTCGTGGGTCCCTTGGAACACATAAAGACAGACACATACACCCATGACCCGAGAACAAACATCTGCTTTTTACACAAATATTTGCCCCGACTGGGGATCGAACCCAGGACCCGCCGATCAAGAGGCAGCGTCACTACCACTCGACCAAACCGGCCGTGGATTGTTTTTTACATTCTTGACTAATTTTAAATCTTCACTTGTACGAATGGTAGTGTAAATATTTCCACGTAACAAAATTGGGCGATTAAAATGTTGCTTTTATAAGCATTTCAGAACATTGTTCTGTAAGTCTAAGGTTCGTATTACAGAACGCGACTTAGGCTCTCATCGATACTTCGTTTTTGTATTTCTGATAGTGACAGAAAGAGACAATCTATACTTAAGTATATATCAAGACTTGAGTCTCCTTCCATAGACCTACGTATGACCGATTCTTGTCATAACCTGTCACTGTCACCCATCTGTACAGAGCAAGGACCGGTTGCCATAACTTAAAAAAAAAGATAGACACGATATATCCAATACTCCAAAATATCGGTCGTTGAACCCTTCTGAAATAAGATGCCACTCAACAGATCGTTGATCAATGAATCTCGTTTCAAATAATGTTCTAGAATAAAATATTAACTTAAAACTAGTTTTAAAACTAGATTCACGACCGAGACGCCTTCAAGAATACGGTCCTTACAAAAGAGACTTAAAGTTTATTGTACACAGGACAAATCACAAATATTTTAACAGACAAATAGAAAAACGAACACAAAAGGCACAGAAATTAAGAAATTTCTTCCAATGACTTACAAACTCGTGCTACGCGTCTGTCTTATCTATTTATCTGCTAACTTCTTCTAAACCACCGTATACTTTCCCGGAAGGTTTGTACATATAGTACACCCTTATTATATATTTTTGCAACCGTGCAAAGCTGAGGCAAGTAAATAATAAAAACCGATGTTAAGGTATATTTAACTCCAAACATTCGTGACTTATTGACGGAGATCCCAGGGCCGCCAGACCTCACTTATTTTCTCATAAACCAAATGTGTAGGAAATAGCAGTGCTAGTACGTACTAGTAATGTATGAATACCAGCTAACCTGGACCGGCGGCCAATTTTCAGCTATCAGGTTCTGAAGGTACCTCCAAAAATTACTCACTTGTCTTGAAGTCTGGCTGCTAATGTCATAAAGAATATAATTAATTAAATATAAAAATTAATGTTCAACACCGCCAGACACTCTCGGTCGGCTGAAATTTTTGCCAGACGCTTTACAGTTCGCAAGCAAATTATGCGAGTATACCTACATTCTGAGCCGTGATTTGTGTATATGATGTTTAGGGAACTATAACAATACTTTTTATAGCACCTAGACTTCAAGACAAGTGAGTAATTTTTGGAAGTACATTCAGAACCTGGTAGCTGAAAATTGGCTGTCGGCCCAGGTTAGCTGGTATTCATACATTACTAGTACGTACTAGCACTAATATTTCCCACACTTTTGGTTTATGAGAAAATAAGTAAGGTCTGGCGGTCCTGGGATCTTGGTCTATATTATCTTGTAACTTTTTTCTAAAAAATGATAATGGTCTTGTATAAAAGAAGTAGCACAGGTGTCTTTTTACGTTATTAGACTTGTTATCTTAATGTTTGTTATCTAAGATTATTCCTATCGTAAAAATAGTTAAAACGTCATTGAAAATACTGTTAATACACTGTTTTTGAGAAATAAAGAATTTACATACATACATACAAATAGTTCCTTGCCTGCAAATCCGTTTGCTTGGCATTCCCGTGGTTTACAAATGCTTATTTGGTATTTTGAGGCGGACCGCAAACTGCGTACGTTCGTGGTGCGGTCAGATTGCCTGAGACCGTATTTACATATATTTTGGTCGAGTTATCTAGACTGAACCAAACTACATGAAACAGATGATACTTTTTACTATATATAAGTTATAGAAAGCTAAGTTTTAAGAAATACTAGAAGGAGTTGTCTTAGATTCGTATAAAAGCACGCGACTCTTTTATAAGTAGCAGTCGTCTTTGTCATTTTGATAGTGGGAGAAAGAGACAATCAATACTAAAGTATAGATCAAAACTTGATACTCCTTCTGTTATACGGGCCTTAGATTTGGAAGGAGTAAAGAGAAAAAAGGCCTTTGCCCAGTAGTGGGACACTGAAATAATAATATTAAAAAAGTGGGTCTCGGTCACGTACTCTTAACATCATGTAAGTTTATAAACAAAGTTGGATTCCCAGATTTTCATTAACTCCCTTATCTTTTTAATGACACACACACTCAGTTGCAGAAACGTTAACTAAAGTTAAAGGTTCTTTAAATGTAATGCCATCCTTGCTTGCTTCAACAAGACGAAAAGCATCGACGGAAAGTGACACCAAGCCATTCAAAGTAACATTTACGTTTCTGAATTGAGTGATGTTCTCTTTTAGTGCTTATTTTGGGTTTCCATTTTTTTTTTGCTTACATATAAATGTTAAAACATTTCAGACATGTTTGATTTAATTGTCAGTTAAAAAATCTCTTTGTTGCAAAAATACGAAATTTTTTCTAATGCATATACCATGAACGACCTTTTAATCAAAATCGAAATCTAAATTTATAAAATGGAAGGTCCAGACTCACTGACTCATCAACACCCGGCACAAACTCTTGGACCTAGAAAGCTGAAATTTTGCATAAAGGTTCCTTTTATAAAAAAAGGCAAGGAATAAGGAAGGATTTTACGAAATTTCCACGGGAACAATGTCTCGGAAATCCTCCAGTTTTGTACAGATTTAGTAAATAAGGATTTAGGAAACTAACAAGTAGTGGTCTTTCAAGATTGTGATATCAAAGTCTAATCAGTGTTGCCAGGTTACGTGGAAGATGACGATGCTCTTCTGGACTCGACTCCGTTCCACTCCGGCAGCAGAACCGCCGCCGCCTTCACACAGAGGCATGTCGAAGAGTCCTGGCTTCATCTCCTGCTTGCTGGAGACTTCGCTAAGCTGAAGGACCTAACTGTCTGCAACTTTGACTTCTTGCTGGCTGCTGTAAGTACTTTTTTGGAATCTTGATTTTATATTCCACTTCGAATGTGTGTTAACTTTGAATGTGCAAGTTGCCAGCTATTTTCAGGCATATTGAAGCAGTCAGTAAGTGGGACGCGATGGTTTTGCTGTATTGTAGACAAAAGGCTGACAAACTATCAGCCCCAGCTGCGCCATTTTTACAACTAAAGCTATTTTTAAATTTATGACTTTAGATTAGTTAGTGAAAGGATATGAATTAAACAACGTAACTGAACAAGTTTCTAAAAGAAACGTAGGTTGACACATTCCAAAAATTTTACGCCCCTTCTTACAACTTGAGTGATCAGCATAATTACACACATCAACACTGTCTAGGGATATTGCACGATTTTTCATACAACAGAGGTCTGTTTGAGAAGCTATTATAGCATACTCGAGATACATGGAGGTCTATAATTTTCAGACGAGCCAGTGCTAAACTAGAATTTTCAATTCTAGTCAATTAATTTGGTTTTACTTGAAATTTGTGAAAACGTGACGGAAACAAAAACGAAAATGCACTTTTTGCCTGCTTTTTGTATGAAAATGCTCAAATTTACGCAATTTATTTTTTCATTTACGTCACGTTTTCACAAATTTCAATTAAAATAAAATTTATTGACCAGAATTGAAAATTCAGCTTTAGCACTTGCTCGTCTGAAAATTATAGTCCTCCATGTATCTCGAGTATGCTATAATAGCTTCTCAAACAGACCTCTGTTGTATGAAAAATCGTGCAATATCCCTAGACAGTGTTGATGTGTGTTTATTAGTTAATTTTTGAGAATTATGGATATCCTGGGGAATGTTGTTGAGTTTTATGAATAGCATCATCCCCTAAAATTTCGTTAGCCAATTTAAATAACAAACAATTCCATTTAGTACGATTCCGCATGCATGCATACCTAACCTAATACCTACCGCATACAATACCTAACGCGTCAAACTAAGTTTGCACTAATTATACGTCTTTTTCGTCTCATGTCTACACATCAACTTTATCAAAAAATGCCAACTGCAAAAACGGGTTCCCGACAGAAATCCACATTTCATTTATAATTTAACCGTTGTCGGCGGCGGCGGCGGTCACGTGAACGCGGTCAGGGTAACCCGAGCGGAAATGAACTGGCATTCCCGCTATCGCACAAAGCTGCCTAATACAACTACCTATCTTATAATATACCTGTGTGGAAATTCATGTCATATTTTTTTCATGAGAAGTACAGAATTTTAGACGTGGCAAAACGTATGACCTTATGTATAGTTGGTTTCTTCAATAGATGTTCACTTTATGTATATTCTTTGCCAGTGATAGGTTCGCCTAGAATGAACTTGAGTGCTAAACTGCTAGTCTTACATACACACATGACATATTTTTGTCTTGTCGATATCGTATTATCTATTCCGTGTTAACACTATGCGATAAAACGGAGCGATATACATACGACTCAATTATGTCATACGTCTTGTATCATGCATAGATAATTCCTTTTGGGATAGGCAAAGCATCTTGTGGTTCTACAGCTGTTTGAAACCGCATATTTGACATACATTTCTGAGGGTTATTACATGTAACATAAGTATGTGATAAGAAATCAGAATTGTATCCACATTTACAACAAAAACCTCGTATGTGTATGGGAAGAGTTGGGAGCTTGCTCGTTTTAAGTTTTTCTTTATCCGCGGTCCGGCGTAATTCTTGGAAAATCTTAGATAAATCCAGATGTTTTTCAAATTCAAAATGGTTTTATTTCATATAACATTCAGGATGTTATTTAAAATAAGTCAAAATTACATAAAATACATTCAAACATACATTAAAGGATTTAAATACATACACATATACTTTTGACCCTACTGACTCTACCTATTCGCAAAGGTGCAATCTTCCCTAGAGAAGAATAGGCAAGAAACTCCGACGGTGTTCTTTTTAATCGCATTAAAATTTTTCTTATTTTCTAGTTTGACTAAATCTGAAATAACTGAGCTTATCTGTTTATTCCTATGGCTGCTTGTCTGATAGATAATTAGAAATACTGTAATAGCCTTTTTTGCAAAGTTTTTTTGCAATTACTGTTTTAAAATACTGTTTTAAATTTTTGCTTCTTAGGTCCAAACGGTGACGATATCGTATCTCCGCTGCATCCTGGAGCACGTCCGCTGCTACATCCTGGACCGTGACGTGGAGCTGGTGTACGGGGCCGTGCGGAAGGCCAGCGACATCCTCACCAGGGACCCCATGCAGCTGGGGGCGCAGGTTGGTGATCATCATACACCAGTGCTTTTCAATCTTTTTGAATACGCGACCTTTTTTGAAGTAAAAAAGTTCGGGCGACATCCTAAGACCCCCGTAGGCTAAATATTTGACCTAAGTCGGAGATTTCAAAACGTAAATAAAGAGTTTTCCTAAGGTAAACGCGGACGTTGAGGGGCATTATTATACAGGTGCATCTTTTTCACTGAAATAGTGCTGTTGTAGTGTAAAACTCATAAACAATTGTCTTTTTATTTTACACGTGGTCCCCCTTGTAGGACTTGACGATCCCCCAGGGGATCGCGACCCACAGATTGAAAACCACTGTTATAAACCATGAACCTTAGTTGGATGCAAATTGAGAAAACCGACTGTTCGTCTCATTTGATCTTTTCACAGCTAGGTCCCATTATTATTCTAGGTACGCATGACCATGTTTAAAGTTTAAGTTTAAATTAAATGTTTTTAAAAGTCACAAATAATTAAGGGGACTTTAAAATTTAAGTTATAATTTAATTAAATGTTTTAAAATTAATAAATAATTTAGGGGACTTTTTGATATGTTGATCAAAAAATCATGTTCAATTCAATAACCTTCTGACCAAAAACATTGCGATTTCATGCATTTTAAGCAAAAAAGTTTCAACTGATCATAACAAAAATAAGAGGCTATACACCCAAAAGATCTACATCAACCTTTCCCTTGTGTCGTGAGATCCTTGGAACATACATAAAGACAGACACAGACACCCATGACCTGAGAACAAACATCTGATTTTTGCACAAATATTTGTCCCGACCGGGATCGAACCCAGTACCCACCGATCAAGAGGCAGTGTCCCTACCATTCGAACAAACCAGCCCTCAAAGACTTTTTACGAAGGTACCTTAGACGCACCGAGTTTGCTAAGGGTTAAGTGGTATTTGATCACAATAAGGCAAAAGGTTGCTAAGTGCTTTAATTAAAGGAACAGCGCTAATTAGACACTTTAAAAGACGTTGAAGCGTAATTTCTAGAGTAGAATTGAACTTTTAGCCGAGTTTCTTATCAAAGTGAGTAAAATAATTCCCTAGTTTTCTTTTAGATTTAAAAATACATATAAAATACATATAAAGTATGCATAATTGTTGAAACATCAAAATATTAATCGAATCAGAAAACTGTACGATCAAAATTATTATAAAACAACATTATTTCCCTTCTTTATCAATTTATTCCACTGACGTACAACGTCCATTAAATCCACCCGCCATCAGCCGTGCTGTCATTTCCAGAAGCCGAGGGCCCATAATAAATAAACCTGTTTTATTATTCTACAAAAGACTCTCACAAAATATGGTAGAAATAAAAAAGCGCGCGTGGAGTGTTGCATAAAATATGCAGTCGAGTGGCTACGTGAGTGCTACAAACAAGCTACGACTCGTAGCATCGTGCTACGAGAGTGGTTGCAACTGTGTAGCTGTGCAAATGAATATTGTTTTGTTTTTTCTCGAGTACTTAATTAGCTGGGAGCTTTTTTCGGTGAGAATGTAGCATTGGTCGCATATGATTTTTACACTATGCAAATATACTATACGTCAATAGATCTGCAATTTTTATACTTGTATAAATGTAACCTGAAAATGTAACCTTTAAATTACATCTCAATTTATTCTGAATCTGAGGTGTCGTCCTATGGTCTCATGCGGTGTGTTAGGCTCTGTAGAGGACAGTCTGGTTTGCCGCCACTCGACCACCAGCTTGCTGTATTCCGTCGGTGCGTAAGAGGTTTTCTGGCTTACTTGCTCCATCGTCGAACTCTATTACCTTAGGCAAGATCGAGGTCAAGAGTTAACCCTTCACAATAAAAAAAAACTCGCAACTTTCAGATTAGACAAGGTCATCACCGACTAAACTATCAGGTCAATCTTTCATCTTAATATTTAGACCATTACCATAATTGAGTTATCTGATCTAAATTCCCCTAAAAAATCGTCTCTAAAACAAATTGAAAATACATTTAAAGTAAATTATTCAATTCTTATTCAATTATTCCAAAAACACTTTAAACAATCAGCGAGCACAGAATTGCAAATGAAATTGAAACAATTGTGCTAATCAAAACAATTTAGTTAAGAATATTTAGATAATTGAAATTCAGCTGAGACTTGACGAATCGTAAGATACTCGTTAATTTAGACAATGAAACAATAATCCTCATAAAATATTAAGACATATAAAAGTAGGGGTTCCAAATCGTCATCCTCGCCTCTAGTGGTGCACCCTGCTGATCAACGGACGAGGTCTGGCGTATTACAACCCGTAAAGTATTCTTTACTTGATATTCGCGACTTTGCCATTCTCTATTTTAATTCCTATTAGAATACTTATTGGCAAAAATTAGGAGTGTGGATGCCATTTTCCAAGAACTTTTACATTATAAACGTGTGTTTTTTAAAAAAGGGCATTTTCAAAATGTTCCATTATTTCAACTTTGCATACTTAGGCAAAACCTGATCACAATAGTTACAGTTTTATTATTATTACTAGTTTATTTCGACGCATAAAGCCATATACGTAAAACACCTAACTCAATATATATCACTTACTCAAAATACACCAAAATCGATTTCAGCGAAATACTAACTACGCACACCACAAAGATTAAAAGTTCGAGACACTTATTCACAGTTTGAAAGGCACTAAAACTGTGATTGCTTTGATTTGACAGTGTTGACGTGACACTAAGTCACTGTCAATCAATAAGCTTAACCCGCTTTCTAAGGGTCTTTGGCGGGAACTCGGCGAGGGTCGTTGCTGTGTCGATTGAATTGTTTAACCCGCAACAAAGAAGGGTGTTAAAAGTTTGATGTGTGCATCTGTGTGTCTGTGTGTTTGTTTATGGCATCTTAGCTCCTAAACGAATGGACCGCATCAAAATCCGTTTTTTTTGTTTGAAAGCTGATGTAATCTGGGTGGTTCTTAGCTATATTTGATCAAAATTGTATGATTAACTAGCTTTCCGCCCGCGGCTCCGCCCGCGTGGACTACAGGTTATATATAAACCTCACGGAGCCCGAGACCTTTCCAACGAATGCAAAACCGTGGAAATCGGTTCGTGCGTTCTGGAGTTATAGCGTCAGGAAGGAAAACCCGACTTATTTTTATATAGTAGACTAGCTGACCCGACAGACGTTGTCCTGGTTTCTTTTTTTTTAACTTTCTTAATTTTTTCTTTCATAAAATCCTTCTCCTGATAATAACGAACAGAACAAAAAAAGAATTAGCGAAATCGGTCCAGCCGTTTAGGCGTGATGCCGTGACCAAGGGAAATAGGGATTCATTTTTATATATATAGATTGTATTACTTGCCGAGTAAACATTTTCAATACTATTAACAGAATTTCCAAAATGAATCACCTCCCGTCATAACGCTCGAAGCGTTTTGTAATGTCACGTTAAAGGCCTTTTAACGGCCCAAATAAGCCTTTGTGGTCTAACTTCACTAACTGACAAATTAGGTTTACAAGCTTCGCGGTGTAAAACTGCGCCTCGAAGCTCACTAAAAAGCTTTTATCTAGTTACTGTGCTTGGGCAGCTTCGAAGGGAAAGTTTTAAAAATTTCATTTGAGAAATCTAGAACAGTTTTAAACTACTCTAACTCTCCCAAACGAGTCTCAAATTGTACTTTATCTCACCGTTCTCAAATTATTTTTTTCCAAGTATGTTTAATTGTTGTAAATTTTTAATCATTGTTAAGGATCCTTACTTTAAAATGTAATAGGGAAAAATGCTGGGACAAAGGCAAAAAGCGGTAAGACTTAGCATAACAAGTACTTAGGAACTTAAATCACATAAATATTTATAATGTGTCACAGATATTAACGAAATTACTCCGTTAGTTGTCAGACCAGATTGTTTAATAGTTGGTCAAAAGTAAGGAAAAGTAAAAGATAATACGGCAACTTGATAGCAGTTTAATCATCTTACTAAGCTATTTGTACGCAATAAGAAGATCATGTAAGAAATTTCTTACTCTACAAATAGCACGAAATGCAACGATATAAATAAATAAAAATAAATAAACGCTACACACTCAAAGGCCCACACTAAGGTTTTCCCTTGTGTCGTGGGTCCCTCGGAACACACATAAAGACAAACACAAACACCCATGACCTGAGAACAAATATCTGCTTTTTACACAAATGTTTTCCCCGACTGGGGATCGAACCCAGGACCCGCCGATCAAGAGGCAGCGTCACTACCACTCGACCAAACCGGCCGTCCAAACCACCGCCAAATCTTTAAAAGTTATTTATTTCAGACATCAATATATATCCGTACTTGACATTACATAACATGTTGCATTATAATATTATATTCGTACACACGCTTACTAGTAAATGTAACCATTGTACTTAATGAAGCTACTTTTGTGAAATCTATTTTTTACTTTACGCTACGAGCGCTACAACTTCAACTTTAATGTAATTACTTTACTTAATTTACTGTAATTTATCACTTTGCAGACAGTTTGACATTCGAGATTTCTTAAGCACAAGGCACACTGTTAACGAGTGAAATTTGTAGCTGCAGCTTTAGTCCATTATTGGTTTTGAAAATGAAACCTATATTATTTTCGTGTTTTCGAGGGCCTGTTGGTCTGGGCTATTGTCAATTGATGACTATAGAAGTTAAACTAAGTCCTATGACGATCTCTACCGTTTGCTGCCGATAAGAAATAAAGTTTAGTTAAATAAAAATTGAATAGCTGTTAGTTTTCTTATAAATTAAACTAATGGAGTTAAGGTAAACAGTTCCACCCGCGGTGTGACCTATCCTTTATCGATAACAAGATTGATAACCAGTCACCAGACTCAATTTTGTTAAAAGCATCTTGTGATACATCTAATGGATGTCATAAAATTGATCCTTCAGTATCAAATGACTCTTATTTCAGAAAGTTAACTTTGTTTAGGTAATTTTCTTGTAATTTTAAATGACATCGATTAATGACGAAATAATTTATTGTTCGTAACTTAAGCATCCAAATTAATTATACTTTTTTTTTCACCCAAAGCCCAAATTATATTTTCCCCTATGGGCTTCTTGTTTTTTTAAAGAAAAAAAAACAAGCAACAACTTATTTATTAAACATGGTTAGAAACTTATCTTGAATCAGTCTGTATATGTAGATGTGTAATAGTATTAGAAGCTCTGAAAGAAATTAAATGTTTAGAAACAATAAGTGAAATAATGTTTTCTGTGTTACTGTGTAGAAATGTTTTGTAAACAAAGAATGCTCCTGGATTTCCATGACTTTTTTAAATCTATTATTTTTAAAGTTTCTTATAAGGCTGTCATGAGCGTAAATTAACGCTCCAACTTTCATCAAAATGGTGATAATCTGGCCTCATAAAAAGTGAGAGTTGCAACCTCTGCCTATTCGCAGTAAACTTCACTCACTTTTACGGTAGACCTTACAGCCCTAAGTACTTTATTCACTTTATTTTAAATATCAAAGTTACGTCTTAAAATTCCCTCAGTTAATTTATATTCGACCCATAAAAAAGCACACAAAAAGTTCAGCACGCTATGTATATGTTACTGTAACATTGTAAAGCCCGTAATATTGCAATTTGACTGAGTAAGATTATAAACTCTTGGTACTTTGTGAACTGCCCCAGTTTTTTTAACATAGACGGACTTTTTCTTATGATTAATTTAACCTAACGTAACCGAATCTAAAAAAGGCTAACCTAACCTAATTTATCCTAATTTCATACAGTCTAGTTTTGTAAATTTGTAATTAAGACAAATTGTAATATCGCGAGAAATTGTGTTTCACTAGTGAAACTGTAATACTACGGTTTTTACAATTTATCGGTAACAGATACAACCTGTTTATTCATGTATCAATGTGTCTCTCTTGTGCTCACTGGGCCGCGTAAAGGAATGTTCATTCGTGCTCCTCGACTTTTATTACTTATGTTATTTATTTTCCGTAGGTTTTGTCAACCATAATATGTTCTTTTCGCGTCTTTTTAACTCCTGACAAAAAAGAGGCATGTTATAAGTTTGACGTGTGTATCTGTATGTCTGCGTATCTGTGTGTCTATCTGTGGCATCGTAGCTCCTAAACGAATGGACCGATTTCGATGCGTTTTTTATTGTTTGAAAGCTGAATATATAAATTGTTACATCTTTGTGTTTGTACCATGTTTATTGCAAATAAATACCTATGATTATGACTATAACGTGATTGAAATGGTTCTTAGCTATATTTAATCAAAATTGGTTCAGCCGTTTAAAATATTCCTGTTTAATAAATTTTCTAGAATGTCCATATTTATTTTATTTACTCTTTGTTTTTTCTTTTCTCTCTCATCTAGTCAGTGCGAAGAGTTCCTTGTTGAATTTCATTTGCTAACTTTTTGGAATATTTTAAAGAATTCCAACGTTATTACTTAGTAAATTTAATTTTATCTGTTTGCCTAAAGGTCGCATTTTCATTCGAGTCAATTCGATTTATTTTTTCCCGAGAATATTTCGTTTATCATTCAGTTAGGCTGGAAATTATTTGGTCCATTGTAATATTGAACTGAGTGACAATAAAAAATTAGACCACCTCGCCGGCTTATTGAGGAGCTATCTATAGTATAAGCTTATGGGAGGACAAATACACACATCAACGCGGTCTAGGGATATTGCACGATTTTTCATACAAAAGAGGTCTGTTTGAGAAGCTATAAAAGCATACTCGAGATACATGGAGAGCTATAATTTTCAGACGAGCAAGTGTTAAACCTGAATTTTCAATTCTAGTCAACTAATTTTCTCTAAATTGATATTTGTGAAAACGTGACGAAACTAAAAAAAAATTGCCTAAATACGACCATTTTCATACAAAAAGCAGGCAAAAAGTGAATTTTCGTTTTCGTTTCCATCACGTTTTGACAAATTTCAAGTAAGACAAAATTTATTAACTAGATTTGAATATTCAAGTTTAGCACTTGCTCGTCTGAAAATTACAGCCCTCCATGTATCTCGAGTATGCTTTTATAGCTTCTCAAACAGACCTCTTTTGTATGAAAAATCGTGCAATATCCCTAGACCGCGTTCATGTGTGTATTAGTACCCATTCATCCTTCCACTATGATTAGTTTGTCTTTCAACGTTTATTATTAAACATGCTTTTCAATTATTTGTTAATTTTACAAACTTCACAGTGAAGGAGTTTATTGACGAGTGAATTAATAAAAAAAAATCTAAATCACATCAAATCTAGAAAAGAACATAACTAAGTCTTGCTTGAGGTTAACCCAGTAAGCACAGTGATTAATTAATTTTATTTATTTACTAGCTCTTCGCCCACGACTTTGTTTCCGTGGGAATTGTCCCGTTGGATTTTCATTTTTTTTTAAATATAAAACTGGTCGTGACAATAAGAAACACAACAAAAAAGAATCCTCCAAATCGGTCAAACTGTTCCCAAGTTAAAGATTCATTTTTATATAGTTAAAGGTTCAGAAGAAATAGGGGTTAATTTTTATATATGTATAAAGATTTAATAGCATAATGTCTAATAATTACATGTTTTTGAAATTAACATGGTAAAATACTAATAACCATTTTATACGAAAAAGATTATTATTTTTACATGATTCAATATTTTATAGTTATACGTAATTTTATTATGATAATAACTTAATAATCATTATTTGATTTTAATATTACTTCATCTGTAACGTATGTATTTACTTTCATTGACGATTTATGACTAAATAAAAATTTATCTCATAATAATAAAGCTACTTCTGCTACAGATAATAGCGTGGTTGCGTCCAGCGGTGGCGCGGCGCGGGGTGCTGGCCACCCTTGTGACGTCAGCGATGGCCTGGTGCGACGGATACGACAAGCCACTGCTCGTCCCGCTCAATGGATGGTGAGTCACCTTCGAAAGTTTCAAGATAGTTCTTTAAATAGAATAATTCTTCTTCTTATCGTGTAGGTATAATCAAGTGTTTGGCGAACATGGCTAATCCTGGTGTCAGAGTTGTCTAACCGCAAAATGGTCTCTGACTTGGTTTTAACGACTGTATTCAATCGACAATAGCCGGGACCGACAGTTTATCGTGCCTTCCTAAGCACGAAAACTATCGTGATAAATTACCACTTTGGTCACCCATCAGGTTCCCTGCCTCTGTGAATGTTGCTTAATGCATACTTCAGAAGAATAATTTAATGTTGCTTAAATTATTCTTCTGAAGTATGCATAAAGGATGGGGCAACTTAGGAATAAGTACTAATGTTGTAAATCTACCAGTGTTGACAGATTCAAAATCAGATTCATTTATTTGCATGGAAAATGGTAAAAATTGCAGTTCTACAGCATATATCACAGTATACCAATTTCTATCACTTAACAGTAACATGCAAACATTGAAGAAAATGTCTCTCACTTACAGGTTATATAAGAATAAATCTTCATTTAATTAGCTAGGACTGCATATGATGGTGGTCAAGAGCAAACAAATTATTAATTAAAAGACATTAAAAGTGCGATGGTTATACTTGGCTAATGAAAGTTATTGTTTACTTGCTTTTAACGCAGCTATTTATTCTGTACAAAAAAATAATGTAGTGGCTTTGCACAGGGTGTTAGGAAAAGTACTAGGACCTAAACTACATCCTTACTAATATTATAAATGCGAAAGTAACTCTGTCTGTCTGTCTGTCTCTCTGTCTGTCTGTCTGTCTGTCCGTCTTTCACGCCTAAACTACTGAACCGATTTTGATGAAATTTGGTACAAAGATAGATAAGAACCTGATAAAGGACTTAGGCTACATTTTATCCCACAGTTGGGCACGAAATAACCTGTAGTCCACGCGGGCGGAGCCGCGGGCGGAAAGCTAGTGATGTATAAATGGAATAAAGTCCGTTAAGAACATATTACAGTAGGTAAATGGCGTATGCTAAGAGAGTGATATCTCTCAATCTTACAATATTTTATATTGTTTTATTTTATCTGGGGAGCTTACAGAAATGTTTACAACACAGGAACTAATAGCTCAGTCTGTAGGTAGTTTTGCATTGCAAAAGGTGGCGTAGAAAATGTTTTGACACAATATTGTTTAGGTATGGCAGGTTAATAAAAATCCAAGTTCTCGACCTTGGAGGACCCAGGCGTTAGCCGCCATCTTGAATTAAAGGTGCCAAAATTAGGTATATTTTAAATAACTTCTCAATTGTTTACTAAATCACAAAAATGTATATGAAGAGTTCAAAGAAGACAAAATTGCCTACATTTTTTGCATACATGATTATTCTGTAAGTCTTATAGGTAAAAAGTTACAAGCTAAATTCGGAGTCTCTAGACCCAGCGGTTTGGGCTTTGCATTGATATGTCAGTAAGTTAACCCCCTTTATCCCCTTAGGGGTAGAATTTCCAAAATCGCTGATACACGTGTTCATTATTTTTTAATCATCAGCCTACATACGAAGTTCTAAGATCCTAACTTCAAAATTCACGGACTTTCATACAAACTTCCATCCCCTATTTAACCCCCTTAGGGGTAGAATTTCCCAAAATCGCTCCTTAGTGAATGCCTACACTACATAAGGTATCTATGTGCAAAATTTCAAGTCCGTAAGTCCAGCGGTTTGGGCTGTGCGTTGTGTATCCCCCAGTCAGTTTATCATTTTATATATTAGATTTTTGTAAATATTATTATTTCCGTCGCTTGTAACTTTTTACCTTTAAGACTTACAGAATAATCATGTATGCAAAAAATGTAGGCAATTTTGTCTTCTTTGAACTCTTCATAGACATTTTTGTGATTTAGTAAACAATTGAGAAGTTATTTAAAATATACCTAATTTTGGCACCTTTAATTCACGATGGCGGCTAACGCCTGGGTCCTCCAAGGTCGAGAACTTGGATTTTTATTAACCTGCCATACCTAAACAATATTGTGTCAAAACATTTTCTACGCTACCTTTTGCAATGCAAAGGCCTTTGCATTTCCCCACAGACTGGGCTATAAAGTAAATAACTAAGAGCTAATACCAAGCTTCCGACACACGCTTCAAGTGTACACGATATATTACAAAAGTATAGTTAGTTTTGTCTTTAATATAATACTCAGCTGTGTCCTTAAAGATAGATAGATGGAAAAGTACCTTAACTGACCACTTACCTAGGTAACTAATTTATATTTCTGGATCTAGTGACGTAAATATCTCATCTAGACTGGAAATAATGTAACAGTAGGCCAAGACTATCAATCTTTTCCTCCGTCACATTACGTCTACCACACTATATTCATGTGACAGCCTAAGGTTCGGAACACGTAATGTGTCATTCAGGTACACGTAACTCTATTTCTATTTATTATAGACACTATTTGTACCTATACTATTTTCAAGCTAGTCTGGCAAAACATCTTATTCAGTTTTCAAAACTCTATTTATTACTAAACAGTTACTCGATTACATAGTTTCTTCCATCCTTTCTTATAATGTAGGTATAATCAAATATGTGGCGAACTTGACTCACCTTGGTGTCAGATTTTTTAAGCCACCAAATGGCATCTGACTCAGTTTAACAACTGTAGTCAATCGACAACATCCGCGAGACCGACAGCTTAACTAACGTGCCCTCTGAAGCCCCTGTGTTTGTTGCTTGACTGATCGGATGAGATCAGCTAGCTCCGCTGGATTGCGAACGCTTCGAATTGAAAGAAGAATAACATTAAGTTATATTGGGGCTGTTTTGTGATGAGTCTTAACACATGCCAGGGCCTATTTGGACTGTCACTTTTAAAAATAATATGTTGTTTGTCATGCTCTGGAGTCTGCTGTCTGTCGTGCTCTATTAGCCAGGAAAATTAGTCAAATGAGGGTGAGAATCTCGGAATGAGAGATAGTCAGCTAAAAAAGTTGTATTAACCTTTATTTTAACACCCTAAAGCTTGTCTCAAAACCTATACATCGTAAGGTGTCCGCATCTACAGAAATTTCAAGGTCAAAGGTCAAAAAATCTATTTTTTACACATTTATTGCAAATATCTCATTTCCTATGGGTTTTATGATATTTTTAGTTATTATAAATATTGTAGAGGATTAAATTCTCTACAACTTTTGTCTAAACATTTTTTAATATCTTGAACCATTTTCGAGAGAGAGGGCAGAGCGCGCGCACTGTTTAAATCGTTATAGATCCTAAATGGTAACTCTAATTGAAAAACGATATGAGAAACCTAACAATGTTTTTTAAATACCTATTCAACAATACCCCACTTGACATAGTATACGCGGACACTCTACGATATGTAGGTTTTGAGACAAGTTTAAGGGTTTTAAAATAAAAGTTTATAATTTTTTTTAGCTGACTATCTCTCATTCCGAGGCGAAACCCCTAATATTCCTGGATTACTACTTAATTGGTGCTTGTAAGGAAACCAAATTGCATCTACTCTGACAGAAATTAGCGTTGTATACAGTTCAAAACTGCAGTTCACATTGGTGCAAAGTTAAAAATGCTAATGTTATTAACTAATTTGACTTATTTTAAGTAACAGACTGAATTTTCTATGAAATAAAGATGTTTTGATTTTAACTTTGACTTTTTGCAATAAGAAACTAATATAGTTAAAAACACCGCATGCGGATTTTGTATAGCCTACTCAATTCACCAAAATTAACACTACCACGTCCAAAACGCCAATTCTACCCATATATAACAGATAATATGGCCTCCATGCCATCGACACACAACTTAAGTTACAGAATCGGGGCTCAGAAATAGAAACTAAAGAAGTGGGATCACGTGGGAACTACAAATAAGGGAACAATTGGCTCCGGGCTATCCAGCCCCGTTGCGTTGGTTACATTCAATTTGCGGCCGGCACTTAGCTCGGTTGCCGCACCTGAGACGGGTTTGTGAAACCTGCTTAATTGAACTAGTGTTGCCGCATCGATTCTTTTTTTTTTGCTACGCTAGTAATTGATTCAATGTTTAGTATTAGATCTAAGGAATATGTTATTTGTGTTCTCCATACAAGCTTTTCAAAATACAGATTTTTCCAGTAAAATTTTTTTTGACTTTTCTTGGGAAAGTTACATCGAATTTAAAAAAATGTTGTGGGATGATTTGGGCAACATAATGCTAACTATGGGCAATTGGGCATACGTACTTAGTTTATTGAAAGCGGCTAGTGTAATAATGGTAGAGCAGAAATAAACATTCAATTAAAATGAAAAAAAAACAACTATCCTGCTAACATAATAAATACGAATGTTTGTAAGGATGGACGAATGTGTGTTACTCCTTCAGGCAAAAACTACAGGATGGAGTTTGATAAAACTTTGCAGTAACATAGCTTAGACAGCAAACTAACAAAGAGACTACATGATTTTTCCAAGTTTTCACGGAAACAAAGACCCGGGTGGAAAGCTAGTATATTGGTGTGGTTCACGGTGGATTGCTAATTGCGAACTCTCGCTGATTACTCTCCCATTAACTCCCCCTATGGTTCCGTAGGGTTTTCCGCCTCAGACCCTTCTCTACATTGAGGAAAATAAATCCGATTAGGTGTAGGTATATTGATCCTGCAAGTTCAATAGGCTGTTAATGACTCTACATATACGTTAGTTACTAAAAATCATTTTAAAAAACAAGCGTTTTTAAATTTTTTTTTTCTTCTCAGCAATCTATTATTTATGATACCGATATTATGGAAATGCAAAGTAAAATACCATAACATACCACGAGATGTGGTATTTAACTGCAATTTTACCATTTTCAATGCAAATAATAAATGAATCTGAATGTAAAATGACAAGGCCATGTTGTGCTTTCCGCCATATTGGATTTTGATGACATCACTAGCTAACCCTGCATTGTCATCCAAACTAAACGCGTATGCAAAGCTCAATCGATTGAGGGTTACTGCAATCAAGTTCAGTTACAAGAGTTGAGAGTAAATGAGAGTACTTACATACATTGAGAATAAATTAAAAAAACTTATTAAAATCCAATGAATTGTGCCTTTCGGCCGACATCAGCCTAGCGAAAACTGGCAGGACATATTCTACGATAGAAACAAGGCTAGTGCTGTTTGTTCACTGTACTGGCAAAAATAATTTTAGGGCATAAACCTCTCCATCAAAATATCTCACTTTACCAATTTGACAGAACGACATGAGAAAGAGTAATGCCGACTAGAGATATTGCACGAAATAATAATCTCATGGCTAACATTTTAGCCCAGCTTGAACTTAAAACAATTTTTTTACTATTTTCTTGTTGGGTGCAGTAAGGGTGCAGTAGAAAGAAAATGGAAAAGGATTGGAGTAGAAAGAAAATGGAAAAGACGCATTCTTACATTGACCCTAGATCTGTTTTTTGAAGATTATAATTTAATGGATTTATCAAATCAAATCATCGGTTCACAGAATATGAGTATAAAGATAGTCCTATTTAAAAATGTAGCTCTGTCATATTCAGCCCTCTACCTGGCATGCAAAACTTATCGATGGGTCTAAATCTGAATAATCACATCCTTAATTGTATCTAATTTCAAAAAAATTTATTATATTATTATCTCCATACAGGCTTCAACCTCCAATAGCTTCTACAGTGCGAGTGGTATCGGTCGGGGGTTCGACTCCCGGCGCAGGTGCCAGGCTGCTACAACTAGCTCCCTCTGGACAACACCTAGTGCTCGCCCCGGCATCTGGCGACCCACAACTTTGGCACGTCATGTCCAATTCCAAGGTCCATACATTCAAAGGTTAGTGAAACTAGGCTTATTTATCACACTAATACCACATTCCAATATACGTATCTTTCCATTAGCCAGATTTGAGACATATCCAACTAATAATATAAATGCAAAGGTTTTTGAGGATGTATGGATGTTTGTAACTCCTCACGCTCAAACGGCTGGACCAATTTCGATAAAGGGTAGAGAGGTACCTGACACCCTGGATTAATACATAGGCTCCATCATCCCAATTCCCACGGCACCGAAGTCCCGGGCGGAAAGCTAGTTTTTCATAAAAGTTTAGGCATCAAATCGTCCACGTTTAGTTAGGGTTTATTTTGTTTGGCAGACAAGAGGTCAACGCAACCCTTGTTCTAGTTAGCCGTGTCAACAGAGTTCTGCGGAATAGGCTTATTTTAGGACACGAAGGAACTAATTAAATAACAGGCAGGATGGGTCCAAAGATAACAAAAGGTTGTTGTGTAGTTTGCTTAAGGCCGTAAGCCTCTGTTAACCCTTCTTTGAATTACAGTTTCGACGGTATATGTAATTATTTTGTTTTTTGTTAGCTTACCAAAAAGGTGCTGAAAGCTAAAAAAACGTAAATCGGCACAATTTTGTTTTCTTTAGCGTTACTTTGATTCTTTCCTCACTTGTGAAGAATGTGAAGGGTCACACACGGTGCCGTAACGTAAGCGTGTAATAATGTAAGAATATTACTATGATTACTAAACAAATAAATAACTTGAAATAGTTAATCTATACTAATATTATAAAGATCAAAGATTTGATTGTTTGCATTGAATAGGCTCTGAAACAACTGGACTGAATTATTTCACCATTAGAATCCTACATTATCCGTGATGAACATAGGGTACATGATTTTTCCCGAATTCCCACGGGAACGAAGTCCCGGGCGGAATGCTAGTAAAATATAACTACTTCTGTTAGTTTTTCATAATAAATAATAATAATACGTTTGTTTCATTGGTTCCCTAAATAAAAATAGGTACCTATCGTTTAACAATCGTTTCATATTTCATTTACTTTATTCACTCTACAAAACGAGCAACAATTTTCCGCATAGTCGGCAACAGAGAGAAATGATAAAACAATTTAATTAGCGGTACACGCTCAGATTGAATTCGTTTATTGATTTATAGTTGTATGGATATGTAATTAAACATGGCTCTGTGAGAATTTAAGCGGCGGGTGAAATATTGTGTCCAGAACAGAGGTTTACTATTAAGCACGGCCGAATGATTAATTGATCAATGATTGTTATTAGTATTACGAAAGATAATGTTGTATTTATCTGTTCTCGTAAAACAAATGATCACAGAGACTGGTTTCTTATTATCCAGTCCTTTTTTTCGTGTTTTGTTAAAATATGTAGCGAACTTGATTAAGCCTGGTGTCAGAGTTTTCAAACCACCAAACTGCGGTTTAATAAAATAAGTGTTAAACTTTGTAAAAATATTTGAAAATAGATAGCCACAAGAATGAAATTGGTCCACAATTAGGGTAAATTTACAAAAGTTATTAGGATTACACAGGGCTTTAGGTATCTCTCTTTCAACCTCTCGGGTGGTTAATCAGTCCATGAAACTTAACAACTTCACCAAGGAAAATAGGTCATAATACGAAAAAAAATATAGTCAGAAAACACGTAGGGTCTTCCCACAAAACATTGTAAATACCTCTTAAATAATGTTTGACTTTGGTTTATGTGATACTTTTGTATACGCTTTACAATTTCAAAATTTTTAAAATTTTGGTTTAAAACCTCATCTAACTGTTTTTAGTAAGGCAGGTTATATTTACATTGAAAACCCAAGTACCATTTTATTGGACACGTATCGCTTAGCACGTATAATACACGCATAATAATTAAGAATCTATCAGCAAAAGTGCATGTGTAATTTGGCGTATACTCTCTTTGTAGAAAGGAGTAACTTAATTTTGTTTTCAATACATCTCATTTAGTAACAAAACAGAAAGCACAGATATGATAAAAAGTGCTCACATGGTGCTCTAATAAAGTGAATAAGTTCATTACCAGCAGACAAGGAACTTCGGAGGGTAATTGAATGAGGGAACCGACTGAAAATTAAAATTTTGTTAACAGGTCATTCAGGGAGGATCCTGTGCATGTGTGTGACTAGAGAGTCCCAGTATCTACTGACTGGATCCGAGGACACCAGCGTCATCGTTTGGGACCTCCACACTCTTGCTATCAAAACAAAAATACTGTAAGTCTTTCGCAATAGATCTTATTCTAAATTGGCAATCGGTTTATAGGAGATCTCTCTAAATAACCATCGGTGAAAAACCAGTGGCTGTAACACTGCCTCGTAATCGACGCTTTGTGTATTTCCTGGTCAAATATTTGGATGTTAGCATGTTTGTCTTTGTATATATCTCAAGGGAACCACGATGCAAGGGAAAACCCAAGTGGCAATGAGTTAGTTAGTGTGTACCATTAATTTATATCTCTCACCACTATCTTTTATTTATTATTACTGCTTGCAGTTAATGCTCTTTTACTACATAGAGGGGACACAGTTTGTTTCAAATAGTATCAAATACCTAAAAATAAATCGATAGTCAGATACGAGTTCAAATATGCCAGTTCCATTCCTTTTGTAAGAAAACATGTATTTTCGGTCTAATCTGTGTTTTTGTGATAAGGATACAAAAGAAACCTGTGTGGGTTTTTTTGTGGGGCTACGGCGTTGTTTATACAAAGCAACGTGAAATGGAACTTAATAGCTATGGAGCTCAGGTTTTTTGTCAGAAATAGAAGCACGAAGATCACCCGTCGCCTGGAGACGGAGCGATGGACGAAAAAAACCTTTGCTCCAAAAAAAGGTTAAGATTCATTTTACTTTGCTTTGATTGCCGCATCGCTGTGCCACGTCACTTGTGTATAAAAAGCGCCTAAGATTTTATCTGATTTTGCTTGTACAGAGAGCATATCGCGCCTGTCCTGTGTGTGGCAGCCATTGTAAACCGATCACTGGTGATCAGCGGGGGAGAAGACTCAGCCGTTATTGTCACTTCTCTCGTCGATGGGGCCTTGGTAAGTGTATATAGGTAAATAGGTATGCTATAGTCAAACCTCGAAGCTCCGGCGCTTCTAGGATAACCGAGGATAAACCAGTCACTCTGGGAAGAGACTGCATATCGACCTTTGACATATAGAAAACTTACTTGAATTGAACATATTAACGACCAGCCATACTTTCCTAATTGAGTGACTAATTTTATAAATTTCATACTTACGTACAGAGGCCAGCGCATCAGCTTACTCCATTTTCATTGCAAAACTGGTCTTATCACAACAGCATAGAGTACACGCGTGTGGTAGCCGGAGTTGTTGCTTGTGCCCGTACGTAAAATCTTGGGCTATATGGGACAGCCAAATAAAATTGTTATAATGTTATAACTATTTGTACGTAGCTATTACTAGAATTTAAGTAGGTGCTAAGAAAATTATGGTTTAGGCAACAATTTCTGTGATATGACTCTTTCGCGATTTAAAGTTTTAGTATTTAATTTCTGTGATAACAATTTGTTCTTTTAGTATAGGCTTGTAGTCCCTTTTTTTATCAGTGAAGTTGACTTATTTTATAGTTTCCGTTTTATATTAGTAATAGGAAACATTACACATTCTTAGTTTTGATATAAGTAATTCTAATAAAGCTAATACAAAGACTGTCTACGTGATGTTTTCGGCCAAAAAGTCGTTAAACTGTTAATAAGTCAACATATTTGACGCAATTGTATGTTGGTAAATGTTTTATTTGCTGCTCAATCGATATTCTCGGTAAATAGTATCGTACCTACATGTAACTAACAAAGTTCAAATTTTAAAATCATGTTTCGCTGCCTAAGTACATTAATTCATTCTGGAGAAACTTCGCTTCAGGTGAAGTAAACTCACCAGTGATGTCATAGAAAATAAACGTATCTAGGATCTATGGAAAAGCGAAAATAAAAACATTTACAGATATTTTGGAATATCTTCAAATGAAAAGGCATGTGTTTGGAGGAGTATAGGTGTATTTCAGAGTGAGTATGCGTATGTGTGTGTGTGTGTGTGTGTGTGTGTTAGTGGTGTTGCATGTGTCAGTGAAAATGGTACTGGCTCAGCCTATGTTGAGGTAAGAAACCACGACGCAGTTTTGTTAGTTAAATATTTTATAGTATTAACTAAAATCCACAGCTAAACAGAAGTGCTTATATCTATAATAGTATCTTAAAATTACTGCAAATTACGAATTTTAATATGTACAATAAACAGAAAATTACACTGCTTTAGATAAAAGAACAAAGTTAGACATATATTAGAAAAAATATAAAAACGGAAAGTTGCAAGCATCTGTAGTTCGCTGTCGCAAGAGTATTAAAAAAAATAAGCATATGATGTGTGTGTGGAGAGTGTATTGCGTTTGAGTGTGTGTGTTTGTTCCTACATGAAGGTGTGTGTGCGCACTTTTTTACAAGAACTAAGAATTAGTAGCGGATGCAATCGGAGTTTCGCCGTTTCGCCTGCTGTGATCCAAAGTTCTTCAACTTGAAGTTTGAAACCGCTTTGACTTGGTGTGTTACGTATCTCGACTGGGATATTATTGAACTTGCGTGGCTCCATTATCTGTACAGTCAGTATAGCTTTCTCTAAATATTCTATTCTATTCTACTCGTTAACTTGGCATATCCATATTCTAACTCAATTAAAGTACCTATACCAATACAAATCAATAAGTTTTGCGTAACAGTGTACGATATTTTTGCGTAACAGTGTACGATATTCATCACTAGCTTTCCGCCCTGGATTTTGTTCTCGTGGAAATTTGGGAAAATCATATTAGCTTATATGTTACGCGTGGACTACAGGTTATATCGTGCCCAACTGTGGAATAAAATGTAGCCTATGTCCTTTCCCAGGCTCTAATCTATCCCTGTATCAAATTTCATCAAAATCGGTTCAGTAGTTTAGGCGTGAAAGACGGACAGACAGACAGACAGACAGACAGATTGACAGACAGACAGAGTTACTTTCGCATTTATAATATTAGTACGGAAGTACGGATTCTAAAATCTAAGCTATATTATTGCAAAGTTTCATCAAAAGCCATCAGTTGTTTTTACGTGTAGGATTTACAAACATCCATCCATTCCCGTAAACATATGCATTAAAAAAATAATAGGATAGAACAGAACGACCCAATCTACGAGAATCTTCCATTTTTTCATGACATTTCTATAAGGTTCACTATATTGCGCTTCCCTCACCTCATACCCCAGTAACCTTCCATTAGGCCAGTAATTACTCACAAGATCCCTCTACTAAATTTGATGTAATTACTAGCACTTAAGTTTAACTAAGTATAATCACTACTTTGTTGTGGCTAAGTATTTTTGGTAGCAAGTTATTGATATTCGTAGACATTTTTAAATTTTAATTGAAACTTCATGTAAGTAATTTTTTTCCCTATCAGTACTTATAACTGAAAAGTTATGTTTTCATGCTATTAAGAAGATGACAGCTGCTTCTGAAGCGATAGTTATTGATTTCTATTCCTAGTTAGGGCTAAAATTTGTGTAAAAACTCAAATTTCTTTATCATAAACAAAGAGTGGACTGTTGGTAATTGGTAGGCTGATGTTAGTTTTCGGCTGGTTTTGGTCAATTGGTTGTTTGCATTCTGTTGGTGTCCTAAGGAACATTTATTTCATCTATTCATCCATTCTCAAATACTTTCACGTTTATAATATTATAACATTAGAAGGTCTAGTAGAACTCCCAATTATCATCTCACGCTCTAAGCTTGTTCAATCTCTCACCAACATTGTATTTTCAGGTTACAAAACTCGACCATCACCGTGGTCCTGTCACATCAGTGAAAGTGATCCAAGATGGAGAGATCCTAGTAACAGCGTCCCACGATGGAACAGTTTGCACGTGGAATGTAGACAACTTCACGCTGCTCAGCACTATCACGACGGGCGTTCCGATTCAGGCAATGGATGTTACTGATGATAATGTGTTTTTAATCACGCTACAGGGAGACAATGAACTTCATTTAAGGACATTTATCACTGGAACGCATCTACATGTGCTGAAGAGGCATAAGGCTAAGGTAAGGGCAATCATTGTTTTACGAAATTATTTTGAAACATATGTATAGAGAAAAAGAAAGAATGTGGCAGTTTTAATCTCTAACGCTAAATTAAAACATATAAGACACGTAGGTGCGTAAAAAACGAAAATCTAGATCGCTGTTTTCCAAACACATAACCTTATTTTGTATTGTATTAGCGTTTTAGAATTGGAGCTAGCTATTGTTAAGTAAAGCTTTCGGTTTTCTGTCATTACCAAACCTTCGCGTGCTTTTTGAACACATGGTGTACGAGATTTGTATCGCACGCGGCGTAAACAAGCACGCGACGGGCGGTACAAGAACCATGACTTGTTTTTTTTTTACATTTATTTTGATTTTACTTTCCAAGAAATGAACGGCTAAGTTACCTTGATCTGCGCAATTATAAACTCGGTGAAAATTATTACCGACATTTAACACTGCCTCGTAATTAAAATAAAACGAGCCCATTTTTTAAAAAGGCAATGAGAAGCTTTAACATTAAATTTTACAGGATTTAGGAAAAATATTGCTGGTTTTATAAAAAAAAAAACTTTCGTAAGCATTGTTGTAATTGAGTTTTATAATGGAATGTTGAATTAAAATATCGCTAGCAAAAATTTTAATAAATTAAGTACATGAAAATCCAAAGGATGTGGATCAGGTCACTAAATTAAAAAAGGTTTTTCTTTTAGCAAAATTTTTTCTGAAGAGTAAATTAACTTTTTCACTGCCAGTCACAATTAAATTTCGAAGCATTGTAATATACAGGGTGTAAAAAACAGCTTAAAAACTGAAACCCCGGACTCAGACAATCATTCTGAAAGTGGAATTTTTCTCCGGAATTTTTTTTTCATGTTTTAATATTTTTTGCTTAATTTTTTTATTATTTAATTAAATATACTCCATTTTGCAATAATAACAAACGTAACAACGTAAAACTTGAAACCCAGTAATGTACATCGCACAACGATAGCAGCGCGGCGCAAGGGGATCGCGCGCAGGGCGCTGTTTCGCGATACGTTGCGTAGCGCCAAAGTAGGTAAATAATGAAAACTCCTTAACATGACGTTTCCGGGAAAAAATAATTACCTATAGCTGATGATAGTTATGTGTAGAGTCCACCATTTAAGTTTTTGCTAAGCTGTCCTTTACACCCTGTACTAGATTCCAATTTCGATTATGTAACTTTATTAAATTAATATTTTTTCCGGATTAATGGTTTATATGGACTGATAATCCTTCTCAATCGCATTGAAAAGATTAATATAATAAGTTTAATTACGCAATATTGCCTGAATGTGGAAAAATTTTACATGATGCGGTACCACAATTCATGATATTTTAACAAAAAATCTATGTGTAATTAATAATTTAGACAACCAGTTTTGTCGATGGTAGTGGTGCTGCTGCTTGATCGTCGATTCTTGGATTCGATTCCTAGTTGGGGCAAATAGTAGTGTAAAAAACAGATGTTTGTTTTTGGGTATTTGTATCTTGTTGTATGTTATGAGGGACTCACGACGTAAGGAAAACCTTTGAGTGTGCGGCGTTTAAAAAAAAGAGCCAAAGTTCGCCTAACAACAGGTACAGTGAAGATCAAAATCTAAATCGTACTTTGAATCAGCGGTTAATACCTTACGCGATAACCAAAATCCCTTAAGAGAAAGTAATTTAATTAATTTCCAATCTTCCGTGGAAAACTTCGAAAACTTTTCTTAAACACTGAAGTGGCATTCAAAAGCCATTATGAGATCAATAACTGGCTCTTTGTTTGTTTCTACCCATTCGGCTTAAAAGTTACGCGGTTCATCTCCAACTTTCACTTTTAAGTTAAACTTTAATGAAGTGGTATTTCGAGTGAATAGGCTAGGCTTCGTCAGGTTCCTTAGGAAAAGTTGTTCAGTTTTATGAAGAAAATCACTCTTTAAAGTTGCGCTAACTAATTAAAACTCACCTAATATCTACATCTTCTTCTTCTTATCGTGTAGGTATAGTCAAGTGTGTGGCGAACTTGGCTAAACCTGGTGTCAGAGTTTTCAAACCACACAATGTCGTCTGACTTGGTTTTAACGATTGTAGTCAATCGACAACAGCCGGGACCGATAGCTTAACGTGCCCTCCGAAGCAAGGAAACGCTCGTGACAAATAGCTACTTTGGTCACCCATCAGGTTCCCTGCCTCTGTGTACGTTACTTAACCTTACTGATCGGTTAAGATCAGCGAGAGCCGCCGGGCTACGAGCACTTCTACATTACATTACAAACATTAAGGTATAATGACTGTCATTTTCGTAGCTATTTCTGCTACAGTTTTTTCCGCAAAACATTTCTGTGTCGCGTTTGCTGCCATAAATTTCCTTCAACTATGTTGCTAACAATAGGTGGCACAAAGTTAGTTGACTTTACTGCTCTTTTCGTTCAGCAGTTTTCCGACATTAAATTATTTTCTACGTGTTTTGTCCCCAAGTAGCGCAGGTGGAGAATTAGGTAATATTAAAGTTAACGCTACGTACGCCATGACTTCATTTACCGCAGGAATCTAAAAAAATATTGTTTTAAAGAGTATAGGTAATTTCTGTGAAAAATGTAAGCTTTCTTTGTGCCGTGTGGTGATCGGCTAAGAATAACACCACCCCATTTCTTTCCGTGGGTGTCGTAAGAGGCGACTAAAGAAACACAAATGAGATCTGCCTCCTATTAATCCACCCCAGGCAACGACACCTCAGTTTGTTCTAAACTGAAGTGGCGTCCTATGGTCTCATGCGGTGTGGTAGGCCCTGTGAAGGGCATTCTGGTTCGCGACCACCCTTCTACCGAAGTTTGACGCCAAACACCTTGCTGTGTTCCGTCGGTGCGTAGGAGTACCAGTGCCTTATTAGATATTTTCTGGGTTAACTCGCTCCATCATCGTACTCATCTATGACCTTGATCCAGATTGAGGTCAAGAGTTAACCCATCTTATAATAAAAATGTATAAAAAAGTGCCTAACCAAAACCCTTTGACTTAGAAGGCTGACATTTTGCACAGAGGTTACTGTTTTGATATAGATAAGAAATAAGACTAGATATTTTGAAAATCAGAAATGAGATAACCTATAGATTTGGAAACGAACTAGTAAAATTAAATGCAACGTCATCGTTATTCTGCTTTCTTGTTTCTCTATTGTTTTCATTGTATATCCCCCGACATTTAGCGCTTATAATGATACTTAACGCTTGACGGGCTAAGCCAATTGATCAAATATAGCACACCATCTCCATTAAACAAAAACAGCCACAAACAGTCACCCGGATACACACAAACTTATAACAACTATTTGACGGCCGGTTTGGTCTAGTGGTAGTGACGCTGCCTCTTGATCGGCGGGTCCTGAGTTCGATTCCCAGTCAGGGCAAATATTTGTGTAATAATCAGATGTTTGTTCTCGGGTCATAGGTGTTTGTGTTTGTCTTTGTGTGTTCCAAGGGACCCACGACACAAGGGAAAACCTTAGTGTGGGCCTTTGAGTGTGTAGCGTTTATTTATTTAACTCTTTCTATCTATCTATCTCTCACTCTCCAATATCTATCGAATCTTCCTCCTACTGACTACAACGAATTTAATTTTAGAGCGATTTCGATCTCAGAACTAAAAAAATGTATTCTGTCTATGAAGTCTGATGCTGAAGGCTTGGACGGTGTAAGTAGAAAAATGATAATGCTGACTCTTGAAACTGTATGTCCTATCCTCTGTCACATTTTTAATTTCTCTCTTGATACTGCTTCTTTCCCTAACATCTGGCGTCGTGCTTATGTCATACCCCTCCAAAAAACCCGCAATCCCTCACTTCCTTCCCATTATCGTCCTATATCTATCCTTCCTTTCCTGTCTAAAGTATTTGAACGTCTTGTGCATCAGCAACTCTGTAACTTTCTGCAACGCCATCAGCTTTTGAGCCCATTCCAATCAGGCTTTCGTCCGGGACACAGTACAGTTACTGCTCTAATTAAGGTCACGGACGATATCAGACTTGGTATGGAGTATCAGCTGTTGACTGTGCTGTGCCTCCTGGACTTTAGCAATGCTTTTAATGCTATAGATTTTGACATACTTTTGAATATTCTCTCCTCTTTAAACGTTTCTGCTTCTTCTCTCGATTGGTTTCGGGGCTACCTCTGTGGCCGCCAGCAGTGCGTTCGGGTTGATAATAATTCTTCATCTTTTACTTCTATCGAGGCTGGTGTGCCACAGGGTGGGGTTCTGTCCCCACTTTTATTTTCAATTTTTATAAATTCTGTTTCTGCTCTAATTTCCTCTTCGTTTCATTTCTATGCTGATGACCTCCAACTGTACTGTCAGGCTCCTGCGGATAGGATTGTAGATGCTATTTCTGCAATCAACAATGACCTCGCCAAGATTCACGAGTGGAGTGAATCTTTCGGACTGACGGTCAATCCATCGAAATCCCAGGTCATTATAATTGGAGGGTCAAAACAGTTGGAACGAGTATCCATAGGCTCATTACCCCCTGTGATGCTGAACAATTCCCAACTGCCGTTTACCGATGTTGTTAAAAATCTTGGTTTGCTTACTGATAGGAATCTGTCGTGGGTACCTCAAGTTGAGAGCGTTAGCCGCAAGATATTCGCGGTGTTCGGGTCCCTGAAGCGATGGAAGAATCTTCTTCCAATTACAACTAAGACGCAACTCGTCAAATCACTCTTGCTACCAGTTCTTGATTATGCAGATGTTTGTTATCTTGATGTCTCCGAAGTGCTGCTGAATAAACTAGACCGGTTGCAAAATATGTGTATACGGTTTATTTTCGGACTGAAAAAGTTTGATCACATATCTGAGTATAGGAAAAAACTAAATTTGCTACCTATTCGTCAGCGTCGTGAAGTACATGCGCTCATATTATTATTTAACATTTTAAATTCTCCCGTATCTCCTCCGTATCTTAAAGATAATTACACATACATAGGCGCCGAACTCACCCGTAATTTAAGATCAAAAAATGATAATCTATTAAATACTCCCTTTGCAAAACGTAACTACTTTTTTAATTCTTTCACAAAAATAACAGCAAGACTTTGGAATAACTTACCCCATGATATTCGCCACTCTAAATCTATTTCCACATTTAAGTCAAAACTGTATAAACACTGCCTTGAAAACTGCCATTAGTGCTTGTTTAAGTTCTCCCTTCGTTCATTCGCTGTGCTTGTAGACATAGTATATATATATATATATAAGTATATATATTTATATTTATATAAGTAGTCATATATGTATATATAATGTGGTATATGTAGTTATTTATTTATTTATGTACACATTGTATATTTATATATTATAACCTATATACATAGTTATTATATTCCATTAGTCTATTATTTTCTATAAATATTACTCTGCACTACTCTCGACTTCGTAAAGTTGTCCCTAAAACAAGGGTTGCCTGGAAGAGATTGCTCTTAGCGATAAGGCCACCTTTGCGCACTTTTTTTAGTTAAGTTTGTAAAACTTTTTTTTTTGTGACTGTGTGCAATAAAGAATTTCTATCTATCTATCTATCTATCTATCTTTTTTTGAAGGGGGTTAAAAAACGCGTCTTTAAACAATCAGTACAATTTTTAGATAAAATGCTTCTGCGTGGGTCACGATTCGTCCCGCGCGGCGGTGGGATGCGCAGACCAACGCATCTATGTGTACAGCCTACACAGCGCGCAACTCCTGCGCACCCTCGCCGCGGCGCACGACCTCGCCGCGCTGGCTGTCGCCGATCGAGACCACTTCTTATTGGCCGCTGGTGAGTTTATTCATAAAGTTTGTATGTGTCACCGTTGCATTGTCCAACCAGTAATATTATTATTTTACTAGTAAGATTATAATCTCTCGATACTTTGTGAACTGCCTCAATATTTTTCACATTGCCTGGCTTTTTTATAACTTAAATGCAACTTAACCGAACCTAAGGAAGCCTCATATAACATAACCTAACTTAACTGATTCTAACTTCATGCATAGTAATTTTACTGGGCAAATTTTAATATCGCGGGAGATTATAATTTCACTGGTGAACATTATGGTTTTTACAATTTTCCGGTGACATATCCATTTTATCCATTATATCATACTTAGTTAAGTAAAGTTATCTCCTTGTTGATCCAACCCAGCTGACTTATAAAGTTATATGGTTACTATAGAGGTTTTATCCTCTTCTGATAATATTCTACGGTGAAATCCTTTTCCAGATCGGTCGATAATCGGAAGTAATTTACTCCCGTTGCCGCTTGTTATATTATTTTGTCCCGTCTATAAAAAATGTGTCTATTTTCACCCATTGCCATATGTGCACTTTATGGAGGCTCACACTGTATATGAATCAATGAACTAACACTACTAATATACGTTTTAAATTACCGTTGTTACTAACATACTAATACGATACGTATATAAAATACTAACACACCATGTCTGAAATAAATTTATCATTGTGGAGGAACTGACACTGTCAGCCTGTGGAAAAAGGAGATCAGTTACTTTCGATACTATTTTGGAAGCATTCTGTTTAAATAGGCCCATATATAAATAATCCAAAAGGTGGTACATCGCATGCTTGGCTGATGAGATTTTCCGGCCACCAAAAAGAAAGTGGGGGACCACGAATCGGCAAACGTACGTAACTAAATGTGGTGATGATATTCGTAAGGTAGCGGGCAGGGATTAGAGGAGAAAAGCGTGCCATAAGAGAGGCCTAGCATCATCATCAGCCTGTGTCAGTCCAATGTCTAGCAATGGACTGACACAGGCTGATGATGATGAACTTAGATTTGACATCCCACACGATACCAAACGATCCTAGAAAAATAATATTTTGCCGCAGATAACGTTAACTTAAAGCACGATGTATTGGCCTATGATATAGCCGGTTGTTTGTATAAGTTGTTTTTTTGCAGGAGGTAATAGAGTCACCATCTATTCGTTCCACACTGAGGATAATTTAACTAATTTCCGACCAACTAAGATGATTAAACGACGCCAGACGAAATCCACTACCAACGTCAGTCTGCTACAGGTTGGTATTTAATGGTTATAATAAATATTTTAAAAAATACCAAAATTACTAAAACATTGATAAACTACTTGATGTATACAAGGTTAGTAAACCAACTAAATATTTAAATGATCCTAAAATTTCAAATCGCTTTCACAAAATTTACTAAAAATCGATTTTAGGCCGACAGGTATTATGCATACAAATATTTGGTTTGATCCTTTAAGAACATCTCCATTTCAAAAGGCGGGTTGCCACTCCCAGATTTCAGGCCTTCAGTAATGTGAAGTAAAATAGTTTTGATAGTGTGCAAACTATTGTGAGACATACATTGTACCAAAGAGAGCGGTTTGCAATTCATTATAATAAACTGTAATAAACCTTTTGCCATGTATACTAAAACCTGAATGATTTATTCAAAAACAGGCAGAACAAAGCGAATTAATCCCGATAAGCTGCCTGGAAGTGTCCAGAGACGGTCAGTTGGCCGCGAGTGGCTGTGCCCGAGGGTTAGTCCGAGTGTGGCAGCTATCCACCCATCGCCTCCAAGCTACCTTCAACGGCCACATCGGCACGATAACCTGTGTCACCTTCTCACCAAACAACCTGCTGGTGCTCACTGGCTCTGAGGACAGAACTGTCGTTGTTTGGCAGTTGGCTGATAACTCGTCCTCTCTCACGTATAAGGTTTGTTTGATCTTATTGTTCTTCTTATCGTGTAGGCATAGTCACGTGTGTAGCAAACTTGGCTGACCCTGATGTCAGAGTTTTTAAAGCCTCTGGCTTATTTTTAACGACTAGTCAATCGACAACCGCCGGGACCGACAGCTTAACGTGCCCCCCGAATCACGGAAACGCTCGTGATAAATTGCCACTTTGGTCACCTATCAGGTTCGCTACCTTTGTGTACGTTGCTTAACTTCACTGATCTGTTGGGATCAGTGAGCGCCACGAGCTACGAGCCCTTATCTGTTAAAAATCAAGGTATATATATTTTTTTGTTCTGCATTGACCTATCTTTTCTTGCCTCTCTGTTTGACCAACTACATTTATTTTTAAAACCGAGACTCTCTTTCTCCAAACCAGCTAACTTCGCAATTTTCTCGACTTGTGTGTAATAATAAATATTTAATATGGCTCATTTAGGATCTTATCGTTTTTCTTTCCTTTTTAATCATCGGGGGATCTAGATCTAAATTATTTGGTGTTTTTTAACAGGGCCATACAGCAGCTCTGCAGACATTACTGATGATGTCAGATGGTCGCCGGGCGATGTCAGGAGATAGAGCCAGAAACGTACACGTTTGGCTTGTGGACTCTGGCATCGTACTTCACTCCACCAACGGTCCTAGCGCCAGCCTTAATGTCACCTTGAATATGAAGTTTGCTGTAAGTATACTGTACTTTTCGAGGATCTTCGCGTCTTCGTTTCTGAGGAAAATCCAGCATTGTTCCCTTTTCATATAACACCTAAAACCTCTTGTAGTTTTTAGCTTTGTAGTGTAAGGGTTTGGTCTGGACATTAATGAAACAGTGAGTTAGGCCGCGTACTCATCAGGCTCACAATGAGTTGGCTAACTATACGCCTCCTTAACATTTTAAGTAGTGTCCCATACAGCGCGCATTTTACGCAGTTTGGACGCCATTCAAAAATGTTTAGGGCCCCTCCCTGTGAGCCTAAAGGAGACACGGCCTTAGTTGGGATATTCATTTCTGTATGACATGATATTGTTTATCTACACTAATATTATAAAGAGGAAAGATTTAATTGTTTGTTTGCATTGAATAGGCTTCGAAAATACTGGACCGATTTGAAAAATTCTTTCACAATTAGAATCCTTTATTTCAATTAGAATCCTTATTTCCACGGGAACGAAGTCCCGGGCGGAAAGCTAGTTAAGAATATTCTGGCACTGTACTACACTGTAAGTGAACTGTTACTTACCAGTAAAGCCACATTCTTAATAAAACAAACGTTGACGCAACACAAAATTTTTTGCTAGGTTTTATCTGATGGTGACAACTCGGTGCGAATTTGGTCACTAACCGGTGTAGATAGCGGAGAAGATAGACGATCAGTATCACATGCAGAAAAGATCACTTGTTTTGCACTCACAGCCGATTCTCAACACGTTGTCACTGGATCCATGGACATGTCACTAAAAGTTTGGCAGCTAGATGGAGGAAAGCTTTCACAGGTAAGGATTTTAATATTTCTATAAATAAAGTATAAAAAATATCATCTCGTTTTGTAATAAAAATAAAGTTCTAGACCTAGAGGCGATACCTACAGGTGATTAGTAAGAAATAGTCCAGGATATAGATAGGAAAATAAACTTCACTGACGACAGTAACAAAGAATTAATAAATTAAGAAACTTAAAGTTCTTCTTTTCTTTAACAAGTCTACGATATTGTTGAAGTTAAATAAATAATTTAAGATCAAAGTCAAGTGGTTACCCAAAAAATCCTAATACATATCTTCCTCTTTCTGAACAGGTTTTAGTAGGCCATACGGATATAGTAACCTGCGTAGCTGTATCAATCACCAACAAAACCCAGCTATTGTCCGGATCTTGGGATTGTAATCTCATCGTTTGGGATATTAACACTGGAAATGAAGTTCATTTACTATCAGGACATCTTGGAAAAGTTACATGTGTTAAAGTAACGGGTGATGGAACAATTGCTGTATCAGGTAACGAACGTCTTCTCAAAAAGAAAGGCTGATCTTATAACCGCATTTCCAAAATCAAACTACTCTTTATGATTTGGTTTCAGGCTCTGAAGATAAGACCTTAATCATTTGGGAGACGAAAAGGGGACTCGCCTTGACATCTCTGGCATTGCATGTACCGTTACTAGGATTTCAGATTACTAGTGACTGTGCTCGGATTGTGGTGCATCTCTTAGATCGAGGTAGGTACTTATTTAAATTCTACTTTTCTGTTATTAAGTTATTTTGTGATTAAGTAGTAATAAATGCGACTAGTTATTATTTTCTTTCCATATGGGGAAGCTTGTTATTAACTCTTAGTTACTTAACTAAGTTCCTGTGTTGTTAACATTGCTGTAAGCTCCCCAAATAAAATCAAATAAATAAAGTAGATGACATGTATTAACATTTGGTTATACTCAAATTCTTGTTCATCAGGTTGTCTCCCAATTATATGTCTACATAATACTCCAGCCACGTATGTGAAGATTCCTACATATGCTGCACCAACAAAAGATATTGACGGTTTGTATTTTTATTTAACATTCATTTCAGTACTTAAATAAAAACAAATTTGTGAATATATTTCGTTTCATTTACTTAGATGCTATTATAATATTTTATTTTGCTTTTAGAGCTTCGACCTTTAGCTCCAAAGCGTCCAATGAGGAGATTATTGAAGAAAGAAGTCTCATTGGATACTTACACTTGGCAGAAGAAATATGGTCACCTTACTTCTGCTGCTATGATGGCTCAAGTTGACGAACGCCTGAAACGAAGGTATTGTTGCTGCCAAATCTCGAGGCAAATTATTCCTACTATCCTATCTTAATACAGCTAATGTCATAAACTTTGTTTGTTTACAGATTCTCTGTATCTGCGTCAATGGAAGAAATCTCAAAAATACAAGAATCGAAGAACAAGGAGTTAGGTTCGCAGGTAAGAAAATTACATTGCAAGCCAAACTAAACTTATGTATGAAATATGAAACAAAGGTCTTACTGTTTATTATTTTTGTTGTAGGTGAGCCTTGGTCCGGAAGAAGCAGCCATAGCACAATCGCAACATTTTGATCAGCTGGAAGCATTATGGAACAAAATATCACCTCCGCGACGTCGTTCCAACAAGGTATAACGTAGTTTCATTTATTTGACTGTTCAAATTGTTTTTGGCCATTTACCATTAATGTAACTTGTGTTTTTTTGTTGCAGTCTCTGTCCAAGCAGAGTTCTCTAATAGAGACGAAATATGATTCCTCTGATGAAGATCATACTCCTGTTGAGGAACAAGGTAAGATGATAAGTAACATAACAAGATAAATCAAAGTTATAGTACCCGATATCTAAGGATATGAAAGTATAAAATCCGATTAGCGACGTTCTAATGGTGGAGGTTGAGTATAACAAGCCCATAACATATTTCCAGGTTGACAATACTTTATAGCGCATAAAACTTTCTGTCCTGTTTGATCGGCTATGGCAACAATTTTTAATAAGTCTAAAGCCATTTAGTGACTAACTGATAATAAGCAAAGTCACTGAAGTCAGAAGTTGGTTACTCAATTTATGATTCTTTGATAAAAAATAATATTTAGTATCGTAAATAAATCAAGAGGATTAGCCTTTTTAAGTAAGATAATTAAATAAATGTTTTTCATTTTTCACAGAACATATGGTGGAGTAACAATCTACTTTTGTTGTTTAAATCAGTAAAACAACAACGTCATAAATCATAATAATAATTTAATTAAGTTAATTTATTATAATTTACAATTTTTATAGAGCTGGTCTCTATTAATTTTAATTACTTTCATTGCTTATGAAACCGACGAATGTTAATTTGAAATTAATCAATTTTTTTGTATATTTGTTTTATAATTTAAATATTTTTTTAATGTTTTTTAATAGTTATTTACAGATTCTTATTTTTCCGTATAGAATATAATTATTTTAAGGCAAATTCAAGCTTTTAAACGAATATTGATCGTAGTTTTCGAAACTCGTGTTGAATTTTCTTGTCGAGTCAAAATTAATTTGTAGTAGATAGTATTCTAGTCGTTTAGGGCTGAAGTGTCTATGCAATGTGATCTTCTAGTTCTAGATGTAGCTTCTATTTTTCAAAACCCTGCGTAACTGTTATCTAAAATATTTGTGATGTATTTTTCAAATTTAAACTTAGGATGTACAAAATCAAGGGATTGCAAAAGTGATGTGATGTCTTATGTATGAGTGTCTTAAGGTATTCTATGACCGATTTTGTACGACAAGTCAGCCTGATCATAATTTAAATCCAGTGTGGCAGAAGTACATACTTCTGCGCGGGTGGCTCTAGAAATGTCGAAACTTATCTAAAACTTACTGACAGAGTGAATCGTAAAGAAGAGTTGTTGTTTTTCCTTTTTTTGAAAAGTGAAATAATTCACGAGGCGACTCGGAATATATACCTTGAGTCAAGTCTTGCACTTTGTGCTTGAGAACTAGCTAAGATACAAAATGACACTTACTTACTGTCTGATGAAAAGTTATACGTGTTTTCCAACACTATTGTATGAAAAACAGTTAGTTTCTCCATTGTATTGAGAACATTTTTAGTGCTTCGCTATAGCTATACAGCGTTACTTATTATAGGTTCAATATTTATATCACCAACTTAAGATTATTTCAATCCACTTGAAGTATTTGAGAAAACGAACAAATATATTTTTTTTCGATATTGCTTAGTACTTCTTTCTGTGCCACTAATAGCAAATTAACTTCTTAATAATTTAGGTACTCCATATTCTAATATTAGAGTAAGCTTTATCCTACTTAGAGTAAACCTACTTACTTTCGTAGGTAATCGTGATAATGATAGATGTTATTTGAATTAATTAATGCATTTATTGATTCATTAATAATTATATTTGTTTATCAAACGAATTAATGTGATGTTTAGTTTTAGTGATTGACAATCTTAAAAATTTTTGTTTATAATGTAGAAATTATGGAAGAAATTACACTTACTGTGTAATAGTCATGTAAGTTATAAAGTGAGGGCTTTTGGAAACGTGAGTTACATATTAAACCTGTTAGATAAGAATCTCTATCACCTCAAATAACTACCCTTTAGAGGTATCTTGAAAAATGAATACTATTTTTAGGATACTGTACTAAAATGGTATAGTGTAATCCTTTTTTTTTAATGTCATTTATGGAAGTCCCCGCTATGAAATAAGTGTTAAGTACATACCTAATTACATACCTTAAATATCGACCTTACCTTTTAATTAAATTGACATTGATTGGTTGAAATTATGTCTTCATTATTAAATTATTTGAAGTTATAATTATGATTACAAAGGCATATTTTATCATTTTAATTATATTTGAGTAACGTTTGTCATTTTTTAAATTTATGTTATAACTTGTTGTCTTATTGATTAATAAACAACAATAATATTTATCTGATACAATTTTACTATACATCATAACTATTTTTAACACTAATGGTTTTTAAAATTTGTTTTTCATTAACTCGGATGACGCCTTAGAAAACAGCATACGGTGTCTGTAGCAGAACAGCATGGCAATCTAGACTTACTGGAAATTGTTTTGTTATTTATATGTTTTTGTTTTAAATGATGTAATTTGAAGTGAGAGACTTAATCTTAATCAATTAATGCCTGAACTAGAGTTTCCCAATCTGTGATCCCTTATAAAGACTTCTATATAAGTACACATTATATTCAAACTACAATATTATCCTTATGAGTAATGTAACGTGTAACTTCGAGTGTAAAATAGCTTAGATGGTAGATAATTATACTCTGTTACTACATCATTAGAGAAAAATAATAAAAATACAGTGATAACAACAAAAGGGTTTGGATAGGTGGTACATTAACTGTGTTCTGTCAAAAAAAATACAAATCGCGATTATTAGTGTGAATCGAGAAATAATTTTGATGAGTTAGAAATATTATGTCGTTAGATCGTATAAAAAAATGTGATTTAACGACGTAATATTTCTTGCGTCCTTTAACATGAATGACCGTGGCCTACTCTCTGCGTTTTCTATCACTGTATCTCATATTATCTTTCATCTGATTGATGCTTAATGGAATATAGTTCGTTGGTAACTCTTTTACATACATGACGAAAGTTGTATGTTAATAACTAATATTACGAATACTGGATTGTGTATGAGGACCTTACGGTTGTTTTATTAATTTGTTGTTTAAAAAATATACATACATACTTCCTAGTTATACCAAGAGATGACTGTGCATTTGTCCTTAAAATCATGAATTCTCGTAAATTGATTATGAATCATAAATAGATTTTGTATTCGTAAATCCTGTTCAAGTTTGTATACAAGGTGTTTAAAAAAATGATAATTCAAAATTAATTAAAATTTAGTTTATTGCGCAGCTCTATTACAAATATGACAAGTATGTCATATTAATTATATGAAACTTTCAATTTGAAAGATGTCAAGCCGTGCAACTGATTACTAGAGTTGCGACTATTTCACTTATAAAATTACATTTTGGAATTTCTCTTTTCTTTGGGTTTTTTTGAAACACCTTGTATTTATTATTTCAAAAAGTTACTTCAATTTGAGAATTAGTTTAAAAATTGGTTTTGTTAAACATTAACTTTAGTAAACAAGATTATCGAGATTGACCAAATAATTACATTTCCAATCCACATTATCATACAATTTCCAGTCATCATTTAGTGATTCCACCAGTTGCGAATACATGTAGAGAATACGGGCAGTAAGATTAAAATAACAAAACATTTACTAAATTAGATGTTTAGATTTTTTTCGAATTATAAAAGTATGGCTTCAGGATGTTAGGTAAACGTTTCCGAAAACGAATCTTTAAATTAGTAAAAAAACAAAAAACAATATTTTTTACAAGTTTTATTATATTTTTAAAACTATTAAATGTTAATTGACAACATTTCATATTTCCAACTATTTTTTTATCTTTTTCTTTTAAAAGTAGATGTAAAATTAAAAGTTACCTGTTTTTTTATTTTTATTGATATTCAATACTTATTTTTTTCTATGTCTATGTATTCAATCCATTAATTTATAATTGAATGAAAAAGAAGCAACTGTATTTCAAGGATTTATAGAAGAAAGATTGGTGTCTTCGAAAAAAATAAAAACGTCAGAAAAAACGTCAACAAACAATTAAGTAGGGGAAAATACCTTATCTCCAACCAGTTAAGTTTTCTAAAAATTGTTTATCTTTTTAATAAACAATATTCAGAAAACACTTATGTATGCAGTCTATGATAAATAAAATAGTAGAAGTTTTCTGAACTACACTGAGAATTCTCGCCAAATATGAAACCATTTGGTTTAAAAGCGACCTGCATATCATTTTTGCAAAAAATAAACCAAGGTTTCGTTTTCATTACGTTGTTTTTGTTAACAATTACGCAAAAGTTTTAAAAATTAACAATGAAGTGCAGTGAGCCGGCTCAAACGTCAATTTGTTTTCGTCCAAAAACAAGATTTAAAAAGAAATCAGATATAACAAAGGATTTTCCTTTGAAAATCCTACGAATCCATCCGAACAGCACCGTTTCAATTATAATTTTTGAAAATCTCCGTAATTAGTGAATATTAAATTCCGAAAAAATTTATAGTGCTTAGAAAATCCTAATCTAAAATGGTATTTTTAGTTTGGTCCTTTTATTTATTTGCAATGATGTCAATTGACACCAGAAATGGTTATTGAAAGTATTAATTGAAAATAAAAAAATTACCACTATTTGAAATGTTTTTTTTTTATATTATAAGATGGGTTAACTCTTGACCTCAATCTTGACCATGAATTGACATAATGTTACGAAAAAATTTTTTAAATAAAAAATGTGTCTAATTTAATTTATTTGTATTAATTAATAAAAAAAATCATAAGTATCATAAGGCGCGATATTCGTTTTCGGAACGCTTTCCCTTCATAGTTTATATAGTACTTCAGTAGCTGCATATCACTGAACGCAGATTTAAAGTGATACCTTCGGAACGATAACTTTATTAAGTAGGAATCTTCATAGTTTTCGAATAAATGTTGGTATTAGATGTTACGAAGATAAGAAAATTAGAAAATGCAATAATATTTCATAAGTAGATGCACATACTTGTAGATTAGGAATAAGAACTGTATTTGTAACAGTTTGGCAACAGAATTTCGAGTATTCATAGCACTTGTTTAAAATGTAAACAACTTAAGGAATCTCCCACGTTTGGGCGTAGATCAGGGGGTGACCACATGACGGAAAAGACATCTATTTTCACTCTTATTTCTGAGTTCATGAAGTTGAACTTCGTACTCAAAACGTCTTCCCGCGTACATTTTTATGACGACCTTAAAATTATTAGCAATAGGAGCACATAAGATCTATCTGCGGTGATGTGTTCATCGTCTAACATCGCCTTGTTGTCAGTTCTTTGCAAAATCACCTTATTCTAAAAGCAATCAGTGTAAAACACACTGAATAGTAAAATGTTGAATAACTACTAAAAAACAAAAAAAAATTGTAGACATGCTCTTCAACCCTAACTTAAATGTCAACCATCTCCCAAAAGTTTTGTCTTAAGATACTGAAGCTAAATTCCATTCCAGACCATTTGTGTTGTGGATACCAAGTTATTTTGCAGCTACAAAAGTTGATTCGCATAAGAAAAATAAAGTAATCAGACTGCAAAAGTCAGTTGGTCTTACATACTTAAGATTGCGATTGATAGATTTGCTTTTAACAGCATTGTTACGGTACATAGCATATTTTGTTTGGAATAGACTTACTGACATGCTATGCAATAAGTTACTGTAATCGTTAGGCTCTGTCACCTTGTTGACTATTTGTATAGAATTTTATATATTAATCGTTTCGAACTCCTCACTTTTGGTGAGCCTTATTTTTGACCTGTCGTGGTGTTGTATCTGAAAAATATATTCTCTTTGTTTCTATGTCGTTGTTTTATTCCAGCATGACTTACACACACACAAAATTGTTTTTTACACACATAAATAAAAAACCAAAGCTTGAAATAATTGAAAATGAGCCTTGCTTGAAAGATTTTGGTAAGTACTATTAACATCAATAGACAATTTTAACTTTATTAACAATAATTTAAACTTACTGAATCATTGTGAGTTATCTGTAACTCATACACATACCCAACTTTATCAAGTTACTTTTTTTCACCGATCGATAGTGGTTTTGTAATCGGTAAGCATTTTTCACTTCTGAATTATCGTAACATTATTTGAGGGAAATTATTTTATACAGATATTTAATCACCGAATACTTGTGTCAACCTCATATCATTACATTTGAATTGATAACTGACTACCCTTATTTATATTATGTCATAAATCTTTTACAATAAAATTTTATTACTTAATTCTTGCCAAGTCACGAGAAGAACCATGTGAACAGTATGCTTTCCGTAAATAAGGAGCTACCTCTTGACTGTACAGGAGACTTATTTTTGAAACAATAGAATAGGGATGTTGACGGTGTTTGATTTTATGAATTATTGTATGTGAAACAAAAAATAATGCTAGAAATATATCAATATCCGAAAACAGCATTAAAATTGGTTTATAAATGAACAAGTTATAAGCATTTCTATTATCGTAAGGACTAGCTATCTCGTTTTGTGGGGAGAGCTAGCTATCTCGTTTTTACCTACGCAAATAAATGGCGATGACGTCACATGTCTGTCAGTGCATCTCTTTTTCGTTGTTTGACAGTTTCCCCCTCTATTAAAATTTAATAGCTTGTAACTTTTTTATTTCTCAATAATTTTCAAAAATTATTTCGGTTTTGGATTTTGGATTCAGGTCCTTTTTAAGATAAACAAAAAAAAATGTAGTCAACATCCCTATTCCAATTTGCATACGAATTGACAAGACTCGTATGTGATTTGCATGCGAATCTTGTCAATTCGTATGCGAATTGGAATTCTATTGTTTAAAAAATACGTCTCCAGGTGGTTGGTTATCGAATATTATTAATAACATAATCACCGTGACGATAATCTAATCGCGAACGTTACATTATATCAGCCATTTCGACAAAATCATAGAGATAAACAGACAAATTGGCAATTTGACAAACATTCATAGTGATACTGTGGAATGAAGAACGCGTAATTAAAATGTAGACTTTTAAATTAATATTGTAGAAAACAAAATGATAATTTTGTATGAAATGCATAGACGGTTTATCAGTGAGCAAGTTGGAAGCAACAAAGAGAATGGAAACAGATAAGAAAAAGGACTGTTAAAACCACCTGCGAGAGAATAAACAAAACACTGAGAACATTTCAAGACGCCTGAAATTGAGTCTTACACTGAAGGAACAAGGACCAAAATAGAGTATGCAATGGAGTACGTTCCGGAAATCGACCAAGGCAATGTCATCATATCAAACATGACAATATTGACAGTTCTCACCGTCACAGCCAGCACCATAGGGATCTTCCTCTCATTCCTCGCTCTGTTCCTTTTACTCCTCACTGCGGTTTTATTTGCGGAATGGAGACGAAACTACAAAAATCAACTGCTTATACAATTCATTGTGGCACGGTTTTTTTATACAATAGTAAGATACTTCATAGACATCACAGTAACTTTCGAACTCTACGAAGTGACTGGATTAGTGACATACGTGAAAGTGTTTTTCATATTTTACTCTGAAGTTGCTTTAGTGTTTTGGATGTTTGTGTTTACAAGACAAATGTATGAAAGTTTAGCTAAACTATTCACTGCACCCCGACGCAGTATTTGGTATGTGTCTGCGATTACATGGTCAATTCCTATGTTGATAACAATCGCATTTTACATCCCTCTAATCCAGAAGTTCGGAACGATAAAATTCATTACACCATATTTTCTTACCGTTAAGTGGCCAATTTTAATTGTCAACGCTATCTTATTAATACGTACAGTTAAAGCTATTTTAATTACAAATAAGAGTAGCACAGAGCGGAACGTTCGCATAGTTGTGTTTATGATTATACTGATTTTCAATTTTAGTCTTCAACTAGTCATAATAGATATTTTTAAATTAATTCTTACAAGGAAATACTATAGCACAGATGAAAAAACACCTCTGCGGATACAAATAGGTTTAATAGTGTACAACATACTGATGCTGTACCACTGTGCATCTGCTACTTTCTTTTGGTTATTTGGTAATAAACAGACGCGCACACTGTGGAGGTTTCGAGCCAAGAGTATTAAAAACTTAACTCCACAAAATTCTTTAGGGCTTCGTTTATCTTCAAATAACAATAAATAATTATTTGAGCTATTAAACTGTTTTTTTAATAGTAGAAATACTGATTATTCACATTGCGAATATACAACTCATATTTTTTTTTTATTGATAAAATATGCATGGTTAGGGCTATGTAAACAACCTTGATAAGATTTCAGTTTTAAGTTCTTAATTAAAATTAGAATAAAAATCGCTTGTTTTACTTGTATTTTTTTGCCTTCTGTATGAGTTATTTAGTCAATTTGCTACAACATACACATACCCGATATTTCAGTCTTTATTATTATTGACAGTGTTATTATTTATGACATTGAAATTATCATGGGTTATGAATCTATTGTTTCTTATCCTTATCACCTTTACGGTCCATGACAATTAAATACTCGCGATACAATACGAGCAGCTATCGACGCATGGAAACCAAAAAAAGTCCAGTGTTTCATTTCCACAAGCTCGAAAGAAAACATAGCTTCTAACCAATTCGGACACGGATGACTGATGGCAAAAACAACAAAAAGGGTATTCGCTACGAGCTCGAAAGTATTTCGCCTCTGAAATCATTTCTCAAGGACCCCTGCAAACGATTTTTCACGCTTATAAAGGCTGAAGATAATTGAATTACGTTTCAGTTTGAAAGAAACCTTTTTTGTAGATGTCATCGTTTTTTCCCAATAATTTCAGGAGGAATTTGCTCCGAATTCCTAAGGAAAATCTTATCTCATTTAATACAGGCTTACTTTTCATTTTGCTAACCACAAAGAGATTATTTATCCAGGAACAATTTTGGAAGATGATATAATTAAATTAGCGTAAAATTAAACTTTCATAATCGCGCGCTTTTACTTGAATTTAATTCTTTTGATCACAGAGTTCAGGTTAAAATTATTAGAATATGCTTCATTTAATTAAAAGATTACGAAGGTTGTGTAAAGATTAAAAAAAATCGTTTATTTTTCACATATTTACTATGCTTCTTCTTCTTAATGTGTACATTTTGCACACACTTGACCATAATTGTAGGACTAGGTATAGTGTGTGGCAAACTTGGCTTAACCTGGTGTCAGAGTTTTCAAACTGCACAATGGCCTCTGACTTGATTTAATGACTGTAGTCAATCGAAAACAGCCGGGGCCTATAGCGGCTAATTATATTATATTATATTATATTAATAACGAATACAAAATAAATATCACTAAACTTTATAATAACCAAACATTTTTATTAATAATTTTAGCGTAACGTGCCCTCCGCAGCACGGAAACGCTCTTGATAATTTGCCACTTTGATCACCCATCAGGTTCTTTGCCTCTGTGTACGTTGCATTACCTCACTGATCTACTATGCTATTATAAGGTTGTAATATTTTACATGTTTTTTTGGCTGAGCGTCAGATAGTTTCAGTATTTTTTTTTCTATCCCTTGTTAGTAACAATTGATCATTGATCCCTTGTGCACTAGATATATTGACATAATAAATAGAAAAATTGTGTTGCTCAGTTACAAAGTAAAACAAAAACAGTGTTAAAAAAGAGACAAAAGTGGCCTTATCAGTAATCAGCGATTCCTCGAAGGCCAGAGGACTACAAGTATTAAGCATAAGTAAAAGCATTTTTCTTGACGATATCCACTCGATTAAAAAATCTGTAAACCGTAAACGATGTAAAAAGGCCAGCAAATAGGTGTTTAAGTACAAGCACATTCAACACCTTAAATACATACGAATATACTTTTTCCCGAATCCCTTTTAAATCTTTTCCATGTAATACCAGCGAAGTTTCCCAAGAGAATCGGTCTTGAGTATACGAGTACCCACAAACTTCCATAAATCGTAACTCTAACTTTTGCTTAACTTTTGTCTGAGGAAGGTTCTTGTCTGATTGATAGCATAAAGTGCCTGCTAAAGTACTAAAGTGAACTTAAAGTTATTAACAATTGAGCAACTTGTATGCTAGTTGATTTACCTACGTTCCTCCGGCGATGCTATGTAATGCATATTTTCTGAAATAGAGTCTAATTCGTAACTAGTATATGTTCTTATTACTTGTCCCTATAATAAATGAAATCTATGCGTAACGTTTCAAAACCCCAGGTCTAGGTTTGGACTGGTCATTGATGAGTCAGTGAGTGAGTAATACATGATTTAACATACGTTTTTAAATCAGAATTCAAATTTAAAATAGCTTTATTTCATAGAACATTCAGGATGTTACTTAATTAAGTTAAAGTTACATTAAATACATACTCGTTAATTCAGAGAACGTTGGTTTCTTAAATAATTTTAGGGAAAAAAATGTTTGGTGCGAATGGGTTTCTTAATTACTACAATATATAAATTTTATAAAAACGATTAAGTATAGGGAGATTAGAAATACATCCTATATGTTATGGTCGTTTTTAGACATTATACTACCCACCACACTACCTAATTTTGACATTTTGTAGCATAATGTAGTCAAGCACAGATGCGGTCAAATCTCTAATAATCCATGAATTGATCCATATTTCTATACAACTTGTATATTAATACACAAAAATGTTTACTTTTCAATTGCGATGACTGACGGCCACTCCTGATTTACCTGTCTCGCACAGATGCCTTCGGGAAGTTTTTTTACTGAATGGATACAGTAGTAGGCTATATAAAGGGTTTAATTCAAATGATTCTCAAACAGATAAATTACCATTATTTAAAGTAATATAAAATTTATTTTTAAATCAATTTGTGTTTACAAAAAGTTCATACTTGGCTTAGGAGGAACGACGGACGTTGGACCAAGGCAGTCACATAATGGTGGCCAAGGGGAGCTATATGAGTAAAGCTACATGGTCAGACAATATTTTCAAATTGACGGGATCTCTATAGATGAGATTAGAACTGGACCGTGACAATTGGCACAAAAGAGAAAAGGCCTTTACCCCAGCAGTGGGTTTATATGGACTGAGTATGATGAGTCTTTTAGTGTTTGACAAAAAAAATGCGCTTAATACCTGCTCCCATTCGTTAATACTCCGTGGTATTTGCTGTTGTTTTATTTCTCCACGGTTTTCCAATTAGTGTTGGTTGAGAGCGCTCCTCGGTGAGGTCTGATTGCACTGAAAAAAAAAGTAGGCAAGCTCGATACAAAAGAAAATGGGGCTTTTATTTTGTTCTTGATTAATACAAAAGGATATGAAGCAAGAACAAAATAAAAGCCCAATTTTATTAAGCCCATAGTAAAAGTACTATATGTTAGAAGGATACTCGCCATAGACTTATAAATAAGTTAAATTGAATTTCATTCAATTCAATGTCATTTGTAGAGGATAGCCACCTTTGCGAATAGGCGTAGTCAGTAGGGTCAAAAGAACGAATGCGTATATATGTATTTAAATCGTTTAATGTATTTTATTATTATTATTATTATTATTATTATTATTATTATTATGTATTATTATTATTTTTTACAAATTGGGAAACATACAGCATTAAGTAAATCTACTGGACATAAAACAACTTAATTAACACAGAAGCCAACAAAGTTTCCACTAAAATCTATTACATTACCGTCTAAATTACGCATTGTTAAGTTCTACATGATTATTATAATTTCGAAACCAGACTCAGTCATAGTTTTAAGTTTTAAATAGTATACATATTTTTGATAAAAAGATAAAAAGAAACATACATACATATCTTATAACTCGTTACACATATCGATGGGTTTTAAATGTATGGTTTGGGTTTGTTTTTTAATTGCTTTAACAAATTGGTGATGCTTCATATGAAATTATAAATATGATTAAAACTTTCGCAAGATCTAAGAATAAAACGGTTTTTTTGCATAGTTAGTTTTACATAATGGTGGAGCAAAAACATCTTTGGTACGAGCACTCAATCTTGGACATCTAAAATTTATTTTACTTAGCAGATGTTTTTATGTATTTCATTGTAATCTTGACTTGTTTTAAGTGGCATCCTGAATGTCCTATAAAATAAACATTTTTTCTATTATATTCTATTCGATATAGGTCCATGGCCGACTCATACAATACATGTAAGTGATATTACCTAAAATGTCGAACATTTGACGTGTGAGGATGTATTTTGTAATCCTTTTGCCAGTTTTCCACCCGCGCTTTCATTTGGGTACATAATATGTACGTACACTCACGCCTATAATCGGTTTTAGAACTACTTGATGTCTTGATGTCGTATATATGTATGTATATATATATATATATATATATATTGTTATAGGTAGGAATATACTTCTATTTATTTAATATACTTATATTTGATTTCTATTTCTACGTATTTTAAATAGTTACTAAGTTTTTTTTTTTTTTTAATCATTAATATTTGCACCACCCGCTTCTGTTTTACCTTCTTATTATTTCTCCTCTACCCCAAGGTTGCCTGGAAGAGATTGCTTTTTAGCAATAAGGCCGCCCTTCTGTACATTTTCTTGTTTTTGTTTGTTTTTGTCAGTTTATATTTATGTGTGTGCAAAAAGAGTTAAATAATAATAATAATAATAAAACGTTGCAAAAATTGCCTGGCTTCACCAGAAGCTAACGAACACACTTTATTTTCTAAGAATAGGTAATGATGTGACTAATGTTTACACATTGCATTTTCATACTCACAAAGTTTAAGTTTTAATACTTATTTGTCTTGAAACTAAAACCATAAAAACTCGACGTTTCTCGACAGGTGTAAAGCCAAACTTAAAGTAAGTTTGAGTTAAGTTATGTAATTACAACTTATTATAGTCCCAGAACTACTGAACTATCACACTGTGCAAACTTTTGGCGACGTTGCGGGCCAACTCCTTAATGTCTGAACCGAAGTAAAACAGAAGTAAGTACTTGTAACTTGTAATTACTGCTCGGTTAGCTAGCTGTGACTGTTTAGAAAGGGCTACACATAATGTAGTTCCTACTTTAGGTATCTAGCTTAGTTAGGGCATAATAGGTGTAAGGGAGATCTTAGCAAGTACTATAATAAGTGGAATCACGAGCACTCATAGCCCAGGTTGAGCAGTATTCACGGAGACAGAAAAGCTGATGGATGACCATAGTAGCATTATATCATCAGCATTCTCTGTGCTTCGGAGGCCACGTCCGGGCTGTTGTCGATTGTTGATTTGGCGGTTTGAATACTCTCATCAGAGTAAGTCAAGTTCGCCAGATAATTAATTAATACCACCTGCACGACATGGAAGAATGGATATAGCGATGATTAGTGAATTTACCAACGACAGAGATCTTTGTAGACTCTACAATGTAGAGAACTATTTATAAGTTTCAGAAGGATAAAATTTTAATGTTAGCAAGCCTTCGGAAAATAATAATATTATTAATAATATTGAAAATTTGGAAAGTAAATGAAAGTCGACTAAAATAATGTGCCCTATTTTATGACATTTGCCCCTTCTGCTGAGATATTACGAAAAGGAGGTGTTGCGGGGGGGATATATGACTGCGTCGTCGTGGACAAGACCGGGTGTTTTACGTGAATAATATGCGCTTGGGCCTTTTTATAATTCGAACGACACGGCACGGCACTTCAAAATTTGATTACCATTGCTCCCTATGTTCTCAGCTTCTAATATTACAATTACATTGGATGCAATGGTAATACAATTTTGCCGTGCCGTTTTCGAATTATAAAAAGGCTTCAGTGCAGGTCTCACAGTCCTTACACAACATTACAGTTTATTTGATTCAAGATGTGTAATTTAATTTTGAATGTAAATGGTGATGGTGGCTGCATTACAAAACTGCACCTTTCGATTTTCTTGTCATCAGTTTATTGAACGGCGTCTCACTATGAAAGCAAAAAAATAATTATCACATCAAAAATAAAAGATAAAATTTGTCTATAAATTATCAGCGTTATTTAATAAAGAAGCTTGTGATAAAGATATTCCTTTCGTAGAATTGATATAAAAAAGATTACTCTGAACCTTAGGAAAAACAATCAAGAATCTAAACTCGATCAGGAAAATCGCATATCACTCATCAAATCCTATTACCAATAATATAAGATTTGACCCTACGACAAAATGAGTTAGATCTTTTTAGAAGTAGGTAAGATATAGCTCTATGGTATCAAAATAACTTAATAATTACTGGTGTTTCTATTTTCTCATTGTGGTTCGCCCGTATTTCGAATAAGTAAATTGATTTTCAAAAGACAAGAACGAGACACACTGTTTGCCGAGAGACATTAAAAAAATAGAAGAACTGTACTCCTGTTAAACGCATTCCTATAGCTAGCACAGCCCACGACAAATTCGCGCGTCGCGCCACTAAGATGACGGTGAAACTTCACTTTGATTGCGGGAGGACACTGCGCAGACTTGCTCGCCCTTTGGCGTTGTCGCTTCCACTCTTTTGACATTTGACCGCGGGACATTTTACCGCGAGATCGTTGTGCTTGAGCTTGAGCTGCTGAAACGTAAACGCTTAACACTTTCACTGCATTTTACTCGGAGCAGAGACGGTGCCGCCCACTCGGATCCGAGCAAGCATCCCATACATTTTGTAGTAGCCAGAAAAACACCGGCACTCGAGGCAAGTGAATGTTGTTTTGCGCCGCCACTCTGGCAATCAAAATTCGCCATAAAAAGTTTTGGCTCCCGGTTGTTAGTGTGTAGCCATTGTTTAAGCACTCAATGTGTTAAATGTTTCGTGCGTTTTTCAGTCAAACGTATACTTTGTTTCCTGTATCTGTGCGTTATTATTAAAATTATTTTGTATAAAGTTTTATTTGTTTATACTTACTTCCCACAAGAATAAATCGTCGTTGTTTAGTAATTTTTCAAATACAATTTTTTATTGCAGGTAGTGTGTTTTTTTCATCAAAAACAAAATCAAAAACTGACTTTAAATAAAATTTAAGCTTTATTTTCAGCAGGAATTAGGTTAATTCAAACTCGTATACATTCCAAGTACAAAATTTGATAGAGCCGAAAGAAAATGGCCTCCTTGGGAATTGTGATAAATGTTAATTAATTTAATCAAGGAGTTAGGCCTACGGGCTTGCGTGCCAAATGATGAGTCCCTAGACGGAAACACGTTTCCCCCCTGATCATTATTATTATTATTAAGTACACAAGTAGAGATATTTTACTTGATAGAAGTAGTAAAGATAGGTATTATTTTGTTCTTTTACAATACAATATACCTCAATGTTCTCGTCGTGCCCAAAAAATCGGGAAATAAAATCGTCAGAACAACTAGAAATTACATATTTTGTTCCCGCCGGGTCAGAAGTACCATCGATTTGTACCATTGATGGTACTACTGACCTAGACTTATGTCGCTAGTACCATTAATGGTACTACTGACCTAGATTACCACTGATGGTACTAGCGACTTTTACACACTGACATTCCTTAAGCACAGGTGAACAAGTAAACAAAAAATATTTCTCTTGATAATAACAGGAATGGATATGAATAACGGGTCTGCCATGCTGGACTGGGAATGAAATAATATCTTAGAATGTGCTAGCTGCTGACTCTTCCCAGGCTTACTGTAGTGGAGAAGCCAGTAATAGGACTCGAGGGTTTGCTGTATCGTGGACGAAAGGCTAACAATCTGTCACCTCTATACTCATACTCCATTTAATAACCCTCAAAATATACACATCAACGCGGTCTAGGGATATTCCACGAATTTTCATACAATAGAGGCCTGTTTGAGAAGCTATAAAAGCATACTCGAGATACATCGAGGGCTATAATTTTCAGACGAGCAAGTGCTAAACCTGAATTTTCACTTCTAATCAATAAATTTTGTTTTATTTGAAATTTGTGAAAACGTGACGGAAACGAAAACGAAAATGCACTTTTTGTCTGCTTTTTGTATGAAAATGGTCGAATTTACGCAATTTTTTTTTTAATTTCGTGACGTTTTCACACATTTCAAATAAAACAAAATTTATTGATAAGTATTGAAAATTCAGGTTTAGCACTTGCTCGTCTGAAAATTATAGCCCTCCATGTATCTCGAGTATGCTATTATAGCTTCTCAAACAGACCTCTTTTTTTTGTATGAAAAATCGTGCAATATCCCTAGACCGCGTTGATGTGTGTATATGTCAAATGTGACGTCAAGGGTTTTATGAACTACATGACTACGCTATTGAGACACAATTGGTTAGTGGAATAGCTTCTGCTTTAAATTCAAAATTATTCATGAACCGATTCAATTTTGTTGTTATTTGTATGATAACAATTTTGTTGTTATTTGTTATGTATGAAAAACTACCAAGTAATAAATCTAAATCCATTTTTAATACAATTAATCGGAAATCATTTTTACTTCTTTTCCTCGGTTTCATACTTCGTACAGAATGTACTATTACAACATTATGGCCTATTGAGACGTGAAGTTAAAGCATCAAATGTGCGAAATTACAGTTTAGAAACAGATTAAAGGGCCTGAAAATTTAAAGGCAAATTTCGCAATCCACAGAAGGCATTAGGAATATATTCAGCCAATAATATAACACCACAAACGACACTAGCACCTGCTTGATTAGAGTAGGGAAATTGGGCTTTAAGACAGTGCCAGATTTATGCTTTTCTTACATTTAGGCCACTCAATTTAATGGTTCCATATTTACTCGGGTAAAATTGAAAGCCATAATTATTTTCGCATAACTTTTTACGCATAACTATATTTTGTCATTACGACGTTATGACAAAATATCGCTATGCGAAAAAATGTATGCGTAAAAAGTAATGCGAAAAAAATTATGGCTTTCAATTTTATGCGAGTTAATATGGAAATAATTTAATACTAAGACTTTTATTTTTATTTTATTATAAGATTGGTTAACTCTTGACCTCAATCTTGACCGTAAAGGTCAAAGATGAGATCAACGATGGAGCGAGTTAACCCAGAAAATGCCTATAAAGGCACTGGTACTCCCACGCACCGACGGAACGCAGCAAGCTGTTTGGCGTCGGACTTCGGTAGGAGGGTGGACGCGAACCAGACGGCCCTTTGCCTGGGATGGATTACTAGGAGGCTTAGTCGCCTCTTACGACACCCACGGAAAGAGATGGGGTGGTGTTATTCTCAACCGATCACCACACGGTTGAACTGGTTTAAATTCATGTATATATTCTATTTTTACCTTTGTTTACGACGTTGCCGCGCGATTTCACAAAGGTATAAAATTTTAGGCCCGTATTACAGAGTCTTGATTTACACTTAAGTATTAATTGACTCTTTCTCTCACTATCAAAATAACAAAGACGACCGCTACTTAAGTATAGATCAGAGTCTGAATCGCGTTCTCTAATACGGACCCTATGTATGAAATTATGTGTTCTAATCGCGAAAGTTTCCTACATAGTTTCTTATAAAGTTTCTTATATATCCTGTATATCCTGTCCTGTATATTATTATATATACAGAGCTTTAGGTATCTCTCTTTCAACCCCTCGGGTGGTTAATCAGCCCATGAAACTGAACAACTTCCCCAAGGAACATAGGTAAAAATACGAAAAAAAATGTTTGATCTCCCATACAAAATGCGCTATATATGCTGATGAAGTTTGTATGGGAACTCAAATTTGTTTTTATCGTATTTTGACCTATGTTCCTTGGGAAAGTTCTTCAGTTTCATGGACTGATTAACCACCCGAGAGGTTGAAAGAGAGATACCTAAAGCCCTGTATATTAATATTATTTATTACTAGCTGTCCGCCCGCAACTTCCTTCCCGTGAGAATTGTCCCGGTTAATTTTCATTTTTTTTTAAATATAAACCTGGCCGTAACAACACAAAAAAAGAATCATCCAAATCTCTCAAGTCGTTCTCAAGTTATAGCGTGACCAGACGAAATAGGGATTCATTTTATATATATATAGATTATTTATTTAGCAAAAGCGATCACCTAGACCGCTGCTGCCACTAGGCTGCGGCCTGTTGGGCCTGTTGACAAATCCGGCACTGTTTTAAGGCTCCTATAGGGGTGCTATAAAGGTGCTATAAATTTGGTTAACTCGCAATCAGTCGGCAATTACGTGCCACCAATTACGAAATTTCAACGTTGAATTGTAGGCAATTGTAATTTGGATTTCAACTGTTGTAATACCATTACCGCATTGTTGTAATAAATTCGGAATTTGGAAATATTTTGATAATTTTTTTACTATTTTTTCACCTATGCGAGAAAAATACGAAGAGTATTTAGTTCAAACACTCTCTAGCATTAAATCAGTTTGTCTATACTTAATATTACAAAGATTGTTTGTTTGTTTGCATTGAATAGGCTCCGAAACGAATGGACCGATTCGAAAAATTCTTTTACCGTTAGAATGCTACAATATTCCCGGGTTACATAGGCTACATAATTTTCCCGAATTCCTACGGCTACGAAGTCCTGGGCGGGATGCTAGTCTATATTAATATTATAAAGAGGAAAGATTTCATTTTCATTTAATTTTTTTCATTTATTGATTCATTTAAAATTACAAAATGATACCATTACGGGACTTAGGCCCAAGTCGATGACTGTTTGTTTGTTTGTTTGCATTGAATAGGCTCCGAAACTACTGGAACGATTTGAAAAATTCTCTCACCATTAGAATCCTACATTATTCATGATGAACATAGGGTACATGATTATGATTTTCCCGAATTTTCAGGGGTACAAAGTCCCGGGCGGAAAGCTAGTTAAAGATATAACGTATCCACAGTACTCTTATTAACAGCCTTTACGGGTATTTATTTACTGTATTTTTTCAACCGTAATCGTAAATTCGCAGTAATTGCTTTGGAAAGCAATTAATTTGGAATTAGATCAGTGGAAATGAGTGTCTAAAATCTAAGAAAAAAAGTGTCAAATGATAAAAAACAATTGCTTTATTTTTTTAATATTATTGCTGTTATAATATGTTTATGAATGAAAACAATTTATCGCTTCAAAACTAAGTGTATTTACGTGTCAAATTTGTATATGGCGAAGAAACTCTACCACCAACAAATCAACATGTTATTACGAGTAATTATGGACTCTAATGTAGAAATCTTTTCAACCTAACTCCTGTAACAGCCATTACAAAATCTGTTCGGCTAGTACAACCCGTGGCCGACCCGACAATCTCATATTGAGTGCAATATAGTGTCCTTCAATATTGGACGAGCCGTTTTCAGAAGCAATAACTGTAGAACCTCTTCGGCCGTCTTGCCTTGAGGGAATCCAAACAGGGTAGTTGAGGCTATTTGTACTGCCTGTTGGCTGGCTGTTGGTTGGGTGGGTGAAGTACTGGATAATTTGTTCACAACAATACACTAAACTATCCTGAGACACCGAATTTCTTGGCGTTATCATTATGACGGTTTTTCTTGGTAACTATATGGAGTAAGTTAAAATTATTTAGAAAAATTTAAGGGGATTATTCTTCCCCAAAAAATTGAAATCTTTCATTAAAGGAGCTAACTGGTCAGACAAATTTCATGCTTTTCATACTAGAGCAATCAGTTGTATAGAGTGGTGGTTTTCATATATACGTAGACCTACTGCATATATTTCTGGTAAGATGTTCATTCTCATTGAGAAAAACACCCCTAAATTTTTGGTAGCTAATCTTATACCGTGATGTACTTTTGTCTATATCTAGGTACTTAAGGCGACTACAGCACCCGATAAAGGCAGCACACATAGGAATAGTGCCATCTCCGTCTCTCAACAGGCCTGGGCCGGCAGTGCGGACAGTGTCGATACACGAAGTTTACGGACTATGTAAGCGTGCGTGCGTAAAAACATGTTCGAAAGTTAGAAAAATGAGATTTATGGAAAGGTAACAGCTTAAATCGAAAAATGCGTCAACTACTTATTGAGAGTGTTCAATCACGAAGATTTTGATAGCAAATTCAAGTTCCTGTGTGCATTTTACTATCGTTTTTACAGCTTAAAAGATACACAATATTGGTATTTAGAGGTGACTTTGTGAGCTTTTTCTATCGAACCAAAAGTGCTGAATCATGTTTTCAGCAAACTACTTATCTAGTTTATGTCCTGAATATTACCGTAGTATTTTTTTCTTCGATTTAATGCAGTGCGTCATGCGTCATGTAATTTAGGTGATGTAGTCGCCTTAAACAGTGATGCGCTTTCAGAAACATAAAGTTAAGGATATTTGGTTGTAGGCATATTCTTGCTTTTGTTTAGTTATATTTTGTTCTCGATGGAAGTTTAAACAGATACTTGTTTGTTGTTACTAAGAATCTTGGTGAATCATAACAAAGCGGAATTTCTGTTTACCCTTAATTCCTTCTAATCTGGGAAGGCATTATGTGCGTAAATTTAGCGCACCGCGCCAGACAGCTGGGGGGACAAATCTAGGGTAACCGTCCTTAAAATGTATTTCTCTACATCATCCTTCAATGTTACTTCAAACTAAAACTCCAACTGGTAAAGAAACTCTATTGACTGCTCCGTAACAAAAGTAGAAAGAGAGAATGAAAGAAAGGGAAAAAGAAAGAAAGAGAGAGAAAAAGTGACAAACGGAAAGTTTAAAAAAATTGAGAATGGGTTTGCTCTTGACCAAAATCTAGCCCAGGGGCGAATATGTGGACTTCGATGTACCACTAGAACTTTTATGTGAGCCCGGAAATACAAACGCGGGCAGAGAATTATATTCTTTAGCGTTACGGAATATTTAGTGACTTGAATTTAGTTAAAAAAATAAGGATGTGAATCAGACCACAAAATTGAACCACACAAAAAACTTTACCTCTCCATACAACTTGAGCGAGAAGCTGATGTGCCTCTTTATTTTTATGAGAATTTTATATGGGTTCCTTGGCGAAACAAAATGTTGGTTCAAAAAAAGAAGATAAGAGACAGCGCCACGAGAACCCAACCCAACCTTCAGTTTGGTTGCCCAGGTACCCTCTTTAAACATCATACCTACATAGCCTTTTTGCACAAAAAGTAACTACTCAACTTCCCGTTCCCGCAAACGTCTTAAATTTTCTCCTTATAGAATTTTGAGGCCATAGTACTGAGTGCGTCCCTGTGAACAGCCAACAATAAAGCAGCGCCATTAGAGGGATAACATCGCCATCGTTGTGTATAGAACTGAAAATCAGCAACGGGGTGCAATCATGCTTTTATCTACACAGATTTTGCAATATTCGAATTAAGATATCGTAAAGTTACATAAGCAAGAGGATTATGCACAGAAAACTATAACATTTAAAAATATAACCATTACGATACTTACCAGGGCGGTTATTCCACTAACCAATGGCGTCTTAATGGCAGTAGAATGATAGTAGTGACCACCTCATCCGTTCAGGCGACAGCTTTTTTGAAAGGCCCCACAACTATAACAATTCTTCATGACTCAAAATAACGGTTTTGGCGATATTTAATAGCCAATAACTGAATATTCTTACGGTTCTCGAAAGTGTAAAATAGTGCCCCAATTATTACTAAACTGACTAAAAGGTACAATTATGCACCGCGAAGCTCACTAAACATAAAGATGTAGAACATTTTTTTTCCTTTTCTTTGCCTTACATTTATACAGGGCTTTAGGTATCTCTCTTTCAACCTCTCGGGTGGTTAATCAGTCCATGAAACTGAACAACTTTCTCAAGGAATATAGGTCAAAATACGAAAAACTAAATTTTGAGTTCCCATACAAACTTCATCAGCATATAGCGCATTTTGTATGGGAGATCAAATTTTTTTTTTTCGTATTTTGACCTATGTTCCTTGGGGAATTTGTTCAGTTTCATGGACTGATTAACCACCCGAGAGGTTGAAAGAGAGATACCTAAAGCCCTGTGTATAAGAAATAAAACTCATTACTTTAGAAAATAAATCTTCTCTGCATTATAAATAATTTCTTAACCTGAAACTAATACGTAAAACGTTCGTTAACCTACCAGGGTAGCACACATGAGAGCACTCACCGGCGGATTAAATTTACCGGCGTAATTGTACGTGAAAAATCGGAGACGGGAGATTTTTATTTAGACGCGCCTTGCGAGCTGCGGCAATTTAATTTCACATTACGGTACTGTAGCGTGGCAGGCTTTCGGAAAATCTATAGGTACATATAACAGGTACATATAACAGGTAATATAGGTACATATAACAAAACAGCAGAGCTCGGTGTGACTGTACATTGAATTCAATCAGTTCTTGATAAAAAGGCGTCCACGGTTTTTGAAGTTTAGCCTGTCAGGGTATTGTAATGAGAATGCCGAAGTTGACTATTTTGTTTTTTTTTATTATTATAAGATGGGTTAACTCTTGACCTCGATCTTAACCAAGGTCATAGATGAGGTCGACGATGGAGCGAGTTAACCCGGAAAATGCCTATTAAAGCACTGGTACTATAGTTGAAAGGGTTATTTAAGGGTACTATAGTTGGAGCTTCGTCCGTTTATTAGCAGGGTTAGCAAGCACCGCTAGAAGGTGAGGATGACGATCAAAATAAATATGTATAAATAGCACGGTCCGCGACAAACTCGCGCATCACGCCACTCAGATGACGAGAAAACTTCTCGTTCTCTGGCGTTTTGTCATTTCGTTACTTTTTGTGCAAGTTGTTGTGCTTGAGCTGCTGATCTACTAATAAATCAAAAGTTACCATTTATTCATTCAGGACGATTTAATAAAACCTTCTTTTCTCTTTATAATTTTCCCAGCTTTAAATAAATCCTGGATAAAACAGGTTCGTTGATAGCAGGGTAAGCCATGGCTTAAGTCAAGCCAAGCCCAGGATTCACGACTTTTCAGGTTAGCGGCTTGGATTTTTTTTTTTTTTTGTAATCGAGAAAATTCTGGAAGCTGCGATGGCATTTTCATTATTGTATAAATTTAATATAATTAAATTGGTTTGATAACACGGCTTTTAGAATTAAATTGTTACTTTGTTACATAGCTTCGACTCCACGTTAAATGTTCAAAGAAAGACATATTTTTCGTAATTTTAATAATCTTAGTTGATCTATGTGGTAAGCGAGTGTCGGTGGTCTGTAAGCGAAGGTACCGAGTTCGTTTACCAGTGCCGCCATGTACCAGGCTCGTTTGCTGAGTTATTTACATATTAGTTGCACACTAACCAATACTCTTACGGTGAAGGAAAACATCGTAAGGAAACCTGCACATTCAGAAGTCTGAACGTGTATACATGGTCCAATCCGGTCAGGTTACCTTGTTAACAGGGTCACGAGGTCAGATGGTAATAGCAAGTAAGAATTTGTGTTTGTTTTTCGTCCAAACACACATTTGTTAGTGTGATATAGGCTTCTTTTCCACGTGAACGAGCGTAAAGCTAGTTGTTGTACAAATAACAAATAAACAATAACTTTAATCAAAATCTTAATAAACATCTTAATAATATTTCTCCGTAGCAATGGCTACGTGGTGTACTCGTAGCATTATGCTACGAACTTATTACTGCATGATTATTTTATTTTTTATTTTAAGATTTGCAAGCATGTACAGTCAACAGCACATCAAGTTACCACAAACTGTCAAATTTCCCCAATGAATAGTAAACTCTAATGCTTGGAGATAAAATTGAAAATCGATTGAAGAAATTTGACAGTTTTGGATAGCATGATGTGCTGTTGACCCTGTACATCGCTAATACATACGATCTTCAAACTAATATCTAAACGAGTACACAATTAAAGACAAACACCACATTCGATAAAAAGTACACGATTGTGTGTTACGGTAATAATAAGTATATTATTAAAACGTTTACAAAGTTTTATATGTTACCAAGTCTTACGTTACGGGTCCTGGATTCCATTCCCTGTTTTTTAAAGAGATGTATGTATCAAGTATGTGGTGAATTTAACTAACCCTGGAGTCAGTTTTCATACCATTAAATGGCGTCAATCGACAACAACCGGGACTGACGGCTAAACGTGCCCTCGGAAGCACGGAAACGCTCGTAAAAAATTGAAAGAAGAAAGAAAGAAAGAAAATGAATTTATTTCACTACACTGTTTACAAGAAGATAGGTAAGTTCTTATAACTAAAGGTGACGTTGGGTACAGCGTAGTGTCATAGGGTGCAGCTCAGCATAGTGTCTGCGCTAAATAAATAGCACAAACGCTGGTATTTTGCTGCTCCCTGGGTCGTCCCAGAAAATTGCCACTTTGGTCATCCCCTGCCCATGTGATCGTTGCTGAACCCCACTGATCAGTCAGATCAGGGAACGCCACTTGACCATGAGCCCTAGATGTTATGGCAATGTTAAAAAACTAACAAAGATTGTAGATTCAAATAAATTGTCAAAAAATCACGGTAAATTTTTTTTTTTCGCTTAGGGCTATAAATGGTTGTATTTCTAAATATACGATATAATAAATAAATAAGAGAAAAAAGCCCAAATAAAAAAAACACATTTCGTGCCTCACACGACTATCGAGCATATTGGAAATCAATCTACGGAATTCGAAGTAATGTCGTTCTGACTTTTTGACTTTTTCAAAATGGTTAGGCTACTTTTGTTTCAAGCTCAAATTTTAGCTGAATAAACCAGAGGATATTTCACAAATTTTTGATATCATTTTTCGTTTCCAAAATATCAAGCGCCAAAATCAAGAAGTCGGAAAAAATTGAATTTTTTTTCACTATTTCGGCCATAACTTTTTCGTTTTTGATTTTCTCGAATAATGCTTTTGCACCTTTTACCTCTCGTGAATACGCGCCTTTTAAGCTTTTTTTAATATTATATCTTCACAACTCCAGGACTTTTTTGGGAAATCGGAGCCCATACTGAAGCGAACGAAAAGACATTTCCAATGTCAATAATAGGCTTGTAAGATGTCCAAAGGAGCCTTCCTTTGTCCCATTTAAAAATCTATTAAATTTCTTAGAAATAAGTCCGTGCAAGCTGCCCGTCTCAGGCGAGCGAGGCAGCTGCCATTGCAGGGGTGTAGTGAAAGGAAATTGGATCCACGCCAGAACTGGATGGCTATTCCACTATAATCACCGAAGTTCGACGCCTAACAGCTTGCTGTGTTCCTTCGGTGCGTGGGAGTACCAGTGCCTTTATAGGCATTTTCAGTCGACCTCATCTTTGACCTCTATGGTCAAGATTGAGGTCAAGAGTTAACCCCTCTTATCCTTGCTAATATTATAAATGCGAAAGTAACTCTGTCTGTCTGTCATTCTGTCTGTCTGTCCGTCTTTCACGCCTAAACTACTGAACCGGTTTTGACGAAGGTACAGATATAGATTAGAGCCTGGGAAAGGACATAGGCTACATTTTATCCCACGTTTGGGCACGATATAACATGTAGTCCACGCGGGTGCAGCCGCGGGCGAATAGCTAGTAATAAAAAAAATGAAAAAATCAATGGTGTCTCAATGGCGGTTAAATGACGATAGTTGCCATTTTATTAAGTACTAGCATTCCACTCGGGACTTCATTCCCGTGGAAATTAGGGAAAGTTACGTAACCTGTGTTACTCAGGGATAACGTGGCATTCTAATGGTGAAAGAATTTTTCAAATCGGTCCAGTAGTTTCGGAGCCTATTCAATGCAAACAAAGAAACATTCAAATCTTTCCTCTTTATAATATTAGTAAAGACTAGCATTCCACTCAGGACTTCGTTTCCATTGGAATTCGGGAAAGTTACGTAATTTATGTTACTCAGGGATAATGTTAGCATTCTAATGGTGAAAGAATTTTTTTTAAATCGATCCAGTAGTTTCGGAGCCTATTCAATGCAAACAAACAAACAATCAAATCTTTCTTCTTTATAATATTAGTATAGACTAGCATTCCACTCGAGACTTCGTCCCCGTGGGAATTCGGGAAAGTTACGTAACCTATGTTGCATTCAGGGATAATGTAGCATTCTAATGGTGAAATAATTTTTCAAATCGGTCCAGTAGTTTCGGAGCCTATTTAATGCAAACAAACAAACAAACAATGAAATCTTTCCTCTTTATAATATTAGTACAGACTATTTAAATTTCATACATCTGATAACGGCTGCTTTGATGGTGGCGCCACCGAAACCTGAAAGTTCAAGATTCAAAAGATTCAAGATTCAAAAACGTTTATTTGACATACACACTACAACACAACAACAACGTTACATAAGGAATAACAACACATAATAAAAAATAAAACGTAAAACGTAAAATTAAAAATAAATAAATATATAAATTAAAATGGATGGAGTTGTGATGATGTGCGATGACAAACAGGACTCACCTCAGCATTTGTTGCAGCAAAGGCCACAACGCTGGTTTTCAGTTGAGCCCCTTAGATCAGTGTATGTGTACTTAAGTAGCTAGACGGGAATGAAGAAAATATATATGTGTCAGTTGCTAGGTAGTTTGCAACTTTACGTTCAGTTGGCGGTGGCGCTCCTAGTAGGGGTGGCTGTCAGCAAATACACAACGCAGCACATCAGGCTATACATGTTGACCTTGACGTCGCCCTTATCTCGCTCGTAATAGCGCCGGCTTTCGTAGTCCAAATGGGTAACCTGATGTCAGTGGCGTGCATAAACATTTTAGGCAGGGTAGGCAGTGAACTTTTAGTGATGAAAATTGTTAAGATTTAAGAATGTTAGTTAAAACAACTTAAGGTTATTCAAATCAAAATAACCTGTGCTTCCAAACTTTTATATGTATAACAATTTGAAAACAAAATGCACGGAACACAAAATAAGCGGTTAGTATGCACACAGCCCGTGAGCCAATTATTATGAATGTCGTATATTTTAGTATTAAAATGTCTTACCTACTCGGCCTTTTGCGATAATGTTTACTTTTTCTTGAAAAGGTAAACTTGAAAAATTACGTAGTTTCGGCAAACAAACATCATCACCACACTTTTCACAACTTACTTATTGTACTCATTTTGTTCTAAACAAAACAAATGTATAATAATCACTATAAACTGATAAAACAATAATTTGCAAAAGTTTTCGTTCGTAGTTGCAAAAGAAAAACAATCCAATAAGAAAAAATGCCGCAAAATTAAAAATCTATAACGCCCTTCCAAACTTACCAAATATTGACACTTCTCAATTTGGTAGCATCGCTTTATAGGCAGAGCTTATTTCGCCACACAATCAGTTCGTTAATTTTTCGCGGGGGAGGCGAAACAGCCAATCAGAAGCCAGCATTTTTCAACAAAAAAGGCATTTCAAACGAGTGCTTATAAGCTTCGCCATCTAGCGGGGGCGGCGAGCGGCACGGCTCTCTCTTACTAGTTCTAATGTTGAACTAGATGGCGCTGTTTTGAAAAAGTTTAAATTCGGTAAAAATATAATGTAGATAACGTGATTTAGTAAAACGTTTATATTCGTTTGATTCTGTGATCGTTAGTGTACATTATATATATATTTATTTTTTGTTTTATTTTCCTTGAATACCCTAGGGTAGGCACTGCTTTTCTGCTTGTATGGAATGCACGCCACTGCCTGATGTGCTGCTATCTGTATATGACAGAAAAAATGGCTTCCATTGTCATTCAACCGCCATGCCATTGAGATGCCATTGATTAGTGGAATAGATCCCCTGGCCGGTTTCTAGGTCAGACAACTGCTTTACAAATCGGCTGTGAACGCCGCCGGCTTATTCAGAGACTGGCTTCAACAGCGTAAAATTAAAAATTATAAACAAAGTATATTTTTTTTATTTTCTTTATAAAGGGACTTCAAAAAAAGGAGGTTCTCAATTCGACTGAATGTTTTTTCTTGTATGTTGGTTACGTGATTACTCGGCCAATTACTTTTTATAAATGGTGGATAATTCTTTAGAGGTGGTTCCATCAGCAGCAGGGCGAGTACGATAGTGACAGCGCCGCGACAACTTCGCGGTCCTATGTCAAAATTGACAACGCCATAGGGCGAGCAAGCCTTTGCGTGGGACCCTCGCGCAATCAAAGTGAAGTTTCAGCGTGAACCGAGCGCGAATTTGTTGTTATCGTGCTAGAGCTGCAGATAACCACAAACCAAAATGTTATCTATTTAAATGTTTAACGTGTATGTGTTTTTATTTTATTTTTTTAAAGCACTGAGTCTATTTCACTAAAATTTGAGTAGTTAGTATAATATACTAACTAACCACTTTTGAACAACAAAAATATTTTGAACCTTCAAGTATTTGATTGAAGGTTCAACGAAAGTCAGATAAATGGATGTAAATGTAGAAGTAGGTCATAAATACAGCCTCCGGGCCCACATTAGTTGTAACCGCGTCCCGAGGGAAGAGCGATGAGAAAACTTCCGCGGCCAGCCAATCACTTTTTAATTGATCGCCCGTGTTACAGCGCTTGCCAAACCAATTCATTTTCTCTGCCTGTTAGTACTTGGGCTGTATCTTTGTATGTAATTCCAAATATTAAAATATGTGTGACTGAAGAACCCTTCACCCAATTCTCTCCATGAAACAGAATAAATTTTCCCAAGGAACCTACAAGTTGATATCCTTAAAAAGTACAATTTCACATATAAAGCCTAATCTGCTGATCCCAAAAGTAGTATGAAGAGGCGAATAGTTATTTGTTCAACAAGAGATCAAAGTTGGTTTTTGCTACCCGAGTGCAATATTTAAATCACGAGCTAGCGAAGTAATCTACAGTTAAATCACGAGCGTAGCGAGTGATTCTAAGGTAGACTACTGAGCCTAGCGAGTGATTTAAAGGCACGAGATCAAAAAAACTTGCTCTCGTGTTAAACATATCTCTTTTCACCTCTACAGCGAGAAAACTCTCAAATTTGCCGCTGTTTTCTTTTTTTTTTTATTTACAAATAGCCACTGACATAAAGTGTATGGACTGGCAGTCCTCTATAAATTACAGCATTTCTCTTTAGGACGCATTGAAAGTGACAAATTGAACGGAACTTGACGCAGTAAATTGTAAACAATTTGAAATATATGAAAATTTTGTTAAAATTTTAAAGACTAAGTGAATTTTTGTATAAAGTTTTATTAATATTCAATTTTGTGACCATGAGAATATGCTTGGTTTGTAAATATAAACAGAAAAAAGGAGATAATCGGTCAATGTACAAGTATGTTTTTTTACAAACTGTTTTATTGAAAAATGTTGTTTTGAAACGTCTTAATTCTACTTTAAATGATTAGAAATTGTCGGGAAGACATTCCTCTTTTTCTAAGTATATATATAGTAATGTTAAAATGACTATAAAAGACAAAATTTTCGCATTTTCAATTTCGCTTGATTCGCCTGCTTTATTTCACTAGTGCTTCCAAAGACAGTCGATAAAAACAATGTCGATAGAAACATGTTATAGGTACATTAGTGTAAAATATTACTAAATGTTACGTACAATGGCAAACAAAACCGTTTTTATTTTGTTGAGTACCCATGATTACTTTTTTAGGGGTATGTAGTAGACTAAAAAGTTATAGTTTCGCCATATCCGTCTACTCGCAATTTTCTAAGAGACCCTTGATACTACAAAACTGTAATCACACCTTAGTACCTAAGCTTTTCAAGATAACAAGTAATGTTTGATTAATTTGCGCGTCGCTCGACACGCTCTTGAATGATTTTAGATAAATATTTAAGAGTTTACTAATCTTACCTAACCAACCAAATTTCTTACAACAGATTTCCAATCGACGAAGTTTTTTTAAAAAAAATGGCTTCAAAATATGAATGTTTCGAAGAATTGGACATCAAAGAAAAGCCACGAAATATGTTCGAAGCATTTTGACCCTAACTGTTTCATAGGAAGAAGGAAATTGTTAAAATTTGGTAGTGTTCCTACAATATTTGAAGAAAATGTTCAAGGTAAAGGTTATACATAAGGGTTACTAGAAACATGTCACGATCCCCGCTAAGGGATGGCTTTATGATGGGATGGCTTTGGCTTTATGAACTATTGAATAATATTTCAAAACTGAAAAAAAGAGTACCAGTTTTGAAAAATTACATACTTTAGCTTTAAATATTATTGTTTTTTGAAACTAACGCAAAAGATAAAGCTTATTTCTTTAGTTTGAGTCATGAGTTATTTGAGTCATGAGACTCATGGCACATTTTTATTTTCTGTAACGTTCACTGACGTGTTTCATAAAGTGTAAATAGTGCACAGTTGGCTTCTGGTATATGAAAGCAGCCTGTATAGCAAAAATGTATTCTAAGCTCTGCTTTAGAAGCGGGTATTAGACAGGTTATTGAGTCATAATTAGAACATTATTTTTATCAACTGATACTCAAATCAACAACATCTCAAATCGCTCCATCGTCAACCTCATCTATGACCTTGGTCAACATCTCAAAAAAAAACAATCTCAACGGTTTATGAGAGATACAAAGAAGTCTAAATTTCTCACATTGTTAGGTATATAGTCACTAAGTCTTTATAGTCTGTAAGGAGATTCAAATATGATTGTATTGGAAATAAGTTTAATCTTTAGTTTGTTCATGGCTCATGGAACATTATTTTAATTTGCTGTAACAGTGGACGTATTTTATAAAGTGTAAATAGTGCACAGTTGGCTTCTGGTCTTTGAAAGCAGCCTGTATAGCAGAACAGAGCGTGTCGAGCGACGCGTAAATTAATCAAACATTACTTGTTATCTTGAAAAGCTTAGGTACTAAGGTGGGATTACAGTTTTGTAGTATCAAGGTCTCTTAGAAAATTGCGAGTAGACGGATATGGCGAAACTATAACTTTGTAGTCTACTATATAACCCTATAAAAGTAATCATGGGTACTCAACAAAATAAAAACGCAAATTATTTGGGCTCGCCACAGAACAAATTTGTTCATGGCTCATGAGACAATATTTTAATTTGCTGTAACAGTGGACGTATTTTATAACGTGTGAATAGTGCACAGTTGGCTTCTGGTATTTGAAAGCAGCCAGCAGAACTGTATTATAAGCTCTACATTAGAATCAGGTAAAACATAAGTTTTTTGGTTACATTCTTTTTATTAACTACTTTATGCTACTTTATGATTTTCTGTAGTTATTAAGTCAGTATAGTCTATGACTGTAAGAACAGAAACATGGTAGTGTTCAAGTTCAATAAAACTGTTTTAAATTGTAAGAAGAAACACGTAAAATCAAATATAAAGTAATTAAATGTTTTACTAAAAAATATGGTGCAGTCTTTATTTTAATAGGAAGCCGTCAAAAAGTGGAGTCTCCTTAGGACTACATTTTTCACTTTATCTATCTATACATATAATAAAACTGTAGAGGTCGAATTTCTGTACATAGAAAAAAAATGCTAAAAACCGAGTCAGGGGGATGTAAGAAGAGAAATAAAACAAATCCCGATTTTTTTAGATTTTTTTTGTTTCTCTGTTTGTCTGTTTGTCTGTTTGCACGGGCTAATCTCCGTAACTGTTGGACCGATTTAAATGAAATTTTGCATAGGGGTACCTTATATCCCCGGTCAACATTTAGGCTACATAAAATCTCGAAATTTAGCCAGTAAATATAAAACCACCAACAAAAACCCCTGAAAAAATTCAAAGCTAGGTGTTTTTCAGAACATTTTACTCATACCATAGAGATCAACGTATTTTTGACATATACATGGGCTAAAAGCAAGGACATGTTGTTTTTTAAATTTATCTCTTTCGAGAAAGGCAAAGGAATCTGCATCCATACAGCCAGGTCTTCAATATATGTATTTCTTAGCTATGTCTTCGATTTATATTTCTTTACTTCTCTCATTCTCCGTAAGCCGATAGTGTTTTGTTTACTATGGCGGCGAGAAGCACTGCCGCTGGATCGGAGCAGATACACTGTATCACTTGAATTTTTAACCAACTTCCAAAAAGGAGGAGGTTTTATGTTCGACTGTATACAGGGTGGAATTTTGTAATGCCACCTGAAGGGAAAGTACTCTTAATACTGTAGATAGAAAATTGTACTCAAAGAAAACATTCCTTTATTTTTGAAAAAAAAGAAAACTGCATTCAAGAATTTTCGAAAATTCGCTTGCCCCAACCGGGAATCGAACCGACTTAAATCTGAAAGAATACCCTGTACTTTTATTGCGTCATTGGTCAATTATAAGGATGAAATCTTTCTAACAAACTTGGTAAATTAAATGAAAGGAAGGCTATGAAATCTTAAACCATTGTATATCTTATTTTATGTATGTTCACCGATTTCTCCGCCATTTGGACCGATTTTCAAGATTCTATTTTTTTGTTCGAAAGAGTATACTCCAGAAATGGTCTTATTGTCACCAAGTCAGGATCTGATGGAATCCCATCAAAATCAAGGGCAACCCTTGAATGGAATAGGCACTTACAATGTTTCTCAAGTTCTTTCTATTATTTACGCCAAACATAGAAAAATATACACATCAACACTGTCTAGTGATATTGCATGATTTTTCATACAAAAGAGGTCTGTTTGAGAAGCTATAATACCATACTCGAGATACACGGAGTGATATAATTTTCATATGAGCAAGTACTAAACATGAATTTTCAATTTTTATCAATGAATTTAATTTTTCTTGAAATTTGTGAAAACGTGACTAAAATGAAAAAAAAAATGCGCTAATTCCACCATTTTCATACAAAAAGCAGAAAAAAGTGCATTTTTGTTTTCGTTTACGTCACGTTTAAAAAAAACAATTTAAACAAAATTCATTGACGAGAATTGAAAATTCAGGTTTAACACTTGCTCATCTTAAAATTATATCCCTCCATGTGTCTCGAGTATGCTTTTATGGCTTCTCAAACACACCTTTTTGTATGAAAAATTAAGCAATATCCCTAGACAGTGTTGATATCTATCTTATTTTTTCTATGTCTATGAGTACATAGCATTTGATAAAAGGACCGGATTGAGATTTATGAGATATTTTGCATAAAAGATCCTTTCTTAATTTTTTGTCGGAAGTTTGGTTGAGTAGTAGAGTTACACAGCCTGTGAATCGACGGTTTCTGGGTTCGATTTCCGGTTTGGGCAAACAAACCATACGAGGGAAACTTTAGTGCAGAAAGTTACAGTGTGAAGTGCTAATTAATTGATTTTATGATAGATAGATAGATAGATAGATAGATTGATACTTTATTCAATTGACATAAAACAGCACAACACAGTAATAGACAAATAACAAACATACAAGTAAACATGAATCAGCAAGCAAACAATGAAGTAAACAGAGTAAGAAACAGAAACAAATAATTTTATAAAACTATTTTACACCGTGTTATCTGTATCATGCCAATCAAATTGGCGCTGACTCAGCATATTGCTGCAGTACCAGACTGCAGCGCTGATATTCTGCCATGATGCTACTTATTGAGTTTTCTTTGTAGGTAATAATAACCTTTTTCTAACTTCAAAAATTCACCTTTAAAAAAGTACTTTATAAAGAAAATCTGAGGGTGCTGCTCTATAATTAGATAGATGTTATTTTTAAGAGCTATCGTCGAATATAAGTGAGTTGGAAAAAATTAAAATTATTGTAACTGACCCACAATTATCCAAAATAAAACAAAAACTTCTGTGCTGAACTGGCATTGAACAAAAAATTTGGAATGTGCCAGCTGCCAACCAAATACATTGCATTATTGGTACAGAGGCCAGCGCATCAGGTTACTCAATTTTCATTGCAAAACCGCTCTTATCACAACAGCACAGAGTGCACGCGTGTGGTAACCTGAGTTGGGGCCGTCCGTGCATTGCAAAATTTAGATAACGTATTATATACTCATAAACAATATGCCATTTTTTAAATGTTCATGACATGTAAAGTTATGTGACTTATGTTACCCCAACGAGGATTATAGGCGTATAATATCTAAAATATCGAAACTTTTGTCAGCTTCCCCATTAATAGTTCGGCTATTCTGCACTTTTTTAACGAACCAAAACTAAATACTTAATACATTGTTAATAAGAACGAAGTTGATTAAGTATTTAGTCTTCAAATCTTAATTCGGCCCTAACTAAATGACATTATTCAATCTTCAGGATATCACTTTTTGAAAACAATAAAACGGCTTATTTTTATTTTTAAGCAAAGGAATCTATGGCCGTACAGCCGGTGTTTTCAATGCATTTCTTATTTTTAAAGGCGGGAAACTCAATAGAAACTGACAATTGACATTTGTTTTATTAAAACCACTATGAATATGGTCTATATAGGTTTGATCTATGGCTTTGATGTTCTGACATGAAATAAGGGCTATTTATTGATTTTTTGATTTTAGTTTACATCAAGCGTAGCATTGCGTATATAAGCCATGGATAAATATTATAATATTACTATTCTAATAAGTTTCTTAGTTTGGATCAAGCACTGACACCTTTGCTTATTTCTACAAATGTCCATTGAAGGGAAAAGCTTAGTCAATTCTATCTTAAATTTAATTTTTTATTGAATCATTTTTACACAATTATCGCAAAGCACAATAAAAGCAGCGTGCTAGCTGAAATCTCAAATGCACGGGGGTTGCCTTAGATACTGACATAGGTGATCTGTTTCAGAAACTTCTATTCCACTGAAAATCAAAAATAAGTCCGTAATTAGCACTAAGGAATTCGTGTGCCATTTATTGTACTTACCTAAGTAATAGGTCTTTCAACATACAATTTTCGTAAATTTTTTACTCCACATATTTTTATTTTATCAAAATTGATTTTTATAAGTACAAAATCCTTACGTTTTTCACAGAAACGCGAAATACAATATTAATTAACCACTTTTTGTGGGATTGTTAAGACAACAAGATGTTTTAGAGGCACCACTGACTCATGTTAAGTGTTGGTTGTCTATCTCTCTCAGTATCAAAAAATCAAAAACGACTGCTACTGCTACTTAAGTATAGATCAGAGTCTGAGTCGCGTTCTATAATACGGACCTTAATCTATCAAAAGCAGTAACAATGGTATAGAAAATATAAGCGACTAGCTGACCCGACAGACGTTCTCCTGTTTTTTTTAACTTTCTTAATTTCTTCTTTCATAAGAACCTTCTCCTGACAATAAGGTACACAATAAAAAAAGAATCAACCAAATCGGTCCAGCCGTTCACGCGTGATGCCGTGACCAAGGGAAATAGGGATTCATTTTTATATATAAGATAGAGGAAACAACTATGTTTGACCTTTGTTTTCAGATCCAAAGTAATGTATTAAGTATCAACCTTATATGACATAGTTAACCAAGATTTCAAATAAAAAATATTTTTAGAAATTGCTTTTCCTTATATGAACGAAATAGTTGCTATTCGTTCATATAACGAAAATATGAACGAAATAGTTGCTTCAATAAAAAACGGCAATTCATGTATCTATAGTTGTGTCAAAGTACAAACTCGGTCTATAAAAATACATACAACACGCAGACGAAGTTGCGGGCATCAGCTAGTAATTAATAAGTCATCTCATATACAGGGCTTTAGGTAAATCTCTTTCAACCTCTCGAGTGGTTAATCAATCCATGAAACTGAACAACTTCCCCAAGGAACATAGGTAAAAATGCGAAAAAAAAAATTGATCTCCCATACAAAATGCGCTATATGCTGATGAAGTTTGTATGGAAACTCCATTTTTTTTCGTAATGACTAATTTAGCACCCGAGAGGTTGAATGAGATTTACCTAAAGCCCTGTATAAAATCAATATTTGTACTTTTGTATGACGACCTAAATATATTTTTCTGTCTCCCTAAATACACCAAAATGCACGTCCCACATAAGATAAAAATTATAATTTATTTTTTAATTTTAAGAACCACATCGATTTTTAGATTGAAAATGGTTATAAGTATTTTTAGGATGTCTTAAAAAGTTTAAACCTAGAGTCGCGTCTGTTGGTGTACATAGTTTTTTTTGCATTTGTTTCGGGTTAACCCTTTGTATAAACTTTTATAAACACTTTGTAGTTTTGGGCTACTTTTTATATTTTACTTAAATATACATTACAAGCGCCAGTTGTAGACTGCAGCCAAATAGTAATCAAGAAAACGGTCTCTTAGCTCTACTTCGAATTTTTTTTCTCTACTTTTACTGCTAGTACTTTTACTGGTAATTTAGTACGAAACGCATGCCAAAAAAGCCGTAAGGCCGCCTATGGGCATTTTTGTTTTCTTATTATTTGACCGTTATCAAATGGTAAATGTTAGAAAATAAGACACTAATGTGAGAAAATGGTTTTATTGTTTACGCAAAATTGACGCTCTGCTGTAAGAAAAACAGATCATCTTATACTTACATACTTTTGGGGAAAAAGAAAAAATTAAGCTCTACATTCCGCTAGAGAACATAAATAGTCGACTTATCGATATTTGGTCCTCACTTATTAAAAGTACAACTTGAGCTGATTGCCAAGGCAAAGTAAGGCAAAGTACAACTTGAGCTGATTGCCTGCCTACCCCGCTGGGAATACATCGACTAATCGACTTTTGGCCTCACTACGTCGCCAAAATGGCGAAAATCAAATGGTCTCGTTTTTGATTTGACAACAGCCAGTCTAGTGGTATTTAACTTATTTTTTCTATGTCTATGCAAATAGCTGTGTGTTTTGTTCTTTTTTAAAAGTGGCCAGGATTATAGTCTTGGGTGTGGTATATTGTCCACCTGCTACCAATTATTTTTCTGATCTTGAGGCAGCGTTGGAATTGGTAAGCGCAGACTACACCAATCAAATTATCATGGGTGACTTTAATACCGACCTCATGTCGGTGGATGATTCTCGCACTCGCAGTCTTATGCACATTGTTGAGTCTGCTGGCCTTCGCGTGCTTCCATTGGCACCCACTCACCGTAACATTACTTCCGACGACACATGGCTTGACTTAGTTTTGACTGCGGCTCCGCAGCTTGTCCTCGAGTGTGGTCAGCATACGGCTCCTGGGTTCTCTCGTCACGACCTTATCTTCATTAGTTACACCTTGAAGGTGCCAAAGGTGCCCCCGAGGGTCTTGTCGCTGCGGAGTTACAAGAGGATGGATGTTGACAAGCTGCGGCTAGATGCTTCGAAGCTTCAATGGAGCGATTTAATAGATGCCAAAACGGTGGATGAGAAGGTCAGCATTCTCAATAAGAAGGTGCTCAATTTGTATGACACCCATGCCCCTATTAGGCGGGTCCGCGTTAAGCGTCCATCAGCTCCATGGATCACGCGAGGAATACAAATGGCTATGAGGCGTAGGGATAGGGCTTTCCGAAGATTCAAGAGAGATCGTTGTGAGGAAAATTGGGATGCCTTTAAAATTGCTAGGAACCAGTGCAACCAGATGGTGCGGCGTGCTAAACGGCGCTACATTCATGAGAACCTCTCGAACTCATCGCCGGCTGACATCTGGAAGTTTCTCGGCACTTTAGGCATTGGCAGGACACGTAATGTCTTTACACCGAAGGACATCTCTCTTGATGACATAAACGATCATTTTTCTACTTCCAAAGTCCTACCTGCTGCTGTTAAAACTGACACCATTTCTTTTGTATCTTCGCTTCCCGCGATGAGATCGAGCCCGTTTGTCTTCGCTGCTGTGGAGGAAGACGTGGTTCGCAAATGTGTGTTGGCCATCAAGTCCAAGGCTGTAGGCGTTGACAATGTTGGACGGTTCATGATAGTCACAATCCTCGACCAAATTCTTCCTTACCTTGTGCACATCATCAATTTTTCACTAGAAAGCGGTCAGTTTCCAACTCTGTGGCGAAAGGCGTATGTGTTACCTCTTCCCAAAGTTTCCAAACCCGAACTTCCTAGTCATCTCCGTCCGATCTCTATTCTACCGTTTCTTTCTAAGGTATTGGAAGCCTGTGTGCATAAGCAGGTCTCTACCTACATTTCAACAAACCATCTCCTTAGTCCTTTTCAGTCGGGCTTTCGCCCGGGTCACAGCACGGTCACGGCTCTTATTAAGGTTACTGACGACATGCGTCGTGCGATGGATGCCACCGAACTCTCTGTACTTGCTCTCATTGACTTCTCAAATGCCTTCAACACAGTTGACCATCAAATTCTTCTTTCTATCCTTTCTCACTTAAATTTTTCTTCTTCTTCTATTGACTGGTTTGCTTCTTACCTTTGTGGGCGTCGTCAGTCAGTGCGGTGTGGAGACTCGGAGTCTGGATGGTGCGAGCTGTCAACTGGAGTACCTCAAGGTGGAATTCTCTCACCAATCCTATTCTCTGTTTTCATAAATTTCATCACCAAGGAACTCCATTGCTCATACCATCTATACGCCGACGATCTGCAGCTGTACATCAGTAAGAGCGGTGACGGCATCACTCAAGCTATCGCGGACCTTAACAGGGACCTCGAAGCAGTTCGAAATTGGTCGAGAAGGTTTGGTGTCGAGGTCAATGCGTCCAAGTGCCAGGCGTTGGTGGTGGGTAGTTCGCGGCTTTTAGCGAGGCTGGATAGGTCGACGTTGCCGAACTTGGTATATGATGACTCGGTCATTCCATTTAGTGGAAAAGTCAAAAATCTTGGGCTACACGTTGACTCCTCCTTTAGCTGGGCGCCGCACATCGCCAGCATCAGCCAGAGAGTGGTTGGGACGTTGCGGGCACTCTCGCGCCTGAAAAACTTCTTGCCCATCCGGACAAAAATCATGTTAGTGCAGACACTCATACTTCCAATGATAGATTATGGTGACGTATGCTATTTGGATCTTAATGCCGACTTTCTTAACAAACTCGATCGACTGTTGAACAACTGCATACGTTTCATTTTCTGTCTGCGGAAGTATGATCATGTGTCTGCCTATCGTCAAAAACTGAAGTGGCTCCCTATCAGGCAGCGGCGCAGTCTACGTGCACTGTGTACCCTGTACTCGGTGCTGACGGGGCCACATGCCCCGAACTATCTCAGGGAGCGCTTCCAGTTCGTCTGTGAAGGACACAGTCGGCTGCTGCGTTCCGAAAATAACCTTCTCCTGCAATGCCCCATCCACCGCACGGGCTTTTATCACCAAAGTTTCACCGTGCAGACGGTGTTGATGTGGAACTCCCTACCTGTGGAAATTAGAAGGTCCCCCAGCCGTAACTCCTTTAAACACAGAGTACGGTGTCACTTTTTGAAGCTGTTATATGATTCAAGCTGACTTCTTCATTCTTATATTATGTATTTATATATCTATTATAGTTATGTATATTCATATTGCATGTATGTATATTTATTATAATTACTTTATGTAAGTACATGTATGCATTTGATTATATATTTATTAGGTATTACAGTTATTTTCCTTTGTTCATGTAGTTTCATAGTTATTAAAGTAATTCCTTATATTTGTGATATGCACCTACCACGTACATCTCCCAATCACCCTAAGGTAGACTGGTAGATAATGCCATTAGGCATTAAGTCCGCCCATGTACTTTAGTGCATTAAGTTAAATAAATAAATAAATAAATAGTTTGCGTTCAGAAATTGCACTTCGTAACATTTTTACAACTTTAAAAATATTTTTTTGGAAAATTGCATTGTTTATTAGAATTTATATTAAATAGCTATTTCCTTAAACGATCAATATTTAACACATTTTTGTAATTTTGATTTCAATAAATAATATAAAATTTCGTGATTTGACAGGCCTAAATTAGTTTCAGAACAAATCACCGCGCTAAGTCATTTCAAAGTTAGTGTTCCAAATTCAAATCACTTTTTCTCTCGTTCAAAAAATACTCGCAGCAAACAACGATTTTGCTCTCTGATTTTGATAAGCAAAAGCTCTCTTTTCGAGCTGGAGAGGTGAAAATTTATTTTTCATTCCTTGGGGAAAGTTGAGTCTCCCAATAATTTAAAATATATTTAGTGTGAAAAGATACCGGCAAGTAGAGCCTTAAATTCACAAAAAAACAAGAAGTACAGTTGTTTTATTTTCTTACTGTGATTCGTCAATTTTTTTACCTCAAATAAGTAAGTTGATTTTCAAATGGCAAGAACGAGACAGACACTGTTTGCCGAGAGATATTTTAAAAAATGAGTAAATTTTTTTTTAAGTTAAACGGTTTATTGAAAATAATTTGATAGATCCTAGACCAGTCATCAAACCACTCTCCTCATCAATCTAGGGCATTAATCAGACAAAAAAATAAAATCGTTGGGCGTGTGAGCTAGTATAGGAATAAAGACGTCCTAACCGGACTAAAGGTCAATCCCGAATGCGTTACTTTCAGGGTCACAGGTAGAAAGCGGGTAATTGTGAATTCTAAAATGGAGATTCGAGCCAGAAGAGAAAAAACGCTTATGATGAAGAAGGTTACAAGGTTACACTCTTGCACTACGAAAGCAGTCACTATACAATCGAGGTAAGGGCGACGTTAAGATCAACCTGTATAGACTAATGTGTTGTGATGTGTAAGGCTTCTTTATAAGTAAGTAAATAAATAAGGTCTTTATGTAAACACAGCTTTGCTATTATAACCAATACCGGGAGAACGCTCGACAATTTTTAGCCTATGGAAAACTGCGCTGTTATAACAATGATTGGTATAATGTTTCATAAACTTAGGAATTTAACAACTCACACATACACCCAACTCGCACACCGTGCTCTCGTAATTTTATGAGTCATTTTTTTTTTTAATTTAGTATAATTATGAAATGTAGTACGGAAGAGCGGTGCCTCCTGTCATAATAAGTTTAATGATATTTATTATCTAGACTGGCAATACAGAATTAAATCGCAAGCAAAAAGATTTTCACTAAAGAACCCTGTGTAAACGAGTGGTCAGATTTATGCTCTCAAATGTATGGAGGTTTTTCCTAACAAACAGAATATTGTTTGTTGTCTCTTTATGCGAACAGCCTGTGAGCGCTCTACATAATTTATGCAGGCAGTGGGTAGACAGAGGCAGCCGACGGCAGGTGCCTTGTTTCAAAAAATAAAAATGGCCAAGCAGTATAGTCAAGGGTGCTTTCAAATGAATAAATAAAATACAATTTAGAACTAATATTTAAATGGTTGAATCTATCCATGACTATGGTTGGCATAAAGTTTTTTTTTTCCCCGGAATCGTAGGGTTAACTACGTTACGGTGGTTATCGTTACTTATCTACTTTCGCGCTAATCAATATGTGAAACCGCATCCCCGCATGTAGGCGCCCCGCCGCCATCATATTGCTGGTTTTAGTTTTTTATATGCTGTTACTATTGTTTTTATCGCAAAGAGAAGTATATTTGAATAAATAATCCAATTTTAAAGCAGAGGATATTAATAAAGATGAAAATAAAATTCGGAGAAAAATTCTACCGAAAAATAATAATTTTGAATAATAATAGTCTGAATTCAGGGTTTCCAATTTTGCTAAGCTCTCCCTTAAAGGCATATTCATAGCTTAGTGTATTAAGAGTCGGTTAAGAGCGATTACCGCAATCTAGCTCATAGCAAAGAAGCGGCATGATTTGATGCTGCCATATTTTGACCTTAAACCATACTACCGTCCCTCCCCCCTATACACGCCTATGATGTTACCAAACTGCTTGTTTTATTACTATGCCTACCATTTCCGCTTACAACGTGCCAACTCTCTGCTTCAAAACTTTTTGACTTCTGCTTTATGACTAACAAATTAGAGCCGTTTGTTCTTCTCTTTTGCGATGACAAAACAAAACAAACTCACTCCATTCAATTCACAGACCTTCTAAAAACTTTTGCAACAAATCTGTGGTGATAACGGCTTTTATTTAGAGAACCACTTTAGATTGTTTTTCCCTATTTTATGTTTGCCGTTTTTTAATAAGGTAATTTTTTTTAATGAGGTAATTTGAATTAAGTTCAAAAAGTGTTAAAATGAGGAAATCGTATTTCCTGTCCTTCACACCAGTGTGAATGATAGTAACTTTTTCCTAACCGTCACACCATTGTGTGGCATAGTGGTGTGGCAGTTAGTCCGGCAGGGATTTTACTAGTACTCAGACAATCAATCTGAATAATTTCACATATATATGTCAGCTCATGCACGCTTTTGTTCCATTGAGGTAAGCAGAAACCACGGTGAACTATGAAAAAAATTCACGTGTTCTACATTTTTCTGCTTTACATTCAAGTAATTTATCAAACATTTAATTTTGCAAATACTAAAACGGGTAATGTACTTCACACAGAGATCGACGCGACAACCGTTTAACAGTACACAGCGTCGCGCCAAAACATAAAATATGTAGCCAGAGTCTAAATAACGAAAATTCCTTGTCTTTACATTTTCAGGAAAAAAAACTTCAAGCTGATCTAAGTTATGGGTAGATTCCATCATTTAAACTAATATTAAAAAGGAAAGATTTGATTTTTTGTTTGTTTGCATTGAATAGGCTCCGAAACTACTGCAGTATACTGGACCGATTTGAAAAATTATTTCACCATTAGAATGCTAAATTATCCCTGAGTAACATAGGAAACCATAAGAAAAAAACTTTCGACGTCTCATAGGTAGGTACTTAGGCAATCAGCAGCCATATTTTCATGTTTCGATCTCTGTTTCTTGGGGACAGCAGGCCGAGTACGATAGTGACAGCGCCGCGACAACCCTCGCGCAATCAAAGTGAAGTTTCAGCGTGAGCCGAGCGCGAGTTTGTCGTTATCGTGCTAGAGCTGCAGTTGTTCAGTCTTGTGGACATCCTTAATTTTCGTCTAGTTAATTAAAAGTCACTCAACAAAGGACGGTAACTCACCGACGCGACGTTACAATGATGTTCCTTTGTTAAAGTTGGTGCGTCGCATTTGTTTTTTTATTTATGGCTAGCATTATCCTAGCTTCACGTTTCTCTTTTATTTTTTCCTCGAAAAGACATTATTTTTTATCGTAGTGTGATATCAAGGTCACACCTAATGGAGTTGTTTTTATTAGAAGTGCTTTTTTCCGTAATAGAAGTTGTTTCGTTTCTTTACAAAGTTATTTGTAACTAGCATTCAGCCCAGGACTTCGTTCCCGTGGGAATTCGGGAAAATTATATAGCCTATGTCCATCGGGGATAGTATAGCTTTCTAATGGTGAAAAAATTTTTCAAATCAGTCTAGTACTTTCGGAGCCACACAATCAATGCAAACAAACACACAATCAAATCTCTCCTCTTTATAATATTAGTATAGATAAGACATTTTTATAAATTAATTAATAATTATTTTGTAAGCCATCAGTTTAATGATTATGTTTTTTTTATTTTCTGTGTTGTCCAATAGAATAAGTTATTCATGTTAATAGACTATCAATCACTCCTTGAAGTTCGTAATGTAGGTAGTTTCCCGAAATAAATGTATTTAAAATGAAAAAATATATACATAGATAGTACAGTCTTTATTCAGGACTGGCAATAAATAAACTTAAAAATTTAAAAAAGACAATTTAGAAGTCTGTTCGGTATTCATTGTGTCAATGAAAGGACCCTGACTCAGCTGATATGCCACGCTCATTATTCTTCCAGAACCAGACCACATAAATATAATGATATAAAAATATATCAGACTCAATTTCTTGGCGTTAGGCACTCTGGATTCTTTCAAAAAAAGGTACGTAAAAAATCTGAAGAAGGTTCCAAAAGTACATACTTCAGACTCGAGTCATTCTTTTCTCGATCCGCAAAAAGAAACTCAACAGGTCTCGCAGCCCTCGAAAGAAAAAATAGCACAAAGGCCTGCAAATTGCAAACAGTAAGAAGATTCTTGTGAATTACTGCGTAGGAGCTTTGTAAGTAGAATTTTCCTTTGAAAATATGAAGAGTAAAACTTTTTAATAACAAAAGGTGCTTTTTTAAAAGAAAACTTGAAATATTTACATTTTAATATTACCTTCTTTTTATTTCTGTAAATGTTTAATTTCTTTGCAGCTGTCATAGATAATAAATGTCAAATGTGAAGTCGTAGTTTTAGAGCCACATGACGTTTTGCCTACCCTGAAAGGGGTTTATGGGCGTAAGTGTTTAGAAGAGTAATGTTTCATAGATACATAGATAAATCTTAAAGAGACATATATCTTATACAACAACTTTCTTTGTTCAAAACAAAATGGTGTAAATCAAATTAAATCAATACATAATATCCATACCGTATTGTAGTATTTTGATAGTCGTTTTTTAACGTATTTTATACGACACACTTCTACTATCGCGGGGTCATGAAGAGAAGATTAAATTACTCTTATTTTAAACTAGTTTCCCGCCCAGGACTACGTTCTCGTGGGAATTTTGGGATTAATTTTACACATAAACCTTCCTCTTGGATCGCTCTATCCATTGGTGAAAACCGTATGAAAATCCGTTCAGTAATTTTTGAATTTATCGCGTTCAGACAGATAGAGGTGGCGGGAGACTTTGTTTTATATAATATAATATGATTTACAAAACCAAATATCAAGAAAATACATCATTACTTTTAAGGAAAAACAAATACATTTATTCTGTATCGAGGATGTTCGTGGAAGCCAATTAGCGTTAGACATAACAAATGTCATACCTACATGACATATTTTATTGGGAGAGTCACATTCATGAAACTCCCTAAAATATACATAAGAATAGCTGATAGAATAAAAATAAGAAATATCGTATAATAGAATACAAAAAAAATTTTTTTTGAAATGTAAACTTCTTTAGCGGCGTTGTGCACTTTTCGGATGTTTAAAAATGTTAAACTCGCGTCAGGGTCACGTGAAAATTTGTAAGACGGAGGGTGAAGTGAAAACTTCTTAGATCGCAAGCTATGCCGCAAGGAAGTAATTATGTTGAAGTTTTCACTTCTATCGGCACTCCCGGAGTGCAACCCGTTGTTTTTTTTATAACGAATGGGTTTGCTCTTGACCACAATCTAGCCCAGGGGCGAAGATGTGGTCGAGGATGTAGCAAGCTCACCCAGAAGATGTTTATTCACTCAAACTTTTAAAAAAACTCGGGTTAAATGAGCCCGGAAATAAAGACGCAGGCAGAGAATTCCATTCCTTAGCGATGCGCAGTATAAAAGATGAAAAGAAGCGCTCAGTACGGATTCGAGGAATTTCGACAAGGTAAGGGTGGTACCCCGCGGTGCGTCTGGATGTCCGGTAGAAGAAAGGGGCAGGCGGAATGAGCTCGTGCAGCTCATGAGAACTCTTCGCGAAGTACAGTAGCGTTCTTTAATGGAGGCATAGTTAAACTACTTAGCGCGTTGCAATAGGGACTATGTTCCTATGAACATAGTTCAAACGATTTCTCACGCACACAAGCTTGTAGCCTCCTCTAAGAACATTATTTTGCTAAGCGACATCTCTTGGCTCCTCGGTGAAGTTTTTGTAGGACGCATTCACTCGACATTGCACTGTCCTCCACTCACCGCTGCTGTTGAGTCATATCAAACAATCGGTAATGTAAACATGACGTAGTGTATCTTTATTTTGTCGATCTTACTAGCGTTATGTATGGTCCAGTGGATAAGCACTGTCCTAGCAGGGAGAAAAGTTCACGGGTTCTAATCCCAGCCGAGTAATTTCTTTTTGTAATTTATTTTTGTTTATTAAAGCATTAACAACTATTTTCACACATAATATTACATTAATAATAATAATGTTACATTATTGTATCAGTGATAAAGTATTTGAATAAAACAAATATGAAATTCGACTAGGTAATTTTATTTCCTACTAACAAAATCACATTTTTTTTCTGCAACTTGATCACTTACAGTTTTATTAAGGTTATAGCTTAAGAATTCGTTTTCGTGAAGAAAAGAGTATTGAAGCTAAACCTCAACAAAAATTAATATTCAACTTGCACTACAAGGCAGTAGATATATAGTTTATAATAACAAAAGAATAAGTTATAGATAAATATCACAATTTTACACATAACAATATTTAATTAAACTTGTTAAGCCTTAGAATCGATGAACTTCATTTATCTTCCGTATGAATCCATTATTTTCATACATTTGCTCCACACGCTGATTTATTGATAACTCGCGATCGTTCACTGCGCAGCCGAGATTACACGTTACCCTCATTCCGTAATGATTCACCCATCCTTTACTAAAACCAAAATAACAAGATTAATTTAATAAGGAACAAAAACTATGCACCACTAATAAAATGCATTACAATAGTTAATGATAGGTTTACGTTCTCAAAATAAATTATAAATTTAAAAACAGTGTTAATATTAAGTAAACAATAGAATACTCACTGTAAGACCTGTCTCATTAGCAATTTGGGATATATTATATCCTATATTGTGCAGCGCAACAATACAATGCCTCTTCTACAAACTTATTATGTATTTGTATGCATGTCGAAAAAAGAAATCACAATAAACTGCCGATACGGTAAGAACACACGAGCACCTTCGCTTATGATCTAGCAATGACAAACAGGTTGCTCATGAACACCGAACCGAATGAATCTAAACTAACTTCATTGCATTCAATTTTTGTACGGTATGGTCTATTACTATAAAAATGTTTGAAAACTAAAACATATCTAACAAAACTTCGTAGCTACTATTAGGCGACAGTTGTGGCTCGAACCCGCACCTTGTTACAGCAGGCAGACAGTGTTTCCGCTGCGCCACCAAGGCTTATGATTTGGCTCGTGAAATTATGTTTGTTATCAGAGCAACAAGCGTAGTGGGGTATGCGGTATACGTCATTTGTGTCCATGTGTGAGTACACGAGCGGCCGCAAGCGACTTGTTTTCTGCGTTTTATATTGACTATGCCTCCATATATGAACGTGATAGTACATCTTGTAGAAAACACATAGGCAACCTACTTTGCGTCTATGAGCTAGGCTTCGGAGTTTGTTTTTTACTAGCTTTTTGTCACCAATGAGCCTCCTGGCTCTGCGGTCCACCGATTCCAGAGCGGCTAGCTGATATTTGGGCCCTGACCAGAAGGCCGCGTTTTTCCATTTTTTTCATATTTTCATTTTTTAAATGCATACACACGCACATACATACACTCACGCCTGTAATCCCATACGAGGTAGGCAGAGCATAAGTGGTTCAGAACGACTTGATGCCACGTTTGACATAACCGATTATTTTTAAATGTTTTTTTTTTTTAATTTCCATAATTCAAGGGAAAATCTAAATAATAAAGTGAATTACAATTTAGAGAATGCCCTTCCTTCTGTCAGATTCAGCTATACAGAACAACAAACTCCACAATAAAGGATTGCGAAAACTCGGTATACAAGCTTAAGTGACAAAGACACCGATCGGTCCCAGAGGCCCGCATGATAGGATTATCTACCCACATCCACAGCCCACCTCCAAACTATGTAACAACTTTAATGGAACTGTCGTGTTGTTGTTCCAAAATAATTCTATTAACCCTTCGCTCGCCGATCGCCCGTGATAACTCAATCACTACCTATACAGACACATAGTGTAGTATCTGTGCGGCTACCAGCTGTTCAGGCGCACATGAAATACTCCCGATGATAGCGATTACGAGACCAAAAACATTCTTGGTGTATTGTTGAATCTGATTTATTTTGATAAAATATGTATATTTTATTGCTAACATCTACTAAAACTACTTTATAAAAATCTTTGTGTGATATCAGTATCAGTGTAATGCGCAGACATTCTTCTTGCAGTTTCGTCTAATTTAGGTTACACGCGCATGATTCTTGAAATTGATTATTCTTATGTTCAAACGTTATTTAAATAATAACTGAGTTTTATATTTGGTTTTATGATAATTGCGGATGTGAGTCAGCCTACTACACTGAAATACTTTTTTAAAGAAGCATAGGTCGAAATATAAACAATAGCTAGCTAGTAGTAGTGCTAGCTACGTTATAAATAAACAATATTCAAAAAATAATCTATGCTGAATCTGTCCCCTTAAAATATCTATACAGTAGTATGGAACTAGGAGCAAAAGAGGTTTGTTTGGAAGGTTCCAAGGGACAATCTTACCTCTGGCTACCCCAGTGGGAGATCCTGCTCACCCAGCTTATGGATTTTTTGAGATATTTAGGGATGTGACTAAGCAGTGTCTCGTATTGTGACTAAGCAGAGTAACTTTAAAATAAAGAAGAACAAAATTATTAATTTTTGAGCCTCACTACTTAAACGGATTATTAAGAGCGCGTAAGCAAAACTCGCATTTTATCCAGAATCCTCTCTTCTCTTTAATATATTATCTCCCATGTTTTGTTAGAAAATATATTGTCATTTCTCTCAGTGCGAGGCGCTTTTGTTGTAGGTAGCTCATTTTTCACACCCGCCCCAACCTTTCCCGGGCTTTATTAAAAATTTATGAAATTTATAAATAAAGGTACCTACCTAAGCCGGTTTATTAAAGGAGCTTTACAAGTAGCGTATTTATTTTTCACTTTTTCAGGTAATTATGTGCCTGTATAACATAACATTTATACATATACTGGTCACGGTGACTATACTATATTTATTACTGGCTTTTTTCCCGGGACTTCGATCCCGTGGGATTTTTTTCGTTAATTTTGCAATGTTTTTAATATCCGGGACGAAGGCAAATACAAAAAATCAAAAACCATGAAAACCGGTCCAGCCGTTCTTGAGTTATAAGTGTTTGAACAAACCCGACTTTGTTTTATATAAGACTAGCTTTTCGCCCGGGACTTCGTTCCCGTGGGAATTTCCCCGTCAATTTTCCAATGTTTTTAATAGTTATTCTGCTATTCGGGACGGAGAGAAATACAACAAATCAAAAATCATGGAAATCGGTCCAGCCGTTCTCGAGTTATAAGTGTTGTAACAAACACGACTTTCTTTTATATATATAGATTATATTATATTCTTGGTTCCATCAAACCTGCAAAGTTCCACTAATCCCAATCAAAGAAAGAATTCAAAAGCCTGTTTCAGAATGATGCATTTTATGCCTACTATAGGTATTAGGTATAAGTACCCAATTTATTTGTAATCCAAAGAAAATGAATTTAGCGGGAGGAGCGAAGCCAAGTAAATAAAAATAAAATAAAGACGCTTGGTAAAGTTTCAATGATGAGCTCGAATGTGAAAAGTTCACAAGATAAGGTTTTACTTTCTCTGAATAAGAAAAAGTTCAATTTTCCTGTGGGAATTGTACGAAATTTGAGATCTCGACTTTTAGGAACTTATAATTTTTATTGATTTTCTCATTACATCAAAAAACAATGGTATTACGTGATTTTTTTGTTAAGATTACTTATATTTAAATAATAAATAAATAGCAACACACGATCAAATTATCAATCGGTACGGTGCCTCTGAATCGATAGGTTCTGAGTTTAAGGCGACTACAGCACCCGATAAAGGCAGCACACATAGGAATAGTGCCATGTCCGTCTCTCAACAGGCCTGGGCCGGCAGAGCGAACAGTGTCGATACACGAAGTTTACGGACTATGAAAGCGTGAGTGCGTAAAAACATGTTCGAAAGTTAAATCTATCTATCTATATATTATTTAAGACATTACCTATAATTATTTAAATTTTATACATAATATTGCACTTAATTAGAAATTAGTTTTTATTATATTCTTCTAATTAAATTAATGTACATTTTGCAGACACAATGTATATTGTTAAATGAAATAAATGAAATGAAATGAAATAAAAAAATAAATTTATGGAAAGGTAACAGCTTAAATCGAAAAATGCGATAACTACTTATCGAGAGTGTCACGAACATTTTGATAGCAAATTCAAGTTCCTGTGTGCATTTTACTATCGTTTTTACAGCTTAAAAGATACCTACACAATATTGGGTATTTAGAGGTGACTTTGTGAGCTTTTTCTATCGAACCAAAAGTGCTGAATCATGTTTTCAGCAAACTACTTATCTATTTTATGTCCTGAATATTACCGTAGTATTTTTTTTCTTCGATTTAATGCAGTGCGTCATGCTTATCTACGCATCATAAAATCGTAATTTAGGTGCTGTAGTCGCCTTAATTCCCGGGCAGGGAAAAGGTCTGTGTAAAAAGCAGATGTTTGTACTCTGATATGAGTGTTTGTCTTATGTATTATGAGATTTATGAGGTCAAATGTAGCGTATGTGCTTCATAACAGTCATAACTTAAACTATATTCGTTCAAAATTTAATTAAAATCGGATCGGGTAGTAAATCTGTCTGTAAGACATAACAGACAGATTTCATTTCCGTTCAAATATGTATTATTAGATTGCATTAAACATTTTATAAGTTTTGAAATAATCACTGTCTCTGTGGATTTTACGCATCACGAGTGAATTTACCTACCTACTTAATATGATAAGAATATAATAAATTACAATTTACTTATTTTCTCACTATTAATTTTCACTAAATTAAAAAAAAACCCTAAAATTAGTGAGCCTCTGTGCCTATTGGGTCCCCGGCACCGGCCTGCGAGTAATCAGTGAATAATTTTGAAACGTGACCCAAAAATGGGGCAGACAAATGTTCTACTTAGGTGGTGTGGTTATGATAACCTTTTTACATCTTCTAAATAATTTTCATGAATTATTATTGTTCCTTTGATTAACACTATGGTCAGAAGTGACAGTAAAGGATGATGGGCATTTTGGTATCGGTATTAGTTTTGAACTTGGTACCGGCTCCAATTGAAATAAATGATACATCGTTTAAAAGATATTTTTTTGTAGAATAAGAATAACCGAAGCGCTAGTCCTGATTCATTGTCCAATTAGAGTAATCCTGCCTTGGAAGGTTTTTATTTTTTATCATTTATTCATTTTTCTTGCGACATTATTCTTCATTTAGGCATAGTATTTTTTTAACACATTTGCTCATAAAGCAGGTCTTAGGTCATTGTTTTAAGGTTCATAATAATATGTATTACCCAGCCCGTGAGTAATAAAAATAAAGCACTAGTACGTAATGGTTTTTTTTTCTAAATTTCAGCAAAGAGATCCGATCTTACTTTTATTGAAAATTAAGTGTAAATATTAAACTATTTTTAAATAAAAATATAATTCCACTAAATCATTTAAATTTAACAGAAAATTATCATTTATAAGTGCTAAAACGTGAAAATATATAGTTAAGTATTTTTTTATTATATGGCTGTATGGCATACTTGTCAATGTGAATCTCATTTTGCGAGCGAAAAAAGAAAATAATAATCGCGCCTCTTTTCAAATGTTTTTACTTGGTTTTCACAGACGGCAAATGTTTGTATTCATCAGATTGTTAATATTGTCCGAAATACAACACAAAAAATGTCTTCTTCAAGTGCAGAACAGGAAACTTACGTGGGTACACCGCCAGAAATACTTTCCGAGCCGCAACATGCAAGTGATAGCTTGTTGCCGTCAATATCAAAGGAGAGTTTTTATTTCTTTCTTTCCTCGCAAATGTGTTCAAAAACGTCGTATGACACGCGTGCGCATTGGATATTACAATAATAATAATATCCAACTTAGCACACTTGTAGCATAATGTACTATTATAAGTATATCATTTTAATTATAAATGATTATCATTAATTATTAATTTTGTTACACATTAAATAAAAAAACCTACTTTGAACTTGTTTAATTTACTGAGAAAATAAACAACCAATGATAATGATTAATGATGATCATTTATAATTAATATAATAAATAAAAATACTATGCCAAAATGAAGAACAACGTCGCGGAAAAAAAAAAAACTTTCTAGGCAAGATTACTCTAATTGGTCAATGAATCAGGACTAGCGCTTCGGTTATTCTTATTCTACAAAAAATTACCTTTTTAACGATGTATCATTTATTTCAATTGAAGCCGGTACAAGGTTCCATACTAATGTGCCCATCATCCTTTGACGATTGACAAGCATTTGTCAAATTGACAATCAATTTGACAGCATCAGTAATCATGATAGCGACTGAATTTAATAGGTACACCCATAACCGACTTCCCGTGTAGACCCTGGCCCGCCCCACCCCACTCTACAAGGGCGCGCCAGTTTCATATACAGGGTGTAAATCTGCAAGGTTGCCATATTCAATGATGGAATAGTATGGTATGGTACCAACTTTATTTGATAATACTGAAAACGGAACATTTAACTATAAACGAAAAAAACAAGATTTTGTTTTGAGCTTTAGAGAATAACCCACCTAGACTGAAATAAAAATGTAGTGCACTGAGAATACCCCAATATTATCGCATCTGTGCCATGTTATTTTAGTGATGTGCATATAGTTTCGATGAATTGTTGATGTGCACGCGAGTTGCCGATAAAAAAAAATTAATTTGTCAACATTTTAGGTTTTTATATTATTATTGATTTCAACTCTATGTCAGCTGTATATTTGCTTCTGTGAATATGGAAACCTTGCAGATTTACAGTTTGTATACCGACGAGTAGGAAAACTTTAATACCGCGTTGTAAGACATTTGGGTATTTTGAGAAAATTAGTAGTTTTTACGTTAAATATTTATAGTCTGTCAGTTGCTTAGATTGAATAATGCTTCTGGCTTTCAAATGTAGGTCTATTGTTACTAACAGTAGTTTTAAACAGTAGTTTTTAACGAAACTTAGTGTAAGTATTAAAGTGGTTTTTAGTATGATATTGCCGTTTTCATCTGAAGTATTATTTTGTTGAGACTTATTGCTTTGGTTGAAATCTAACTTGGCCACATTGTAAGCTTTGCTTTCATTTTTACTGATAACTAAAATCAAATACGAGATTTTTTTATTTGATGCCCATTTCAATATTATATTTTCTAACATTTATCTCAACTGCCGGTGTCAGGCCTTAATTAGTTGAATTTTGTACAAACGTTCCCATAAACTTTTGTTTCATTTGGATTACACATTTTAAAAAAATTACTACGATATCGACCATTTTGTAGTGACATCATAGGTACTTACTAAATATTTTGGCTCGCGACGCGTGGCCGGCGCGCTCCCGGGCACCTACATGTATATAGGGCACAATTAACTTATTAACAATTAACCTAATCATTGTGCCGTATATAAATGTAGTGAAGAATAAACACTTGTTAATGGACTTTAAATCTTTTAATTAGTGCACCTAAAGACACTGGATAACTAAATAATATAAAATAAACTCCCTAAATTGGTAATCCATCTCTAAAATTTCATATTTAAAGGTGTCATATTGAATATTCTTTAATAAAATATTATAAACCTAATTAATGTGTCATCGTTATGAAGCAACAAAGTTAAGTAGCCTAAAAAAACCAAGAGTTATGTTTACTTAAGTTTTTTAAAGATATTACGTTGTACAGTCCCTTTAATTCGCTATACAAAAATACATTTGTCAACAATAAAATTAATTAAGGTCTTAAATTCTAAAAACAATTTTCGTACGTCCTATTTACAAGTAAAATATGCAGTGCCGTGATAAATAAACAACTTCATTTATTAACTAAATTAAAAAATGTTGTATCACCCTCGGCATCCCATTGCTTATAACTTACAAACAGCTAAACCAATTTTATTCCGAGATAGCTAAGAAGATGGTCCTTACGTATGCAGCTCTAGCACGATAACGACAAACTCGCGCTCGGCTCACGCTGAAACCTCACTTTGGTTGCGCGAGGGTCCCGCGCAAAGGTTTGCTCGCCCTATGGCGTTGTCAATGTTGACATTTTGACATAGGACCGCGGTTTCCCTCGATTTGCCTGGGATTCCATCATAAGATCCTGACTTGGTTACAATGGGACCCCTCTGGAGTATAATCTTTCGAATAAAAAAATAATTTTCAAAATCGGTCCATAAATGGCGGAGAAATCGGTGAACATCCCTAAAAAAACATACATATAAACAGTCGAACATAGAACCTCCTCCTTTTTTGAAGTCGGTTAAAAATTGAAATTATACGAATAAAATATTTTATTGCATTGCAAAGCAGATATCAAACTATAAGAAAAAAAGAAAACATTCCGGAGGAAAATTCCACTGACAAATCGTTTTGAGTATTTTTTTTAAACTTACCTGTGTAAAGGGATTTCCAAAAAGAATTTTAGGGCCACCGCACATTTTTATTCGCCTAAAATTCTTTGTAAATATTTAGAATGATGGTCTGAATTCAGGGTCTCAGTTTTTGCTAAGCTATCCCATTCACCTTTTATAACACAAATACTGGAAGTATCGTGTGATCGGTTGAGAATAACACCACCCCATCTCTTTTCGTGGGTGTCGTAAGAGGCGACTAAGGAAACACAAATGAGACCTGCCTCCTAGTAACCCATCCCAGGCAACGACACTTATTTTTTTTCTGAATCTGAGGTATCGTCCTATGGTCTCATGCGGTGTGGTAGACTCTGTAAAGGACCACCTGGTTCGCGACAACCCTCCTACCGAAGCCCGACGCCAAACAGCTTGCTGTGTTCCGTCGGTGCGTGGGAGTACCAGTGCCTTTATAGGCATTTTCTGGGTTAACTCACTCCATCGTCGACCTCATCTTTGAGACTTCACCCATCTTATAATAATAATAAAAAAATATCCCAAAGGTTGCATTACTGAGGTTTCCCAAACAGAAGTTCAGAACTTGGAAATAAGCTACAGTCAAACTCTCGTTAAAAGTTTCCAATTGTTTCTCTTTTTTTCAGGCTTCGAGGCTTGAAGCCCAATTTAAGAATGATTACTTGGAAAAAATAAGATGCAAAGATGAAAATTATATTTAAATAATGTACTTAGAAGATTGTTTTTACGGAACAGAATAATTAGTTAAAAAACATTGCTGCGGTCTACGTATGGGTACGTTAGTACTATTATATATATTCTATGGTAGGGGTTTACGTATCACTTTCTATTTATACTTATATACTAATATTATAAAGAGGAAAGGTTTGATTGTTTGTTTGTTTATTTGCATTGAATAGGCTCCGAAACTACTAGACCGATTTGAAAAAATCTTTCACCATTAGAATGCTAAATTATCTCTGAGTAACATAGGCTACATAATATTCCCGAATTCCCTCGGGAACGAAGTCCCGGGCGGATTGCTAGTTAGTTATATTCCAGGAACTTAAGACGAAAAATGGGCAACCTTTTGGAAAAATTCCAACCAAGCTGACCATCACGTACCTTTAGTTCCCCAAATAACCTCTGAAAAGTCCCACGAGTCCAGGGGTGGGTATAACATTACCTTTTTTCGGTTTTTTGCCTATATCTTCGTTCCTGTTGATCTTACCGCTATGAAGTATGCTTTTGAAATAAAGAATGGAAAATTTTCTACAAAACTTATTGTCTATACTTACATGTACGGACGGCCGCAACTCAGGTTACCACACGCATGCACTCTGTGCTGTTTGGCAATGAAAATAGAGTAACCTGATGTGCTGGCCTCTGTACACAAATTTTCAGCTTGGTTGGAATTTTTTCGAAGTTAAATGCTAAGTTTAGGAATGGATGGAATTTTCAGAGGATCGGGACAAATGGAGGACTGCGAGGGAGGCCTTTGCCCAGCAGTGGGATAGTAATGGCTAGAAAAAAATGCTAAAGTTCCTGAAGTATTAGCGAAACTTAATATTATAATTCTACTTATGAAACTGAACAGATTTCCTATTCTCAAAGAAATATTTCGATTTCTCATACTAACACGCAGAAACGTTAATTAAGGTTAATGTGACTTTAAACATCGTACTGTCACTTTCCAGCTAGTTGACGTAAACAAGGACAGCATTACATTTTAAAACTTTTCTGCAACTGAGTGTAAGGCAATTGATCGGTCAAGTGGTTTGAAGAGGTAAAATTATTTATCATATTTCAACCATACTATGTTCCTAGGGAAAAATATTAAGTTTAATAGACTGATTTACATTCTTACATTTCGCTAACTTATTTAAAGTCACCCAATACATTGCTACGGTCCGTAGAAATATGCTTTGAGGGCAGTGTGATTTAAGGGAATATAGTTAGCCTTTCTAAAGAGCGTTACTCGGGCCCCATTTTACACGCAATTTCAATCCTAGGCAACAGCACCTTAATTTCTCGGGTCATGGGTGTTTGTGTCTGTCTTTATGTGTGTTCCGAGGGACCCACGACACAAGGGAAAACCTTAATGTGGGCCTTTGAGTGTGTAGCGTTTAAAAAATGAAAAATTAAAATGTTTTTTTTTTCTGAATTTCAGGTGGCGTCCTGTAATCTCATGCGGTGTGGTTGGCTCTGTAAGGATCCGTTCTAGTTCCTACCGAAGTCCAACGAAACAACTTGCTGTGTTCCGTCGGTGCGTAGGAGTACCAGAGCCTTAATAGGCAGTTACTGGGTTAACTCACTCCATCGTCGACCTCATCTTTGACCTCGGGCAAGAGTTAACTCTTCTCGTAATAAAAATAAATAAAAAAAGACCTGAAAAACACTTACCTACAACAAGGCTTCATACGAGACGTTTCATTTCTTCTAATTATAAAAGCACATTTAGAGAGAGTCGTACAGATTAGGGTCGGTGCTCACTGCTCACATAGAAGAGTAATTACCTTGGACCGGCCATTAGTGAGATTACCTCTCACGACTCACTCACTAATATTTTATGACGACCGGCTGACACAGCACACAGAATTTAAATTAAGTTGGACTTCTTTCAAGTTCCTTCGTTATTGTGTCGATATTATCCTCAGAGCAACTACTACCTAAAACGCACAAGTTTAATGAAATTATCGGATACTCATTTAATACAAAAATCGTGGTAAGAAACTGTATTATGTTTAATTAACTATTGAAATACGAGTAGGTAATAAATAACTCACTAATATACCTACTTAAACCCCTCAAGCTCTGCAGTTACTGAGACTAAAGAGTTACGAATGGTTACCGTACTCTTACATAGGTAAAAACCTGGACCAGATTGGCTCAGGACCGAAGGGTTGAAACGAGAGAGAAAAGACATGTCTTGCTGTTGACTCAAACATAAAGCTGCTCCTGAAGAAGAAGAAGAACGTTATGTTATGTTTGTCGGGCGTTTTCCCCACTTAGCCTCTCGATTGAGCCATTGTACGTGATATTGTTTGGGCTAGCTATTCTAGCCAGCCAACGTCTTTCGAGAAGCACGCAAGAGTTCTCACGTTCCTGCGTGCCTCTGGGGAGCTACCATCTAAGCGAAGCTGATGTTGATTGAACGAATGATGAACGATTGGAATGATGTACATTGCTGTGTTTAGTTCATGTCGATAATCATGGTCTCCTTATAAAGAAGCAATCGACAACATTACTTCGCTTAGGTGGAAGCCCCCCTGATAGGGATCCCAGGTTATACAGGATCTGTACCCGTTGTGCTTCCACGCTGTGTCTTTCTATCGTAACATGCGCTGGAGTATCTTTCTGGAGAACGTACCTATCTAATAATAAAAAAAATAAGTCTCATTACTGTTTTTTGAAATCTGTGTCTTATAAGCCAAGAGTGTAAGCCACGAGTGTAGCATGCAACTTTTATCAAGTGGGTGAGCATTTTGTTTAACGCTAAGCAAAGTTTCCTTTTGAAATAAAATGCGGTGTTTTCAACTCTTCAGTTCGCTGTTTATTAATTATTACTAAGAGTAGGTACGGTATGACACAAGACACATCTTACTTCCTACTTTTTAACCGACTTAAAAAAAGGAGGTTCTCAATTCGGGTGAATTTTTTTTTTGTGTTCGTTACCTCAAAACTCCGTCATTTGTAAACCGATTTCAATTTTTTTTTTAGTTCGAAAGCATCTACTTCCAGATTGGTCCCATAAATTTTTTATCGAAATCGCTTCAGTAGTTTAGGTCAAAAATAAAAAAAAACTGAAATTTACGGTCATATATGTGGATGATAATAGGTCATCTATGTAAACGAAGCAAAAATGAAGTAGTTCCCTGAGACTTTTAAGTTGTTTTTTGGGGCTCCTTTGTGGGGATCTACCGTTTAGTGACCGGTAGCGTATATTACCACCACACATCTTCCCTGCTGTCTGGTAATCGGTTGATAATATCACCCACCACCCCATATCTTTCATGCCATCTGGCGATCGGTTTGAGAATTGTACTACCCCGTATCTTTCTTGCCATCTTGCGACTGGTTATGAATATCACCACCTTTATCTTTACGTGGGGTGAAAGTAATTGATCACTATATCGCTCTTTAATCTCGAGTGATTTAGTGCTTTATAGTAAACTAGCTTTCCGCCCGCGGTTCCACCCGCGCCGACTACAGGTTATATCGTGCCCAACTGTGGGATAAAATGTAGCCTATGTCCTTTCCCAGGCTCTAATCTATCTCTGTACGAAATTTCATCAAAATCGGTTCAGTAGTTTAGGCGTGAAAGACGGACAGACAGAGTTACTTTCGCATTTATAATATTAGTATCGATCTACGAGGGAGTTATATTTATGATAAATGATAACCTTTAAAAAGAATAAAATAAAATATTTTTAACAAAAAATTGACCCGCCTTCAAAAAGGGTGAAATATTTTTTAAAGCTATGTTCACAAGTAAGTAGTGGTTACGGGTAAAACAGTAAATAGGTGAATTCATAACGGAATATGGTAAATAGAGAGGATTTTTTTTTTTGACGTCGGCGCCGGTTTGAACAGGACCTAGTTTAATTAAATAAGTAATCGCACAAGCTTTTTGGCAGTATAAAAACCAAGATAGTTATGCCATGCGAGTAATTGTTCGGCACCGACGTCAAAAAAAAATCCTCTCTATTTACCATATTCCGTTGTGTGCGTGCCGTGTGGCAATGTCATGCCAAGTGGATCTGTTTGTTAGATTGATTTGTATACTGTTTTACCCGTAACCACTACTTACTCGTGAACATATAGCTTTAAAAAATTATTTCACCCTTTTTGAAGGCAGGTAAATTTTTTGTTAAAAATATTTTTTCTTCTTTCGTGTCGATGACATAAGACATATTTTTTTACTAATATTTTAGGGGTGTGTGGACATCTTAGTGCTATAAAATCGCCTTCCGCATCCGCTAGCGGTACACCCTACAACAGCCGGGATCGCCGGCTTAACGTGCTTTCCGAAGCACGGAAACGCTTGTGATAAATTGCCACTTTAGTGACCCATTAGGTTATTAAAAAAAGGTACACTTGCCCCTGATTATATCTAATTACTTTTTGTAAATCTAGTCTAGGTCCATGCCTGCCTTTTACGTCTGTTAATTACAGTGGCCAACGACAAAGTTAATTACATACAGGAGAAAGCACATTACGCTTTTTTTTACAAATTACAACGAGCACTGTGAAACTGAAAGTGGAATGCAAATGTTACACTTCAAAATAGGTTATTAGGCAGATGCAAGTATGAAAGAGTGCCTCTCAGCGTTTATGCTCTTGCTCGAGCTAATTACAGACATATAATTAAGACTCAAGGATATTATTGTGCAAAGAGTGTAAGGGACAGGTTTTTTTTTTAATAGACAGCTTTAAAATAAATTATTTACACTCTATTTTCCAATAAAAAAATAATGATCTTCTTATCGTGTAGTGGCTAACCCTGGTGTCAGTTTTTAAACCGCACAATGGCCTCTGACTTGGTTTTAACGACTGAAGTCAATCGAAATCAGCCGGGACCGTCAGCTTAACGTGCCCTCCGAAGCAGATTGGTCACCCATCACGTTCCCTGACTCTGTGTACGTTGCTAAACCCCACTGACCGGTTCAGATCAGCGAGTGCCACTGCGCTACGAGCACTGCTATATAGTTGGACAGATATAGTTTGGAATGGATCATTCAAGTGCTGCAATTAGTACTGCAACATAACAGAACTGCAATGTCTGCAATTAGGTCGCAATATTAGTTGAACAAAGTTTACCATGATTTCAACCACCCCGACATATTAAGTAATCGCTAGCGCTACCAGACTGCGCGACGCATCTACGGTACTTCCAATAGCACTATAATGTTATTATTCAGCACAACGGTAGTTTCTTGAGGTACCTTCTTGTAAAATCAGTCAAGTATCAAAGTTTGTAGTCGTTCGTAGCCGAAGCAGGCGATAAGGGGGTGTCCATTAATTACGTGAGACATTTAGGGCAGGGGGGGGGAGGTCGAGCCGGATCTCACTCAATCTCAAGTGGGAGATAGGGGTTTCTCTGTTAGCATCAGTAGGGTATTATTGGGCATTCTAATTCACTTTTTTCAAAAACCAGTTCACTTCACTCCGTTTGCTCCACTTCGTTCCGCACTCCGTTTCGTGAACTGGTGTTTTAAAAAAAGTGAATTAGAAAGCCCAATAATACAATTATGAAATGAACCTATGCTAACACTTACCACATCAAACGGCAGCGAATGCGTTTCCTCCCGGCGGCCCGTTCCCATTTCCCATACAGCAGCAACAACAATAATTGTCTATTTCTATGTCTTATCACTAATTTTGCGAGAACACTTTTTGCGGAATCGTTATTTTCATAAAAACTGGAAATATTAGGTTTTAGTCACAAATTTCGCGAGATGTATGACTATAAAATTTAAAATGATAATTTTCATTAGAGAAACCAACTAAATCGTATTACACATTTACGAGATTTTCATACTTGAATGAGGGTTTCTGATCAATCAAAACTGGATCCTAACGTTAATTGTTGAGGCTTTTCAACTGACCAGAACTGGTTCCTCTCAAATCAAAACCCCATGCTTTCCTCTCAATTTTAGTTGGTTTTTCTAAGGAAAACTGAATTACGTAAATACCTTCTATGTCAGGTACTAAGCACATTTTCAAGGTTTACATAATTGAATGAGGGTCTCCCACCAGTTGAAACTGGATCCCAACTTTACATGTTTAGGCTTTTCAACTGACTAGAGCTGTTTCCTCTCAATAAAAACCTTGTGCTTTTCCCACCCTAGACAAGTACTTACGCGTAAATATTAGGTTTTAGTCACAAATTTCGCGAGATGTATGACCATAAAATTTAAAATCATAACTTTCATTAGAAATACCAACTAAATCGTATTACACATTTACGAGATTTTCATACTTGAATGAGGGTTTCTGATCAATCTAAACTGGATCCTAACGTTAATTGTTGAGGGTTTTCAACTGACCAGAACTGGTTCCTCTCAAATCAAAACCCCATGCTTTCCTCTCAATTTTAGTTGGTTTTTCTAAGGAAAACTGAATTACGTAAATACCTTCTATGTCAGGTACTAAGCACATTTTCAAGGTTTACATAATTGAATGAGGGTCTCCCACCAGTTGAAACTGGATCCCAACTTTACATGTTTAGGCTTTTCAACTGACTAGAGCTGTTTCCTCTCAATAAAAACCTTGTGCTTTTCCCACCCTAGACAAGTACTTACGCGTAAATATTAGGTTTTAGTCACAAATTTCGCGAGATGTATGACCATAAAATTTAAAATCATAACTTTCATTAGAAATACCAACTAAATCGTATTACACATTTACGAGATTTTCATACTTGAATGAGGGTTTCTGATCAATCTAAACTGGATCCTAACGTTAATTGTTGAGGGTTTTCAACTGACCAGAACTGGTTCCTCTCAAATCAAAACCCCATGCTTTCCTCTCAATTTTAGTTGGTTTTTCTAAGGAAAACTGAATTACGTAAATACCTTCTATGTCAGGTACTAAGCACATTTTCAAGGTTTACATAATTGAATGAGGGTCTCCCACCAGTTGAAACTGGATCCCAACTTTACATGTTTAGGCTTTTCAACTGACTAGAGCTGTTTCCTCTCAATAAAAACCTTGTGCTTTTCCCACCCTAGACAAGTACTTACGCGTAAATATTAAATTACACAATCACAAATTTCGTGAGATTTCACGTAACTCCACAATCATGATTTTCTTGAAAATGCAAATCAAAAACGATATCGGCACACATTACAAAGATTTTTAATATTGAATGAGGGTTTCCGGTCAATCAAAACTGGATCCTAACATCAATTGTTGAGGCTTTTCAACCGACCAGAACTGGTTCCTCTCAAATCTAAAACCTGGTGCTTTTCCCACGCTTTTGACTGTGTTTTCAAACGAAAACGAAATGTAGAAACCGACGCGGTTGGAGTTACGAATACACTAACGCTTTGCAGCTATGCTTCCCGAATCTGATTAGTAAGCATTTGAGTTACTATTTACAATAAAGGTTGTCACACACCACATGCGAGCGATAATTTATCTTCTTCACGCTTTTGTTTCACAGATTTTCATTATTTCTGTTTATTTTCTACTAAAATTGAATTTGTGTAAACACTATAATCGTATATTAACATGTTCAATAATAGTTATTTTTAACAATTCAGTGGATTATCATTAGATAACAAACATTATTTAAAATCTCTTAATCAAATAATACCATTTATTGTCTTACGTAATATCAACAAAATAATCTCTAGATGTTTAACTACCTATTTATGATAATTGTATAAAAAATAAATGTCACTAGTATTTTAAACATTTTCAATCAAACCCCCACTAAACCTTTTTTAAATATATACTAATAAAATAATTATTTTTTTCCTAATCATGATGAATATAAAAAATATATTAAAAAATAGCTTTATCTTAGTGTATCCCAGCTTTATCTCACAATTTAGTTCCCAAGAGTCACCGAGAGTTCCACATACTCGTAAGTATTATAGCTTTACCTGTAGATTAAATTACTAAGACGTTGCAGTTAGTCTACAAACCCGCAGGTGGACAAATAAATAATAAGACTCAGTTCACATAAGTAGTGAATACAGATATTTCAAAGAGGGTAGGCAGGGAAATTTAAGACAAGAGAACATTTTATTTTTGTATGTAGTTTTATTCAACTAGTAAAAGGGTATGTTAATGGAATTTACACGTTTGAAGATAATGAAATTAGTAAAACAACCACGCATACAGATATTTTGAAAAGGGTAGGTAGAGAAATTTAAGACAAGAATACATTTTATTTTTAATTTTATTTTTAATAGTTTTATTAAACTAATAAAAGTCGAATTTACTTTTCACAAATCGAAAATATTTTTTTTCTTACGAACTTATTATAATGTATATTGTATCCTACTGTCAGCTACTGTTTACTGTTGTCATCTAATGTCCACTATTGTCAAGTATTGTCTTGTTTTCTCCGAAATGCATGATGTCAAAATAATTCTCTGAATCAAACTCATGGAAATATCTTTTTGAAATAGGTATATAAAGTTATGTATACGTAAAGGTTAAATGTAATGCAGAACGTTTTTTGTAAGTTTCATAATTGTCATTATAGGATGAACGTGCCCTAAGTCGTATTAGTCGAATGAGAACTAAGTATCAGATTCTTTTCCACGGTTCATGGGAAAGTAGTGATTTGCTGTCGCAAACTATTTCTAACAGCAGAAGTTACTTTTGCTGACTTTATTAATTTTCAGGGATAGTAAACATTACACGGTTTTATAAATTTTAAAAACCTAACATTTTGTTCTAACATAATGTTTGCATATTAATTATTTATTAAAGACATTTTTAAATACGTAAGATACCAAAATTTACTAATATCTATCTATCTATATAATACAAGAAATTTATAAAAAAAAATTGTTTTATTTTTTCACTGCAAAACATGTAACTTTTTAATTTTTAGGTTTCCCGTAAATACTTACTAGTAAATACATACTATTAAGTTTGGTACCTGTACAACCAATAAAATGTAGCAATATTATTATTTTTTTCCATGAGTTTGCGATCCCTGACAAATTTTGCTTACTACGGAGAAATTACAGGATAAATACCACAAATTAATTTCTTAAATTCATTCACTTTGTGTAAAGCTGTTCGTGCTTCCGAACCTTTCGCTCGTGCTTATCAAGTGTCGTTTAATTTCAAGAATACTGTGCTGTGGTGCTGTGCGCTAATTTCAACAAAACTTCATTTTATGCGGATCCCGTGCATCAGAATAATGTATGTAAGTTCGAATTAACTTAATTTTCAAAATACCTTCCTAATTTTATTTAAATGTTGAGTAAAGTGATTTAGTTTGATTTTCTTTTTTTAACCCTGTCATAACCGATATTTTCAATTTGTTTTTTTCTATTACAGGTCTGAATCAAACTACAAACGTACCAAACACGAGAAGGCTGAGACCGACTTCTTCGATTCAGAAGACGAGGGTGCAAGGTAAATATTTTACTCTACTTAAAGCAAATTAATGTTTTAGTTTATACGATATTTCCCTTTACCTTAATGTTTTTTTAGTTGTCTCTCTTATTTTCTAAACACCTTCATAAACCGTGATCACAAATTACTTATGTTGAAATTTTTTAAATTATAAATCGACTTTTCTAAGTTTAAAGACTAATATATATATATTTTTTTTTTTCTCAGTGCTAAGAAGAAAAACAAGCCAGGCCCGAAGCCCCGTGCTTCCAAAGCAGCTACCCCGTCACGCGCACCGTCCAAGTCGCAGTCAGAAGATCCGGCTAGCTGGCTGTCGGACAGCGAGGACGAGACACAAGCACGACAGAAGGCGCAGCAGACGCCGTCCATTTACTCAAAGCGCGTGGCTGATGGTACGATACGGAGAAAAGCGTTCCTTAGTGGTAGTTTAATTGCGGAGTTACGACTCTACAACTGCGCAGAAATAAAAGATCTCGAGGGATTGGATAGGTGCGAGAAAGCGTTCGTATGGCTCCGCTATCAGGGCGATCAACAAGATCCCGAGTTTTTATTATTGAAAAAGTTTATTAAGGGGGCTAAAGAAAAGTTTACTGAAGAAGGAACGTTTTACCAAGCAAAAAAGAAAAAGTAGGTAAAAGTTACACCTTGTTCGATTCGAAAATACTTTCTTACTAGATTTAATTTTTTATTTTCTGGATTTAAGATTTGCGTGGTAAAGCGTTCTTTTCTTTATTTTAATTTTATGGTTAAATATTATTACGTATGCGGGTATATTCTTATTTTAGTACATTTTATTTAGTAGTGTAGGTATTTTGTGTTAGGATTAGGATATATTACTTGTGCGTTGCTTATAATAGTCTTAAGGTTTTGGTCAATAAATCAATATTTTAATCGTTTTAAGTTTATAATTTACAGTCTAATTCTGTTAGATAGGTAACTAAAACAATCTTCACCCGCTTGTTCAGACAATTCTTATAATGACACATTCAATATTTTGTTCAGTTTGCGATATTTCGATTAAAAGTAAAGTGTTCTCTGCTCACCTTAAAAGTATTTTGCATAAAGATAATAGTTCAATCAATGAAAGTGATGGCATTGACAAAATTAGTAGCGCTTTCCGTGCACGTATTGCATCATATCGTGTACGAGGTGACGAAGCGAACCAACCGCTACCACCAAATGAATTTTTGTTTAATATTCGTAGACATGTACGCAAACTCCTTACTACTCGCGTACAAACTCATACAAACTTGAAAGTCAATTTTGAATTGTTCGCTGAATTTTCTTTACCCAAAATTCAAGACAAGGTTTCGATTAAATCTTTTGCCACAGAAAATATAATTTTGCATCGAAATTTCGACTTTAAAACCTTATATTATAAAGTTATTGAAAACATTAGTAGAAAAGTGGAAGAGTTTGAAGAAAAAGATAGTGGCTGGGCCTTTATTCGAAACCTTTACCTTGAAGTGAATATGAACAAATACAATCCGATGAGAGCTTCCAGCTTTATCGATTTGCCTAAAAATATAAAGAACAAACGTGCTTGCATTAATATTAGAAACGCTGACAACTTTTGTTTCCTATGGTCGATAATGGCTGCGTTATTTCCAGTTAAGAACAACGGTCACCGTACGTCTTCGTATCCACACTTTGAAACCGTTCTTAATACGAGAAACATGTCTTTCCCTGTAGGATTCTCAGATATAAAAGTATTTGAAAAAAATAATCCAAAGATAAGTGTGAATGTTTACGGTCTCAAAAATAATAAAAATATAGTAGGTCCCTTGTACAGAAGTGAATCTCGAAAAAAACATCACATTAATCTTCTGTTTTTAGAAGACAATAATCGTTCTCATTACTGTCTTATTAAAGATTTGCCTAAATTGCTTCGTCAACAAGTAACAAATCACCATGCAAAGTTATATTTTTGTGATGATTGCATTTTATTTTTTGATACTTTAAAAAAATTTAAATCTCATACTTGTGGGCAAGTGAAAACAATTCTGCCTGAGGCAGGAAGTTTTATTCAATTCAAAAACTATGAACGAATGCAGGATATGCCCTTCGTTATCTATGCTGACTTCGAATCTCTGCTGAAGCCCGTTGAAAACAATGCTGATAACACATCTAGTTGTACAACATCTTTACAGCAACACGTGCCAGCTGCTTTTGCTTATTATATAGTTTGTTCATATGATAGTTCACTTAACAGGTATGTTACTTATCGAGGACCAGATTGTGTTGCAAAGTTTTTACATTCACTTCAATCCGATGTTACGAAAATCTATGAAATATTACAAACCCCTGTGCCAATGACATTCACGGAAGAGGATTTGATTAATCATACTAACGCTGACTTATGTTTCCTTTGCGATAAAATACTATTTGACGATAAGGTTCGAGACCATTGCCATCTTACGGGACGTTATCGCGGAGCTGCTCATTCGTATTGTAATATCCGATTTCGCTTGCCTAAACTGATCCCAGTATTTTTCCACAACTTGTCAGGATACGACTGTCACTTATTTATAAGGGAATTAGGTGAGTTAGACGGTAAATTAAAGGTAATCGCGAAAAACAAAGAAAATTACATTTCATTTACAAAATTTTTTCAAGTCTATGAGGATAGAATACCTGTTCGCTTCGTAGATTCGTTTAAGTTTTTAGGTACTAGTTTAGAAAAACTTGTGTCTAATTTGAATTCAAATGATTTTATTCATTTAAAACGCTTTTTTCCCTCAAATGTACAATTTAATTTGGTGAAACGCAAAGGGGTGTATCCTTATGAGTATATGACTAGCTGGGAACTCTTTGAGGAAGTTAACCTACCACCACGTCATTGCTTTTACAGTACATTAACTAATGACATTATTTCTGAATCGGACCATGAACACGCACGAAATGTTTGGAATCAGTTTAAAATAAGGAATCTCGGAGAATACACCGATCTATACCTCAAGTCAGATGTATTATTACTTGCGGACGTATTTGAAAACTTTCGCAAAACGTGTAAAGTTAATTACAAGCTAGATCCCGCTTTTTACTTAACAGCTCCTAGTTTGAGTTTCGATGCTATGCTTTTAAAAACCGGAGTGCAATTAGAGCTTATTAATGATTTGGAAATTATAAGATTAATTCAAAAAGGTATTCGTGGTGGGATTTGTTTATGTTCCACTAGGCATTCAAAAGCAAATAATAAATATTTGCCTGAGTACAATAGCTCACAAAAAAACAATTATCTGATTTACATCGATTGCAACAATCTATACGGGTACGCTATGTGTGCTTATCTACCATATTCCGATTTCAAATTGCTCAACGAAGAAGAAATTAATCGTATAAATTTTTGCAATATTTCTTTAGATGGTGACTATGGTTACATATTGGAGGTTGACATAGAATACCCAGAACATTTACATGACCTTCATAACGATATACCATTTTGCGCACAAAAGTTTGCACCACCAGGTTCCAAAACTCAAAAATTAATACCAAATTTGTACGACAAGTTCCACTACGTAATTCATTTCGTTCATTTGCAGACTTGTTTGAAACACGGGTTGAAATTAGTGAAAGTGCATAAGGTGATTGAATTCAAACAAGGACCATATCTAAAAGAATATATAGACATGAATACAGAATTGCGTAAAAAAGCTAAATCTACGTTTGAGCAGGACTTTTTCAAATTATTAAATAATAGCATTTTTGGTAAAACTTTAGAGGACACAGAAAAACGAGTTGATATAAAATTAGTTAATCAGTGGACTGATACTAGGAACAAAACAAAAAAAAATATTACTGCAGAGCAACTAATCGCACGTCCTAATTTCCATAGTGTTTCAATTTTTACAGAGAATTTTGTAGCTATTCAAATGAAACCTGAAACTGTTACCTTAAATAAACCTATCTATATAGGTTTTGCGGTTCTCGAAATTTCTAAAAGTCACATGTTCGATTTCCATTACTCTGTCATGAAACCTTTTTATGGCGAAAGACTGAGATTGTGTTATACAGACACAGACAGTTTTCTTTATACTATAGATACGGAAGATTTTTATAAAGATTTGAAAAGTCATTTTTTACAATATTTCGATACTAGTAATTATGATATAAACAATTGTTACAATATACCTTTATTGAATAAAAAGGTACCAGGTCTCTTTAAAGACGAATTGGGTGGGACCGTTATTTCGGAGTTTGTGGGGTTAAGGTCAAAGCTCTATTGCATTAAAACACAACAAGACGAATTAAAAAAAGCAAAAGGTGTACAAAAGAACGTTATAAAACATGTTCATTTTTCAGATTATAGCAAAGTTTTAATGGAGAATAAGCTGATTCGTAAGAAAAATATAATTTTCAAATCACTTAAACATAAAATATTTACACAAGAACAGAATAAGATTGCATTGTCAGCAAACGACGACAAGCGCATTATTTTGAAAGACCGCATTTCAACTGTTTCTTGGGGACACTGTGATACTTTATCCTAAAAATGACAACTGTAACGAAACTTTATAATTCACCATGGCCGAGAGCTACCTGACTGATTGTGTCATTTCAATGCGAGTGTATACACACGACAACGGTATTAATATAAAATCTGGACTTTGGGTTTTAAATGATTTCATGCCTCAACTTCATATTTTCAACGAGGAAGAAAGTCTATTTTTCTCTATTAATGAGTGGAATCTAGTGTGTGAGATGTTAAATAATGGTTATTCTTTTGGCACGGTGAAATTTACAGATAAAAAGGCAGCGTTACAAACTTTAACCGTGTTAATATATAGTGATAAACGTTGTTCTTTACAATTTGGTCATCTCGTAAGCGAAGCGATTTATCATTTTATTGACTGTATTAAATTGAGAGTATTCCAACTTGAAAACGAATATGTTGAAGCAATTAATTTTGTTAAAAAGGTAGAAAGCAATTTGGATTTTAACTGTTTGTCAGCTTTTCAAAATATAAATAATTATTTAATTTGTTTCGCCAACCCCCTTTCCTTAATCGAGCTAGAAATTGTAGCTACAGCCAGTGCATATTTTATAAGGATTTTGTAACAACTAAGTATGTTAGATAGTAAGTTAAGAAATAAGTATTAGTTTTAGGTACTAAGTTTAATGTATTGATTTTATTTTTATATCAATAAATGTAGCTAAACTAAATGTTTTATTTATTTTATTTAAATACAATTACCTACCATTATTTGACTAGAAATACAAAATAATGTACCTGCATACTAGTAATTTAACATGAACGTGTTTGAACATGTTCTAACAAATTCTGACATCTACTAACAATAACAATGAGGTGTTATGTTCTCTAGTTTTAAATTACTGGTAAGTAATACTAGCACAGCAAAAACGAATCGAAACGTGAGATGAAAAATTGAACAAGTTTCAACATGTTCAAATAAATATCAGGAACAAAGGAGGTGTTATATTACATGACTCCGTTTTATCTATTGTGTTGTTCATTTACGTTTAGTTCTTCAAGCAAAGCAGTGCATAGCTTTAAACATGAGTGAAAAAGTCGATCTCACATCCTTCTTGTGCGTGTATCGAGACGATAAGACTCCACGTTTTGGAGTTAAGGTGGAGTTATCTCAATTTGAAGACGATGAGAAAATTTGCCGTACAATTTTGAAGAGCAATTACATCGTGCACGATGAAGACGATCCGGTGCTCAGACAGTTGGTGCAGCTGCTTTATCACGTGTGCAAGGAGTTGGGAGAGCGATCGGAGTTTGGACTATAAGCTGGTAAGTATATAAATATATTTTGATTTTGTGTTGTCCGTTTCGAACCTCATAGTACAAGTTAATTAAAATCTTATTTTCTCTTTTCCAGAAACTGCAGTGCTACAGGAAACAACCTCTGTTGCAGCCTCTATAGTATTAAGTTAGTTCTACTATTTGTAATTTCTTAAGTTATTAAAATTGTTTAGATTGTAAATAAATAGTATCTACTTAGGAATAATTATACTTTTTTATTGTTTCATCGTATCAAATGATAGTAAATACAATAAAATATGCATTTTGACGTTATGTAACTATTAAGAGTAGTTTTGTTAAGATGAGTTAAAATAAATAAAAGGCTATTGTTTTATAAGTACGTAATTTATTAAACTTAAAAATAAAAACTAGTTAAAAAAATTAAATTGATCTATATTATTATCTTCATACCACTTTTTAATACATAATACATTTTTTAAAGAACATTCTTTTAAATGAATTATACAATTAAATTTTGTAATATCTTTGCAGTACTTATTATGAAGACTTGCAATATTAGGACAGCCTTTACTACCTATATCGATTATGTTACAATTTTCGCATATACATTTTATCCATTTTATTTTTTCTTCTCCTTTAACAATAATATTTTTGTTTTGTAAATGAGGTTTTATCACTCTTTCAAATTCCCTAAAGTCGATGTATCCTTCACTCCAATAAATACCACGGTTCTTTTCTAACCACAACACACGTTTCTTTTCTTCTTTTGTTAATTTGACATATGGATATGGAGGTTTTATTAAAAATACTTGAGTGTGTTCTTCAGTGGCAATAGCACATTCTTTAATAATGAATTCATTTTTTAAGTTTTTAAAACCTTGTACATCCACAATTATTGCATTCATGATATCTTTTTAACTATACTGCTCAAAGGTTTGTATTCTATCAAGCAATCGTTAAAAATAAGACAATATGCAGAAGTTTGATCAGGAATTTCAGTATCACACTCTATTTCAATGCGCACGTTGACAACAGGTCCTGTTTTTATGTTATCGTTTTGCCTGGAGCAGTCAATTACAAATAGAGGTGCTATATCTTTAAATTGTTGTACCGTTAGAAGCGGTTCTACTCTTTCACGACCGTAGTACGACTGCTGAAATCTCGCATACTGTTCATATAATAATGCAATTCTGTCTCCTACAAAACTAATGTCAAGACTTTCGTACGGAAAGTATGTAGAATTTAGATACACCTTTACATCTCGTAAGTAACAGTGATCAAATCTTGACATATCAGCACTTGCATTATTTTTCCGGTTAGTTTGCAATGCTAAGACTACAAACCGTGGCTTTTCAATTTGAGAAGATGTTTTAATAGACCAAGTATGCTTTGTTGTTTTAGGTAATAAAGGATACTCATATAAATCCCAATTTCTAAAGGCTAGTTGAATTGGGCGATCTTTATCCAACAAGCGCAGTAAATTGACTTTTTCCTTATCAGACACCTTGACATGTGGAACTCGCCATACAATTTTATTCATAACAATATCACTCACTACTTCACCGGTGTTAAGTTTCAGAGCATTTAAGTTGGTGTTACTGCGTAGAAGAATAAGTTCATGCTTACAGTTTATTATTACTTTCTTATAATCTTCAGCGAATCCTAGTATGTTACTTAGCGGAATAGATGCTGAAAAGTTTCCATGGTGCATATTTTTGTTACCCTCTATATCCCACCCCCATGCTTTAGACATCCGAGACTCGCTATCGTTCATTGACAGAATGGATTTCAAAGTTGTAGTAATACCTACATTTTTAATTTTATCAATTTCAATCCCATTCAATTCGTATCGTATATCTTGAAAAAGATACATTAACGGATTGTTAGTAAAATGTACAGTATCAAGACTCTTCTGTGTATCACCTTTAACAACTCTAACAATGCCTTCTAAATAAAGAGTGCTGGCTGATGGTAAAACATATAAATCCTGCTGATTGATTGCAATCCGAATTTCATCATTTCTGTTAAAACTAGTAACATACGGTTTGTATGAATGAAACTCGATACCTTCAATTGAGTTATCATAGTTAGGTGTGCTAGTAAGATTTAATATGTTCATTTTAGTAGACCTAGTAATTGAAGAAATTTCCTGTTTTCTTTAGTTAACTTATGCTTCGTTTTTGATGTTTTCTTTTGGATAGCACAAACCGTACTGGGGTTTCTGAGTTGCGGTGGCAAGTATTTATTATTGTAATCAATCATTTCTTCTAAATTGGATATATAGTTGAACTTCTTCACCACGCAGATTAACCAAGTTATTGTTAGCGTCTAATATCCTTATGTTAATGCAACTAATATTTTTCTGGTTCACTGGATAGTAAATAATATTTTTTGGTATTTCAACAACTCTGTAACCAGGCGGCACGTTAGGAGCAAACTCGTGAATTATATGGCTCGGTTTCCCGTTAATAAATGATCCACTCACAATATCACATTCGATTCGTACGACTGTTGTAGACAAAATGTTGACTGGTAGCTGTGATGTGTGCAATATATTCGCTTTAAGAACTTTTTTCTCAAAACCTAGCAAATTACCCAGAGCATTAGGTTTACTGAAATCAATGTCTTTCGTACAAAAGATCGATAGTTTCAAAGTATTATTATTACATAACATGTCAAAAGATGTATCCTTTACATTACTTTTTAAAAATTCCTCGATATCTTGAAGTTCGTAAGTTCCTTCGGGTATCTCTATCACTTCGTTATTACCATAATAAAACTTGTTATTGTTGCTATCAATATTGGGAAATGAATTAAATGTGCAAAAATGTAATAAAGCACACTCATATTGACCTTGTAATTCTAAAGGAGGTGAGTAAATAGTTGATAATGTCGGTTGGTTACCGGTTATTGACAATGTGAAAGACATATTGCAAATGATGGAATTAAAAAACAGTTCCAGTATTTTATAAGGTTTCTTTATTTTTCCAAAAATCTCTTAAAAACTTTAGACAAAGATGACCACAGTTTACTGTATTATACGTTTGATGTTTTGTATAATTATAAAATATATTAAAACACTTGAGATATTCTAAGAACTCGAGCGGCGGCTTCAAATCACCAAAACTATCAAAATATTCGCAATAATCATTATATTTCACATAGGCTACCCAATGGGTTCCTTCGCTAGTAGACTCGTCTAGATTAATAATACCACACTCATTCTTTTTAGGCTTTTTCGGTAATGTGTCTCTCATAAAAACACCTCTAAAAAATGGTATATCTCTAGCATTCTCTAAAATATCATAATTTGTAAGAGCTCTCCTTGGTAGCCTTTTCTTCAGTTTTTTGAATTTGTTATGTATAATCCAGCCCCTTTCTTATAAGGTTTAACATATAAACCTTTTCCTATTGACATTGATTCCATAGCTCTATTATGTCGCTCAGTTTCTCGTAAACTTTGTTGGGCTGTTTTGTAATCATTTACAGTTTTCGCAATACCAGCAGCACCTCCAGCTAAGGCTCCTAAAGCAGATAGCCCAGCAAAAATTGGGATCAAGGGAAGGATGCCTCCGGTTTTAGGTAAAGGTATAACACGAGGCAACCTGACTTTATTTTCTTTAAGTAGTTTCTTTGCAGCACCGTACGCATATTTAATTGCAGACTTATTGTTACTTGGCTTTCGTTTTTTCAGATCAGAACGTATTTTAGAAATAATAGCTTTAAAAGTTTTGGATCCAGCACCTGATTTCACTTTAGCTTTCATAGCTTTCCCTACTAACCAGGAAGCAAGCCTTTCACCTTTTCCTGCATCTTTTGATTTGAGTCTTTGCTTGCTCATCTTCAATAATTCTAAGTCAGCTTTATGACGATTGTCTAGATCTGAGTAATTAGAATAAGCAATATCGTGGTGCTTACAAGCTTCGTCTAACCCGTTGACACCTTTGTCTCCTCTTAATAATCGTTTTTTTAATTTTGTGCCCGGACCACAATAGTTATATCCAGGTAAATGTAACTCAAAAGGTAAATTATTGATTAAACTATTAATAAGTCCTTCTCCTTTCATTACTATCAAATATATGATAACATTATCTATAGTACTTCCTTTATATCAATCCAACTATTTTCAGTAGTAGGAAGGCCTAACCATTTCACGAAGAGTTTATTTTTCTTTTTTCTTAGTACTTTTTCTATTAAGTAAACATTTGGATATGCTGTCTTTTGCAGTTCTTGTTCATAAAAAGACCCTAATATAGGTTGTTTCTTAAGGTCTACAATATTATACGTTATGGGAGATGTATTATTAACACTTCCCACTTGAAATAATTCTGTGGACCAATTAGGAGTATAGCCTTTGTCAAAACAACTTTTATGTTTGCTTATTCTTACATAATCACCGGAATTAAATTTAACTTTTTTAATAACATTTTTGTTTCTTTGCATGCAATTTAAATTTTGCAAGACCAATTTTTCTTTTAATTTATTAACATCTTTGGGTTTGAATTGTGTACTGCGATGTTTGCTGTTATTGTAAGTCTTCACAACTACATTGAGAGGTTCTCCCAACCATCTGTAACTACCATGTAAATTAAAATACCTAAAAAGCCAAGACTTTATTGTTCTGATAACTCTTTCAACAATAGAAGCTTTTTTAATAGAATATGTAGAGTAATGGTTAATTTTATGGAAATCCATAATTTTTTTGAAACTTTCATTATAAAATTCTGTTCCCATATCAGTTTGTAAATTATGAGGACATCTTTTAGATGTAGAAAGCACATGTTTAAATGCAAACATTACATCTAATTTATTTTTTGTTTTAATTGGTACAGTCCACACAAATTTTGAAAAACAGTCAATAACGACTAAGATGAATTTAAATCCTTTATTGAACTGTTTCAAATTTCGGAAATCTATTAAATCTGCTTGCCATAAATCATCAATCCCTTTAAGTATAACATGTCTTCTGTCAAAATTTCTTCTTGCTGCTTTATGAATTTCATTAACGATTTTTTGTTTTTCCATTTTTTAGTTTCAAAATTTCATCTATAGCCTCTTTTGTGTAAAATTCATGTAATAACTGAGTCTTGAAGTCAAGTAGCAAACGTTTTATAGCTGTTTCAATTAATTCTTCCACTCTTTTTTCACTACACAACTTATTATAAACTGTATCAACATATTCTTTATTTACAGCATCATCAGGTGAAGAAGGATATTTTGCGCCTTTCAATCGTTTCAACTGTAAATCAAAATCTCCATCTTCGGTTGTTAACATTTTTTTATTAGAAAAATTAAAGATATCTGATAATCGTAACCTTTTATGTACATTATGACCGAATTTATCCACATTCATTTTAAACGACTATTATATGCGAGAATTTCAACTTAAATGAAAAAATGTGAAGACAACACAAACTTATTATGTAATTATACCTCCCTCTTTCAACTCCTCTAAGATAGATATAATTTCATTTTCAACTCCAGTGTTACCAGCATCATGAGAAGCAATCAAAAGTTTGAGTCTTTCCACCAATTCATTAGGATCATCCCAGTATACATAATCTGTATTCTTTTTCCATTTTTTTAGCAACGATAAACCTTTGCCTTTAGTACTGCTGCCTGTACTTACAGAATAATTACGTTGTTGTTTAAATAATGGTTTTATAATAAAATTATATTTGGAACCTTTATTACTGTTAATAGGTTTTTTGGCATCATATCCTCGTCTATGTGCATTTGTGTCTAATAACATCATTTTGTAATATGACTTGTCCTCTTGTGTGACTAACGATAAGTCGGGTTGCTTTTTCATGAGCAATTCTGATAATCCAGGAGTTATTTTATATTTACGACCTGCTATTACTATAAAACTATTGTTTTCAGCAATATAAACATTAGTTGCACCCATCTTGAGTTTTCCTCGATCATTCCTAATACCATAAGGAACATCTTTAAAACGTTCAGGAGACAATGACCAGTTAGATACATTTTGAGAAGCAGTTGTATCAATAACTGATTTATACGACTCATTGCTAGTATTAAAACTTTCATAATTTTTAAAATTGTTAATTTTAAAATCCTCATCTTCCTCTTCTTCCTCCTCTCCTTCCTCTTCTTCTTCCTCCCTCTCACTTTCAGTGTTGCTATAACTTTTTTCAGAATTTTTATCATTTTCACGATCGTTATTGTTTACAAGAGGAGGCTTATTTATGATCCTTCTCTTCTGTTGAACAATTTTATTTAAAGGGTCGGAGATCGGTTTAAAAATGGTTTTTAAAGCTCTTTCATTGTCCATTTCTATGTTTCTGATTTTGCTAACTTTTTTCTTGATAGCCTCTGCTGCATCAGCGACTTTTCTTTTCAAGTTGGTTTCCATTATAAATGAGCGTGTAAGGTTTCAATGTGAACTTTATAATAATGAGACAAATTACATTTTAAATGTGTTTAAATACTATTTGTTAATCAAAAACTATAAACGTATCAAATTTTTTTCTATAGCAACCTTTATTTTTTTCAGAGTTCTTGTCTATTACCAAGTAATTGTAAGGGTCACTCCATATTTTCGAACACATGTCTCGAAATTCAGTCCATGACATGTCCGTTGTTACATGTTCATTATAGACATGTTTCATATTTGTTTCATCCTGTTTAAATAGTATAATTAAATTTGCATTGTCTCTTATAAGTTGTTTCGGCACCTTACTGTAGGTTTGATTTAGATAAAAACAATCAACATTTCGATGTCTTCCCATTGCAAAGAAGTCTCTAATATTATTTTGATTTTCACAAGCCACATCATCAAATATTATGATGGAATCTGGTTTTGCTTTCCGGAGACTAATGACGTGTTCATTTTCTCCATATTTTGCAAATGTAACGTCTGGTACCTGATATAAGACATTTTCCAAAAAAACGTACTTAGATTGATGGAGAGTTTTAGCGTATAGGTAAACGTTTCTGTATCGCAATCCGTTTCTATGTAAAAGAAGTCCTACCATCAGATTAGTCTTTCCACAGTTGGATGGACCACAAATTATACAACGAATAGTATTTGGTAAGAGTTTCCCGTGACGGTATGTATGGGTTTTAAGATCAGGACAAATTTTCTCGACTTGTAAATTTAATGGTTGTTTCACAAATTTCATTATCTTCAAATTGAAGGAGACGCTTGATATTGAATGAGAATATTATGAAACCACAACTGTATATATATATAGACACACATTGTGAAAGATCCCACCCCATATATTTTTATCCGTAATTACTGCGTAGAACCTTTGTACTGCTGTATAGAACCGTGTTTGCTATCATTTGATGAGGTAAATGTTGACAAATTAAGTTCACTTCATAATTGTATTATTGGGCTTTCTAATTAACTTTTTTTAAAACACCAGTTCACGAAACGGAGTGCGGAACGAAGTGGAGCAAACGGAGTGAAGTGAACTGGTTTTTGAAAAAAGTGAATTAGAATGCCCAATAATACCCTACTGTTGATATTTGTTACGCAGTTATTTAGCAACCATTATCAATTTTAATTAATACTTCTTCTTGGGTCATAGGTTTTATGATACAAGCATGATGGTGTCAAAATAAACAAATAAGCTTGTATATACCTAGTTGAATTTTTTTTGGAAGAATAAAAATTTTTCCTTCAGCTGAGGTTGTTTAAGTACGGGAGTTAGGACTCCACAATCATCAAAAATATTTTTTTTCCATTCAATGCTTACCATTACATGTGATAACATTAATTTTCTCTTCTCAAGTCAGATTAGGCTAATTTACGCGTTAAACTAATTTAAATATTACCTGAGTCTCCGTGTGAGTCTGCGGCAGAGTAGAATAGGACCACCCTCTTTCGTACCGAGGTGTCGTACAAGGCGACTAAGGTAAATATGCAAGCAAGTTCATCTGCACACAGAGAAGGAAAACTCTGCAATTATATCAAAACCCTCGCCAACCCGTCTGCCAAGCGTGGTGAATATGGC